>PVLA01001372.1:0-367394 GCA_004027455.1 Hydrochoerus hydrochaeris
CCTATATCATCAGGCATAAATGAATATAGCAGTATAATTGAATATAGCAGTACATAACAATATTAGTAAAAATAAAACATTGTAGACAGTATAAAACTTCAAAGGCAGGTAATAATCAAACCAGAGTGGATATTCTAGTGAATCTTGTCATCTTAAGTGCAGTTGCCTATACTCTCAGACTTGATACTATCAATCATAAGAGCATTGAATAAAATCTATCAATACAAAACAGCAATCCAACAAACCAGATTTGATTACAATCAGTCATGGTAAAACAGTGTAGGTTTTACAGAGCTTTAGAGTGACTTAATAAGAAATTAAGGATGACTATTGTACTATATCCTGTTATTTTCGAGATTACTGTTTGTACCCTCAAATCTAGTATAGGTAGAATGACTGGAACAGAATATAATACATCTAAGCAGAGTAGTGTGAGTAATGTGGGTTTTAAATCCTGGCGCACTATTAACAATATAGTGCATCAAAGCCATCTATGTTAGAGATTCTAGTTATCCTTCTCTGCCTCATTTCTGCTATGCTATTTTTCTGCCTGTTTGTCTAGTTTTCTCCTTCATTCTACTGCCTGCCCCACTCAATGAGGCCTTTCTGCCACTGTTCCTAAAATCCTGGTATTTTTTTTCTCTCTCTCTCTCTAGAATGTCCTTCAGTATTCTCTATAGGGTTGGATTGGTGGTCACAAACTCGCCCAGTTCCTCTTTGTCATGGAAGCATCTTGTTTCTCCATTAATTCTAGTGACAGTTTTGCAGGGTACATCAATCTGGGATGGAGGTTATTTTCTTTCAGGGCTTGGAATACTTCACTCCAAGCTCTTCTTGATCTGATGGTCTCTGTCGAGAAGTCTGCCGTGATTCTGATGGGCTTACCTTTATAGGTAATCTGTTTCTTTTCTCTGACACCTTTTAATATTCTGTTTTTATATTGAATTTCTGGTATCTTGATTATTATATGTCTACGTGTAGATCTATTTTGGTTGTAGGTGGCTGGGGTTCTGTATGCCTCACATAACCGAATGTCATTTTCTTTTCCCATGCTTGGGAAGTTTTTCTTAATTATTTCCATGAATAGCCTTTGTAATTCACCTGAGTGTATTCCTGCTTCTTTGTTCACATTTCTCATTCTTAAATTGTAGATTCTCTTGTCATCTTCTAGCCTTTGTATTGTTACTGCCTGTTTCCTTGTTATTTTTAAGAGATCTTTCCTTTCATGATCACACATTGCAAACTTGTCTTCAAGTTTTGATAGTTTGTCTTTAGTTTCTTTTAAGGCATTTTGCCAGCTTATAATGGAGTTTTTAATTTCCTGGTAGTCTCTTTGAATCTGCTTCATGTATTCAATATTTTCCTTATATTCTTTATCAAATGTTTCTCTCCTTTTTTTGTGTTCCTCCCTTCTTCCATCTGCATCTTCCTGAGAAGTGCTCCCTGAGAGCATTTCTTTTATTACTCTACTCATATCTTGCTTTACCTGATTCAATATTTCAGTTTTGAGCTTGTCTACAAGGTCCCGAAGATATCTTTTAATGTCCAGTGAAGCCATGGCTGTTGTAGTGTGTTTGCTGCCCTCAGTTGCCCTTGTTTTTCCCTCTCTTGGATCAGGGCTCTCAGGGTTCTGGGCTGGGGGCCTCTTCCTGCCTCTCTCTCTTGTCATGGTCCTGGCTTCCTCCACACAGGTTACAGTGCAGGTCCCAGCCTCCTTCCATGTTGGCCGTGTGTCCTCTGAAGCATGCTGGCAAGGGATCTCTGCCCTCTCCTGACTGCTCTTATCACTGAGGTGCAAGCAGTGGCTGCCTATTCCTGCCCCTCCCCACCAGGCCAACCAAACTGCAGAAGCCTTCCCCCAGTTAGGGCTTGCTAGGCTCAGGGAATTGATTTGGGATGGCTCATTGGGTCCTGGCCAGGGCCGCAGCCCAGTCCAAGCAAATCCCATGAATCTGCTTTGGGGAGGAAGCAACCAACTGAAGTCACTGTTGCTCCCAGTTCAGGCTCCTCCTACCAGACTCCAACATGTCACCCATTTAATTGTGCCCTTCCCGTGGTGGGGGGTCCCAATCCCAGCACTGACCATGGATTAATGAAGGTACAATTGCCAACTCCGCTCTCCATTGGGCTCACCAACCCCCGACTTCAGCGCTGCTGTGCTTCTGGTGAGTGGCGGCGGGAGTGAGTTTGGGCGGCTCTGCAGGCCGTGGCGGATTCATGCTGGTGCAAATTCAGGGTGGTGCAAACTTGGCAGGTCGCTGCGAAAACACTGTGTCCCATAATTTTTAGCTGTTCTAGTTGTAGTCCCAACGTATTTGACAAGCTTTTTTATGTTTTAATTTCTTCCTGTGTCAAGAGGATCCATCTCCCTCTGTCTCAGGGTGTTTTATTCTGGAGTATGAGTTGTTTCTCCTGGGAGGCTCTGTATTTTGTTGCTCACTGATCAGCCATCTTTTCTTCCCTAATCAAAACAAAGGTTTTCATATCATTATGACAACTCACTGTTACTAACCTCGTGGTGTATTAAATGTTTTCATGCCTACTAGATATACAGGTTTCTAAAATGCAAAACTGGGATTGTTTGTGGTAATAAGCCTTTTCTTTTAGATTCAGAAATCTGGCTTTTTCTTGTTCTCCAAGTACTTGTGAGAAGAGGTTTGTGTCAAGCCAACATGAGATCACAAGTCAATAATAATATTTTTAACAAAAACTTGCATGATATGTATGCTATTTGTGTGTCACAACACTTAGAGGTGTGTTAGACATTAAGCAAGCCAGACACACATTTTAAGGACATCCCACTAAAGAGCAGAAAATTAAATAAAACTTTCTTATGTACTAGATAGAAATAATTGACTAAAAAGGCTATTTTAGTCTTTTTTTTTTTTTTGCTGCCTCTGGGATGGAACTCACAGTCTCACGTTTACAGAGTGGGGCCTTAGCCAACTAAGCTAAACCCAAGAGCAAAATGCTATTTTATACAAGATGGAGACTTTAGAGTGTTACAAAATTGTTATCATGACTGTTGTAGTACAATACTATGTATGGTTTTTTATTGTAAATTTTCTGTGTAAAACTGTGTAACTGTTGTCTGTTAAAACATTCTATGGGGATTCAACTAGAATGCCCAAGCTAGATAAAGAATAATTATTCTCTGGCTATTTTTATATTTCAAGGTGCTGATGTTCACATAAAACTTTTAATAATTAAGTTCACTGCTCCCATTACAATGTAATATCTTTGAGTTTCTCTTCTGGATGTTCATCAGCTGAGGTTTAGAGACCAAAAGCTAGAAAGATATATGGACTAAGAGGACAGCCAATATTTTGACCCTGGCCCTCTGAGGTCAATAAGGACCCAGGACATGAGACAACCTCTGCTGCTATAATTTGTAACTAGGTAGTTCCTAACCTCCTGACCAAAGAGAATGTTGGACCACAGAGGAAGATCAGCAGTGTATAGTGTGCCTAAGAAGAGTCACCAGGAGGGAAAAGTATCCCAAGTTTTCAGAGAAAGCAACTTGGTCAAGCAATGGCCATGACCTATCCAGACGGCTGACACTGACATATGAACTAAGAGGTGATGTGCTGGGTTCCAAGGTAAATCCTAAGGAGACTTAACTGACATAGGCAGCAAGAGATTAATTTTAATTAATATAGATCTCACTTTAACTTGGTCTTTAATATCCAGCAGAAAAGTATAACCACAAAATGTATAAAATAATATCACAGTTATAAGCTAGCTATAAAAGAAACTCAAATCTCTGACATCTTCTGACAGTTTCCAGCTATACTGGTAATTGACTACTGTTATGGATTAATTGGCGGGGGGTTAAGTTGCTGAACACAGGCAGCTGAAATTCTTTGATTGGGAATTTTTAGCCTGAATAACTCTACTCAGAGTGGAAAGTTTTTGAAACACAAAAGGCCTTCATAGAAAGAAACCTTGCCAGGGATTCCTGGAGAAGAAAGGGAAAGAAAAGACTCCCACAAAGAAAAAGGTCTTCTAAAGAGTCCTCCAAACACAGCTCTTTTCCAACTCCAGTTGACCATCCATCAGTTCATCAGTTCAGTCCATGTTTGGCTGGCTCCAAAATAGAGCTCTGGCATAGAAATGCCATTATGGAAGAGTCCAGCAGTGAAAAGCTGCCTAACCCGTGGCAGCCAGGTAACAGAGAGTGCAGGGAGGAGCTCATCTTCTCCAACCAGACCCCACTTTAATAGCACATTCAGCTAGGAATTGATTAGTCAACTGCTGCATATAGCTGCCTTAAGATCCAATCACTTTCCCCAAAATCCAGTTCTGAATATATTATATTTTTGGAAGACCTTTTAGAGCTAAACAAAACAGAACACAAATAATGTTTTATTCAAATTAAGTTGACTTTTTTCTGTTAACTAGTAAAATCTCCTGGCTTTTTTTTCTTTCTTTCTGGCTTTTATGTGATTTTACCTAGGTTCACTAACAAGAATGAGATGCTTAGAAGGAACCAATACTCTTCAGTAACCTATCATGTTGGCTGTTGACAGGGTTAAACTTTTTTCAGGAGATTTTGGAAAGAAAATTAGGAGGAAGAAAAAGAAAAATGATTTGAATGAAAAGATACTTGTAGTTAATCCTGCAAATTCAAGGAGACTTAGCTTTTTCCAAGAGCACATCTACAACAAAACTGACACATTTAAAGGTAAGGACAGTGTTACACTTTGTGACATTGCATTAGAGAATGAAAACCAAAGAAAAAAATGACCTTTAAAAGACTATAAGAACGATGTTCCCAGGTAATCCAAGATCCTGATTTTAAATCATTTGTGGCTTAAATTCAAGGAAGTACCTTACAAAATGAGAATTTCTAGTTTAACGAATAAAGGGCTTTAAAATCCTATAAACAAGTATCTTAAGTCTTCTGGGAAACTGAATAGCTTTTACCAAACAACATTAGATGAATTAAGTGCAAATGGCTTGGAAGCATATGGATTAAATTTCCTTTATAATGCACATGAGTATAAAAGTTAAAAGAGAAAAATTTGCTTTGTGAAAGTTATTTTGAGTTGTGTAAAACCCAATAAAAGGGAGCAGAATTGTGCTTCTGCCCATGAATATATCAATGTACGAAGCACTACAGTAAAAACCACTTATTGTTCAAATTCTGGGATACTTTTTAGGGTACAGCAGAAAAAAAAAATTTTTGTATTATGTGATAGCATAAGTAAAGGCAAGAAGGTGTAGCTAAACTGACTACAAGACAATCTGGGCTTCTCTTACAGAAGTATCAAGATATTGCAGTAAAGTACAATGTCAAATTTCAGCCTAGGTTCTGAACATTCCTGTGTGTTCTATGATCTTTCACCTTACAAAGTGAGATTGGAAAGAAACGAGTGTCAAAGGCTCTGGGTTTCAGTTTTAGTCTCTCCACTTACAAGCTGTGTAAACTTGGGGAAACAACTAATTATCCTGAAACATAATTTAATGAATACTATCTATATGATAGGGTCATTACGAGGATACTAAGTGAGAAAGGATGTGAAAGGTACATAGTAAATTATTAATTATTTTAAAATGTACCTTTTCCCAGGCTGGGGGTTTAGCTTAATGGCATAAGTGCCTGCTTGGCAAACATGAGGTCCTGAGTTCAATCCCCAGTACAAAAAAAAAGTACCTTTTCCCATGGATTTCAATGATATAAGAGAGAATCCAAACATATACCAAATTTCTAATTCACAGAAACATTTAGAAGCATCTACACATAGAGCTCAATGTGCTCTAGCATATCAAACTCAGTGAAAAGGGATTCCTAAGAAGTAAACTATGGGACTTTTAAAAATTTGAGATCAAGTAATATCATGGAACACACCTTGATATACCCTTTAGAAAACTTAGTTTTCCACATATATTTAGTTTGTACACATGAGAATTTCTTTTTATTTTCTCTAAAACCATTTTTTCAAGCTTGAAAGAAAAAAGTACAAGAGAAATAATTTTCATATCCCAGGATTTACTGATAGTTCACTCTCTATATTTCTAAGATTTTATTTTTAGTCTAGAACCCCAAATACATCAAGTATTTTATAATTGTTGACATATATGCATACTTTCTTCTCTGAATATCTTGTTTCACTTTGTCTTGTAAAATTGCTCTATGGTCTTGATAGTTCCAATTATCTTCTCAATCTCTAGGCTTTTGTCCCTTCTTAAGGGAGATAGATTACAAAGTCAATGATCTTTCAATTCTAGATGTACTGTATATGAGATGAGATTTATTTCTGAAGATGATTAGACCCTTGCATACTTTCTCATGCAGATGGCAAGCAAATTTCCATATGGAATGCTATTCTATAATTTAAAACTGCATCTTATTTTATTTTACTGAATATTATATTAAAATGAGGTCTACTTATATCTGAATATTCTATGATCCAAGAATACTCCAAGATTTCTTTTGGTACCAGTTAAACAGACAAATTCTTTACAAGATACTGTTGTGGAATGAATTTTTTTTAAGATGAGGTATTGCTATGTAGTTCGGGCTGAACTTGAAATCACTCTGTGTTTCTATATACTATCAGTATGACCACCAAGTACCTAGGTTAATTTGTTCTTGGAACTTTATCATCCAGACTGATGTCCACACCTGTACCATTAAAGCTAATTCACTAAAACCTCTTCTCGTCCATGGCAAAAATAAATGAGAGTAAGCAGATTTCTTTTATAGCACCAATGTAGAACTTACTTAAATCTCTTGTATTTGCATCTAGTAATTACAGTCACATGAACATTGATGGCTGTAAAGAGGCTAATAATTGATTCCTTTAGCTCAGTCCCCAAGGAATTCTGTTATAAAAGGAAAAAAATATGGGTTTGAAGAGTTAGTTATCTACTAACAATACTTTCTCTAGTCATGCATTTTTGACACAGTAGATCTAGTTTCCTCTACTGTGTGACAGTGGAGTATTGTGATTTGAGCTAAGAATTGGTCAAACTATGTGGTAATTCCATAGAGTTACATATTCCCAGAAATTTTAAGTAATATTTATAATTTTTGAAAATTGTTTGTGTCATACTATGCCAGCTCTCTTGTTTGGGAAAAGAGCTAAATGTAACAGAGTGGTTTTAGCCTCTCATCACAAGAAACATAGTAAGATTAAGGATTAGGTCTCAAATATTTAACTAAGAATTTATTAATGGGTAGAAAGAAATAACCCAAGAGAAGGTATACCATGAAAGCTAAAGAAATGTCTTTCCCTAAACTGATACTAACTGCCATTGCCACAATAATTCATAATTATTTATGAATAACCTCCCATGTGAATTTTGGGTAGAATAGAAAATCAGAGGCTAGGGGAAAATGATGATGCTTATAGATCTACCCTCAAGAGCAGTCCATCATCACAACTACTCAAAGTACTGTGATGGTTTTTGTCTTGAGGCGAAGGAACCTCACTACACTGATGACATGAGGCTCTCTTTTCAAACTCCAGTTACTTCCTCAATACGAGGGAAATGTCTGAAACACAAAGGAAACCCTCAGTTCTGAAAGATATAAAACCCCAAATTTCCTCCAAAATAGATAATCACAAAATGGGAAAGTCTAATTTACCTTGCCAAAATAATGGCTAAACCCTAATTTCTTGGTACCAGTTTTATAATATGAAAGATGAATTATATTACTTGGGCAATAACTTCAAAAGAGTTCTGAAGAAAAGACTTGGCTTCTCCAAGTGCTTTCAGGAGTCCTTCAGAACAAGGATGCTGAAGAGTCTCACAGAGATGGAGGAAGGGACAGCATGTGTCACTGAAGGCAAGAGGGATACATTGGATCTATTAACAGTGATTAATAATTTCATCATTACTTTTTCTTTATTGTGACTTTCCTAAGCTATTTTCAACATCTTTTAGAATTTTAGGCAGAAAGTTAATATTTCCTTTGTCTTCCAACATAATTTTGTAATACATTATGACACTGACAAATCCAAGTAGATTAGAAATGACAGTGGTTCCTAGGGTAGTGCAAATAAAATGGAGGGAGCCTATTTTCTATGTTGCAAGGCAGGCTAGCATTCTCAGTTATTTTTCATGGTTTAATATCCTTGCTTTTGTACATGGAGTAATCCATCCTTGTAGACCACAGGCCACAAGTTAATGATTGTCAGGCAGATTCACACAAAGCTGTATTTTGATGGCCCATATGATGTTCACTTTTTCAAATCTGAATTGGTTGTTTTCATGAAAATTTATCATGCTTTTTGTCACCTGTTTCCTTTGAATACTCTTGGGCCTTTTGTTCACTTTATTTTGTTATTCTTCCTATTATTAACTCCTCAAGTTAAAAGACAGATATGCTTTCTTCCAGGATGCCTTGAAGCGAGAGTATGTGCTATCCTGATTATTTACCTTAGAGTGATGGTTCATTTAGAAATAGAGCACTGCATGGAGTCCTGTCTGATTTAGGTGATAGCAGCAGCAGAAGTTCCAGTTTAGTCACCTACATTGATGGTGAGTCTCAATGCCAATTCCTACTGCTCACCTAGTAAGGTCATCACTAATTACACTGGTCCTGCAGTACATTTTGGATGTTGTTGCTGGCAACATCATCTCTGACTGCTTCTCTGGTCTTTGGGAGCCTGTATTTCATCTATATTGTTTAGTAATTTCCATTTTTTCTTATATTAGCTAGAGTGGCTTTTGTTATTTACAACTAAGCAATCCAACTGATAATTTTTTTAATTTTAAAAATAACCAAAATTCTTAAATTTGTAGTTTGTTTTAGAAAGTCATGTCTAGTGTTCCTGACTTCATATTTCTGTCACACAATATTCAGCAGAATCACTCCTATTAGCAACATGTCATGTAGGTACTTAGAGTTTCTGTAAATATTTCATTATTTAGTGTCATACTAGTCTCAAGTAGGACCCACTATTTCCTGTAGTAATAAAACCTCAGATAACACATTTATATCTCCAAGACTGACCAACTCAAAATATATTTATATTCATTTGTTTTCAGTTTATATATATATATATATATATATATATATATGTATATATATATATATTTATAGCTTGGTCAACAAATAACCATTAAGTTTTATAACTTGTTTGAAAAAAGTACACCACCCCGTTGATTATTCACATTTATAGCTAATAAACATGTTGCATGTATTATAAAAGGCACCAGTAAATACACAATTACCCATTTATTTATTCACTCAGCAAAGATGTTCTCACTATCCCTGCACAGTGTTTGTGGTAAAGTTCTCATGATAATCCAAATGTTTTCGGATTATTTACCCTTGCCTTCCTGCCCTGAGCACATTTTTTAAAGAACTAGGAATGCAAGAAGGAAGGAAGGAAGGAAGGAAGGAAGGAAGGAAGGAAGGAAGGAAGGAAGAAAAAAGAAGGAAGAAATGAAGGGATGGAGGGAGGCAGGGAAGGAAGAAGAAAGGACAAAAGAAAGGAGAAAAGAAAAAAATCCCAGAAAGGACAGAGGAGGGTACTATTATGACTATATGCCACAAACTGAGAATACCTAAAGGCTACTTGTCATCTTCATAAGGCTATGTGGGTAGAAAGTGGCTTTCTGAGCTAGTTTGGTCCATACTTCTCTATTATTCTGCCATACCACTCTCTCAGATGAATCTAATTGTTACGGAACCATGCCACAGTAAACTGGTTAGATCATATTTAATTGTCTCTTCATGGCAAATTGCCCTTTATAATGTATGCTGTATATGTACTCAAAAAGATAAAATCTATTGTGATAAAATTCCTAGGATGCAGGATAGGAATCAAAATAACAGATGATGGAAAGGTGAGTGTTAGTAAGCTATAAACAGTGACACTTTGCAAATCAGGCCATTGGTGGTAAAATTGATTTATTACTAAAAGCACACCTGTTATCTTTTTAAGTAATAATCATTACCCATAAATTGAATTTGTATCATGCATTTGCTTTGGAGTCAAATATTAGCTTTGCAATTTTACATGATTTAGTTGTCTTGGGCTAATGCCTTATTAATCTTGAGGCTCAGGTCCCCTAATCTGTAAAATAGAGATTACAGTGTCTACTGGGGGGAATTTCAAAAGAAATTCAGAGGAGGAAGAAGATGTCCTAACTATCCCCTTCTACACACATACACATGCACACCACCCTTCTCCATGCAATTCTCCATGAAATTCTTTCCAAGACTTTACTAAAAATAGAAGTAAACTGTTAATACACAGATTAAGGACTTCCTGATGACTGTAGCTTATGAACATGTGCACTTGGCATCAATCCTTTCCAAAATTCTATAAAAACAAAAAAATTATAAACAACTGAAGATAAATTCGATAGAAAAGATTTAAAAGGGAGAAAGAAGTGTCAATATTTGAAGACAGAAAACACATTATTGATAACGGATTCAGTATAGAGGAAATTAAGTGGAATATGACAGAAAGGGAATAAAGCAAGGATTAAAAGTAGAAAGAGTGTCTTAGTTGTTTTAGTTTACTCATTGCTGAGACAAAATATTTAACACCCAAAGTTAAAAAAAGAAAGGTTTACTTGGTTTACACTTCATATAGGTTTTAGTTCATATTTGGCTGGGTCGAAGGCAGGATGGCATGGCAGAGAGACATCCTGGAGGAGAAAGAATTCATGGCAAAGGAAGGCAGGCGGAAGTCAGCAAACAAGTGGCAAGACATGACAACTGTAACCCTTTCTGTCCCTTCTATTCTTGTCTAGGCTACTTCCCCTTAGGGTGGGCCACACTCACAGCCTTAATCCTAGCGTGGCACTGTGAATCAATTCCAGCATCACATCTTTGATCCCAGCATTACACAGCCCAGATATAGCCAGCTTGAAAAAGTCCTATAAGCACATGAGGCTTGGGGGAACATCCAAACATAAGACATAATGGGCTTGTTGAAAATTTATGATTTCAGTCAATTTGTGTTTTCTAGCCACTCAATGATTCCATCTGAAATTTTACAATAATATTTTCTAAAAATATAAAGAGGAAGTTGACACATAAGTTAGAAATTAGTAGGTATTGGATTTCCCATAGCAATACTGGAAACTAGAAGAAAGAGAAATGACTGAACATTCAAAGGAAAAATGATTTCTATACCAAACCAAACTATCGATCCAAAATGAGCCTAAAGTAAAAATATTTGCAAATATATGAAGCACTGTATAACTTACCATTTATATGATACAAAACAAAGAAATACATTTAGAAGTAAACACAGCATTGACGATGAATACCAGTAAAGGAAATTTTAGCACAATATTTGTGCATCAAACTTAAAGAAAATTGCATCAGTTACTGAAACTGAAAGCACAATTTAAAAATTATCAATAAAGAATACCCAGATCCTGATGGATTCACAGATGAATTCTAGGAAATTTAGAGAAAATTTAGCACCAATACTCAAAATCTTTAATGAAATTGAAAAGAAAGCAATTCTCCCTAACTCATTCCTAGAGTCAAGTATGAAGACCCAATGAAAAAAGAGAACTGTAGGCCAATCTCTCTAATGAACATTGAAGCAAAGATTTTCCATAAAATACTAGCAAACAGAATACAGCAAATCATCAAGAAGATTATACACCATGATCAAATGGGATTCATCCCGGGAATGCAGAAATGGTTCAACATACACAAATCAATAAACTTAATACACCAAAGATAACAGAGTTGAAGATAAAACTCATATGATCATCATAATAGATGCAGAAAACCTTTTGAGAATGTTCAAAATTCATTCATGATAAAAATCTTACAGAAAACTGGAATAGATGGTCTCTATACCTCAATCTGATAAAAGCCATCTATGACAAACTAAGAGCCAACATCATACTAAATAAATAAAAACTGAAAACTTTCACTCTGAAATCAGGAACAAGATGAGGATGTCCACTGTCACCACTCCTATTTAAATAATTCTGGAAGCATTAGCCAGAGCAATTAGACAAGAGAGAGAGAAACAAAAGGAATAAGGATAGGCAAGGAAAAAGTTAAACTATCATTATTTGCAGATGGCATGATACTCTACAGGGAAACCCCAAAAACTCCATCAGAAACTACTAGAGTTAACAAGCAAATTCAGCAGCGTAGCTAGATACAAATTCAACACTCAAAAAATCAATAATATTCCTGGACGCAAACAACAAACTCACTGAGAGAGAAATTATGGAAATAACACCTTTCACAATAGCATCCAAAAAATGCAATACTTAGGAATCAATCTAACAAAGGTTGTAAAATATTGATACATTGAAAACTATAGTACTCTAAAAAGAAGATTGAAGAGAATATCAGAAAATGGAAAGGTGTCCCTTGCTGTTGCATAGGAAGAATCAACATAGTGAAAAATGACCACACTAGCAAAACAGTTATCCAGATTAAATGTAATTCTGATCAAAATATCATTAGCATACCTTACAGATCTAGAGAAACCATTCCTAAAATTCATGTGGGAACAGAAGAGACCTAGAATAGCAAAGGCCATCTTGGGCAACAAAGACAAGGCAGGAGGCATCACAGTCCTTGACTAGAAACTATACTATAATGCTACTGTGATAAAATCAGCTTGGTACTGGCAAAAATTAATTAATTGATTAATTAAAACAAAAAGACAGACCTAAGGATCAGTGGAACAGATTAGAAGATACAGGCGCAACTACAAAGATGCTCAGCCACCATGTGTTTAGTGAAAGGGTCAAACCTGTTCACTGGAAGAAAGACAGCCTCTTTAATAAATGGTACTGGAAATTTTGGTTTTCCACATGCTGAATACTAGAACTAGACCCTTGCTTATCACCATGCACTAATGTCAAAATGGATCAAAGTTCTAATATTAAAAGACAAACACTAAATCTACTGGAAGACAAGGTAGGTAGAAATCTTGAAGACATAGCGGTAGGCAAAGAACTCATGAACAAAATACGTGGGAAGCACTTCATAGAGTCAACATCTGGGATCCCATTTTATTAAAAAGTTTTTGCACATCCAAAGAAATCACCATCAGAATGAAAATTAAATCCACAGAATGGGAAAAAATTTTAGCCAACTGTCCCTCAGACAAAGAACTTATATCTGGAACACATAAAGAACTGAAACACATCAGATCTCCCAAATTCAAAGACCCAATCCAAAAATGGGCATCTGAGATGAATACACACTTTTCAGGTGAAAAAATACAAATGGCAAGTAAATACTTAAAGAAATGTTCAACACCACTGGTCATTCAAGAAATGCAAATTAAAACAACATGATTCCATCTCACTCCAGGAAGAATGGCTGTCATCAAGAAATCAACCAAAATCAAATGTTGGTGGGTCTGTAGGGAAAAAGGAATGATTTTCCACTGTTGGTGGGGGCATAGACCAGTACAACCACTATGGAAATCAGCATGGAGATTCCTCAGAAATCTAGGATTGTAGGTCCCATTTGACCCAGCTATTCCACTTCTGGGTATTTTCCCAGAAGATATGAAAACATCATACCACAGCAATATATGTGTACCCATATCTATAGCAGCACAATTTGTAATAGCTATATATTGGAAACAATTTCTTGAGAAAAGACACTGTAAAAGGATCTCATATTGGGCATACAGGCACATTGTCAGGCATAATAAACATCAAGCTAAGAAGCTCTGAACATAAGAAAGCTCAGCAGCATATAGATGCACAAATGGAATGCTGATGTATAGAAGAAGGTGATCTCTGAAATGCTCCTGTCAACCATTAAAGAGAGCTCTTAGGGTCAGCAATTCATCCAGAAGGGAAATAAGCATCCCACCTTGATCTGGAATGATCTTAGCATTCTGCTGTGCTTCCTTCCCAAGTTTAAAGCCTTAATATCCATTCTGACTGCCACAGTACTTCAATTATCTCTGGTACGAAATAGCCCACAGTTCAGTACTGTAAGACATTGTGTGGCTTATAAATGACTAAGTTTTTCCCTGACTGATAACATTTTCCCAAAGTCAAACAGACCCTGCTTTTGTCTTTCTGCTTTTCTCAATATAGCTACACTTTATTTCAATACATCTCTTGTAATTGAGCAATTCCATAAAATCAAATAAAATGATTTATAATGGAATGATTACTCCAGGGTAACATTTCAAGTGAAATTAAGATTGAAATCTAATTTAAAAGCTTTAATGTAAATGGGTCATTAGAAGAGGCTCTCCAGGGAATTTGCAATTAAACTAAAGTGACAAGGGTTTTGTAGGGGTGATAGACCTAAAGGTGTTACAATACTGATACATGCTCATTTCAGATGCAGCTAGCCTTATCACAACTGCTCAACAAGATCAGAGTGACTGAGTGAAAACAGCAATCAAAGTCTAACAAAAACATCCCAACCTGTTACAAGAATTTCTCAAGGAAGAAAACAAGTTCTAATTATGAAAGGGCTTTAGTGGATTCAATTAAATAATTGATGTTAATATATTATCTAACAATATTAATTTGTTAACATCTCCATATTATTTTTATCAAAAACTTACTTTTATGAACTACTGCATCACTGCTCATTTAACAATAACTGTGTTTTCTACTGATGCAGTCTTTAATATATAATTTGGAAACTGGAACACTGTAATAGGGTGCTTCTTTCCCCGAAGCATTTGAATCTTGCTCGATTTCATTTGTAAGGTCTCCTTTTAGACTCTATTGCTTTTTGATAGTTAATCATTTATGTTTATTCTAAAATCCTTTCATTTTTGTTCTTAGGTCACCTACAGATAGTTAACTTTCCACAAAAACAAGCTCCAGTTCTCCAGGTTGAAATCATTTTTGAATTCAGACAGTGCTTAGAATATTGTACTCACATAAGGGCAATAAATATTTGATCTTATTAACAATAATAATTATATTAATAGTTAACATTTGTTGATCATTTAAAATGAGAGGCATTATGGAAGCCATTAATGCAAATTATCTCACTTAATATTCACAATCATTCCAGATTATATAAACATTACCTCCTCTTTAAGGATCTATAAACTGAATATTAGAAATGGGTTTTTTTCTACTTTTTTATTTTTTTTAAAAAGCAAAACAAAAAAGGATAGAAATAATATAGAATTTCAAAAAAGACAAAAAGTAGGGAATTAACACTAGTTAATATATTGTATATTATCCCAGAACTAATTGTTCAGATTAAAAAATCTAGATACAAAAGTGATCACTCAATGACAGCACAAACTGTTCTTTTTGATGAACTAAGATTAGTAGTACAATCATCTGTCAAGCATACATACATTTATATATGTTTACTAATATACATAAAATCTTTTCCTTTCTTCCTTTTTTCCTTTCCCTTATCCCAGTAGTTCTGTCCTTTGGAGCACTTTCTTTCCTTTTCATTATTACAATATAATTGTAATAATTTGTCCATGGTCACAGTGCTAATAAGTGGCAGATCAAAGGCTTAAACCAGGACTGTAAATCTTTATACTCAAGATGGTACTTACTCTACTATTGAGGTGAAGATTAATGTTAAACATGCTGAACAGAAAAACTACTTTTTGATGGTCCTTTCCAAGTGTTTGTATCTATACATCTGATTGATTTTTGTGCATTGCCAGATTTAATTGGTCATAGAACTTCAAAGATGGACTCACTCAAAAATAATAAAAATGAAATTCCTGAGCCATCTAACAGATGTTCCCAAATGTTTAGATTTACTTTTATGAAGGTTTTATAAAAATCAATTCCAATTCATGTGTTTTATTTTTGTGGATGACAGAAGCTTTGAAGAGCTTTACAGAGAGAGGTGGCTGAAGTTTTACTTATTGCTTTTGAAATGCTCCAGTTTTATATATGACTGGTTTTGCAGAAGCAGCAATATAGATGGCTCACAAACTTTTTGTTGGATATCACACATAAAGAAAGGGTCTTGTGACTAGATTGGTGTATAGTTCATGAATTACAAGATTCAATAGCAATCAAGATTGCACAAAGCACTGTAAGGAAAGGAATTTGGAACAGATAAATAGTCTGAACACATTTGTCACTGTGACCAAATACCTGAGAAAAATATCTTAAAGGAGGAAAGATATATTTTGAGTTTCAGAGGTTTCATTGCTGTGAGCCTGAGACAGGGCAGAACATCATGGCAGAAGGATGCAGCAGAGAAAAACTGCTCACCTTATGGCAAAAAAGAAGCAAACAGAGCAATAGAACGAGCTGGAGAGGAAGGGGCCAGGGGCAAGATTTAATCCTCTATGGCCTACTCTCTTTAAGTTTCCATCATCTCCCAGTGATGCCATCAAATTATGAATCCATCAGTGGATTACTTGCCTGATGAAGTGAGGACACTTATGATTCGATCTCTTTCTAAAAACCCAACCTCTTAACATGTGAGACTTTTGCAGGGCATTTTTAATCTATAGCACTGAAGATATATACACCCCCCCATTTTATAAAAGGTACAATCTTTCCTTCGGTTCATCAAAAATAATTGTATCAATCTTTTTAATGTTGCCATATTTGGTGACTTGTACACAAAACAGTATAAGTAAAGATAAAGTGAGCTTACAGTTCCCAGTGGGAAAAAAGTTTCTACAGCTAGAGAGCTATGGAATATTTTAGCTTGTTCAATCAGACAAGCCCTTACATGGAAAAACAAGCATCGAACTGTCAGAAGGCCATCCAGAATGAATATGTATTGATGCTAGTGGTCAAAGAAATGGTGTTTAAATATGAATAGTAACAGTTTGACCCTAATATGGCTGATTTTTGGATAATAATTGTGTGTTCACAATTATTTGGATAATAATTGTGTGTTCTAAAAGTCACAGTAAGGAATGCCTTACACAGTAAGGAATAGTATATTATCTATATAAAAGATAATATCAAGGAAAGATATTATATTCCCAAGCAAAACATGATTGAGTCTTGGCCTGTGTCCTGGACTTCTTTATTTTCTTCCTACCATCCCTCTTCTAGATAAGCCACTCCATACATACTGCTTTTCCATGGCTTCTTGCATACATCAAACTTGCTTATACCTTTCTGCCCTGGACCCTTTGTACCTGCACTGTGTCCTTTACTTGAAATCCTCTTTCCTAATGTCTTTACTGTTTAGTTTTCTGCTTAAGTATCTCCTCCAGATAAACTTGTCTGAGTATTTTAAGAATATGTATGTTTTTTCTCCCCCATAATTTCATTCTGAAATCAGGAACAAGATGAGGATGTCCACTCTCACCACTCCTATTTAAATAATTCTGGAAACATTAGCCAGAACAATTAGACAAGAGAGAGAAACAAAAGAAATAAATATAGGCAAAGAAGAAGTTAAACTATCATTATTTGCAGAAGACAGGATTCTCTACAAGGAAACCCCAAAAACTCCATCAGAAGACTTTTGGAGTTAATAAGCAAATTTAGCAGCATAGCTAGATACAAAATCAACCCTCAAAAAATCAATAATATTCCTGGGCACAAACAAAAAACTTACTGAGAGAGAAATTATGGAAATAACACCTTTTTCAATAGCATTCAAAAAATGAAATATTTAGGAATCAATCTAACAAAGATTGTAAAAGATCTATACTTTGAAAACTATAGTATTCTAAAACAGAAGGTTGAAGAAGATATCAGAAAATGGAAAGATATCCCTTGTTGGATAGGAACAATCAACATTGTGAAAATGACTGTACACCCAAAACTTTTATGCAGATTTAATACATTTCTGATCAAAATATCAATATCATACCTCACTGATCTAGAGAAATCATTCCTAAAATTCATGTGAGAACAGAGGAGACCTAAATACCAAAGGTCATCTTGGGCAACAAAGACAAGGCAGGAGGCATCACAGTCCCTGACTTGAATCATACTACAAAGCTACTGTGATAAAATCAGCTTGATACTGGTAAACCAAAAACAAAACAACACTTGAGGATCAGTGAAACAGATTAGAAGATGCAGAAAATTATAAACACAGTCACCTTACCTTTGACAAAGGGTGAAACATGTTCACTGGAATAAAGATAGGGTCTTTAATAAAAGGTGCTGGAAAAATTGGCATTTTACATTTTGAAGACTGAAACTAGACCCATATCTATCACCATGCACTAAACAAAAGTCAAAATGGATAAAGATCTAAATATAGGGCTGAGGATATGGCTCTGTGACACAAACACCTGCTTGGCAAACAGGAGGTTGTAAGTTCTATCTCCAGTAAAAAAAAGAAAAATATAAATAGTAAAACAGGAATACTAAATCTTCTGCAAGACAGGGTAGGTATAAACTTGAAGACATTTGGGTAGGCAAAGAATTTATGAACAAAAGGCATGGGAAGCACTTCAAAGAATCAACAACTGGGATCTCATTTTATTAATATGGTTTTCCACAGAGTGAAAAGAAAACCCACAGAATGGGAAACATTTTTAGCCAACTGGCTCTCAGACAAAGCATTTATATCTAGAATATATGAAGAATTGAAAAACATCAGATCCCCCAAATTCAAAGACCCAATCCAAAAAATGGGCATCTAAGATGAACACACACTTCTCAAATGAAGAAATACAAATGGAAAATAAATGCATGAAGACATTGTCAGCATAACAAGTCATTCAAGAAATACAAATTAAAACAACATGGAGATTCCATTTCACTCCAGAAAGAATAGCTGTCATCAAGAAATCAACTAATAATAAATGTTGGTGGCCTGTGAGGGAAAAAGAACACTTTTCCAATTTTGGTGGGAGCATAGACCAGTACAACCACTGTAGAAATCAGTGTGGAGATTTCTTAGAAAACTACCATTGGAGATCCAATTTGATCCAACTATTCTCCTCCTGGATATTTTCCCAGAAGAATAAAAAACATGATGCCACAGCAACATATGCTTACCCATATTTGTAACAGCACAACTTACAATAGCTAAATCTTGGGAACAACCCAAATGCTCATCAACTAAAGAATGGATAAAAAAGATGTGGCATTTTTATACAGTGGAGTAGTACTCAGCTATCAAGAAGGAAAAACTTGAGTCATTTTTAGGTAAATGGATGCAACTTGAGACCATACTAATAAGTGAAATAAAACAAACTCACATGTGTAAGCATCATATTGTCTCCCTAGTATAAGACACTGAAATCAAAATAAGATGCAAAATCTACAGTAGATACTGTGAAAGGGAAAGAAACTGCTCCAAAAGAAAGAACAACTTGGGTAGGGGAAAGAACAAAAGAAAGAAGGGAATATATACATGAGGTATACATACATTTATGTGTGTATGCATATATATACAAGATAGATGACTATCCTACTAGTCTCGACAAATTCATCAAAAATTAGTTTATATTTTAATTGTTTGATCATTTCTATGCTTAAATCTTATAATCTGAGCAACTACTTTTAAGATAACAATATGCAATATACTAACTAGTATTAATTTCCTATTTTCTGAAATTCTGTATCATTTTTATCCTTTTTGTTTTGTTTTAAAATTTTAAAAAAATGATAGAGAAAAAAGCTATTTCCATTACAAGGGGCACATCAAGACATTCATGACCACCCAACCAGCATCACAAAATATTCTCAGGGATATACTAGAAAGAAAAAAAAAAGTCATCAATGACAATAAGTCAAAAAGAATGAATGCACCAGGTGGAATGAACAACTAAGCAAAAAGAAATTAGCTACAAGGAAACGATACAACTATACAAATAAATCAGAACCACTCAGTAATAACTCTCAATATGAATAGTCTTGATTTCTTCAATCAGAAGACACATAGTGTCAGAATGGATCAAGAAACAAAACCCAAGTACATACAGTGCAAAAAAAAATACATTTAATTGAAAAAGAAACTCACAGATTAAAAATCAAGGAATGGAAAATCATATCTGATGGCATAGAAGCCCAGGAAAAAGAAGCTATTTTAATGTCAGATAAAGTAGATTTCAAACTGAGACTGATCAGAAGAGACAAATAAGGGCACTACATATTGGTTAAGGAAAGAAAACAGCAGGAAGAGACAGCAATTATAAACATATACACACCAAATATCAAAACACCCAACTTTATAAAACAAACGCTAATGGACATAAAAAAAAATCAGATAAACACCAATATAACTGCAATGGGGATCCTCAATTCCCCACTGTCACATATGGATAGATTAACTAAAGAAAAAATCAGCAAAGAAAGATCAAAATTGAATGTAACCTTCAAACAAATGGACTTAACAGATATCTAAAGAGCATTCTATCCAACAGCAGAATATACATTCTTCTCAGCAGCACATGGAACTTTCTCCAAAATAAACCACATACTAACCCATAAAGCATGCTTAAGTAAAGCAAAAGAATCAGAATTATCTCACATGTACAGTATCAGATAATAGTACAATGAAACTAGAAATCAATGGCAAAAGAAACTACACAAACACATGGAAATTGAAGATGACCCTTTGGAATAATCAATGAGCCACAGATGAAATTAAGAAAAAAATTAGACAATCTCCACAATCAATAATGTCAGTAAAGTTGTGGGAAACTACAAGGTACATGAAAGCAGTCCTAAGAAGGACATTTATACCCACTTCAGAAAAGCAAAGCAAGTTCAGCTGAATAACCTAGTGATGTACCTCATGGTCCTGGGAAAATATGAACAATCTACACCCAAAGCTAGTATAAGGAAGGAAATTACAAAAATCAGAGTAGAAATTTATGAAATTGAGACAAAAAATACAAAAGTCAATGAAGCAAAGAGTTGGTTCTTTGAAAGAATAAACAAAATAGACAAACCCTTAACCAATCTTACCAAAATAAGGAAAGAAAACACCTAAGTCCATACAATTAGAAAACAAAATTCAAAGTTACAATGGTTTCTGCCAAAATCCCTATTATTGCTAACTAGTTTGAGAACCTGTACTAAAATAAAATGGAAAATTCAGAGGAAATGAATAGACTCCTAGAACACTATGAACTACCAAAGATAAATCAAGGAGATATAAAAATCCTGAATAATCCAGTATCAGTCAATTAAATTAAAGAAGTAATTAAAAAAACTACCAAATAAGAAAAGCCCAGGTCCAAACAGATTCACTATCAAATTCTAAAAGAACTTTTATTCTCAAAGTCATTCTTGAAGCAAGCATTACCCTGATTTCAAAATCAGAACAGTACTCAAGCCAAAAGGAAAACTACAGGCCAATCTCTTTAATGAACATAAATGCAAAAATTCTCAAGATACTGGCAAACAGAATGCAGCTAATCATCAAAAAGATCACACATTATGACTATATAAGATTTGTTCCACGGATGTAGGGATGGTCAAATATGCAAATCAATAAATATAATACATGGCATAAACAGAAGCAAATATAAAAATTATATGGTCACCTCAACAGAGACAGAAAAAAGCATCTGATGAAAACCTGAAGCAAATAGGTATAGGAGGCCTTTATCTCAGTCTGATAGAAATCATCTATTACAAACTGATGGTCAACTTCACATTAAATGGAAATAAGTTGAAAGCTTTCCCTCTAAAAATCAGGAATAAGGCAAGAATGTCCACTATCACAAATCCTGCTCGATACAGGATTAGCAAGAGCAATGAGAAAAGAGAAAAAAATAAGAGTGTTATGGAAAGGAAAGAAGTTAAATTATCATTATTTATAGATGACATAGCAAGTTCTCAAAACATTAGCAAGAGCAATGAGAAAAGAGAAAAAAATAAGAGTGTTATGGAAAGGAAAGAAGTTAAATTATCATTATTTATAGATGACATAATTCTCTAGATAGAAGACCCCAAAAACTCCACCAAAAGACTCCTAGAATTAATAATCAAATTTAGTAGTGTAGCAGATTGCCAACTCAGCACTAGAAAATAGTAGTGCTCCTGTATACCAATAACAAACTCACTAAGACAGAAATTAGTAACATAATACCTTTTACAATAGTATCAATAAATATTAAATGTTTAGGAATTAACTTAATCATGGAAGTGAAAAACCTGTATAATGAAAACTACTATACAGTACTTTGAAAAAGGAGACAGAAGGGGATTTCAGAAGTTAGAAAAATATTTTCTGTTCCTAGATAGGCAGAACCAATATAGTTAAAATAGTTGTACTTACAAAACTGTTACACAGATTTAACACAGTCTTATTGAAAATATCAATAGTATTCTTCACAGAACTAGAGAAAGTAGTCCTAAAACTCGTATAGAATGGTAAAGAGAATCAGAGTAGTAAAAGCAATTCTGGGCAACAAGCACAAGGCAGAGGCATTGCAAGTCTAGTCTACAAAGTAACAGTGATTTAAAAAAAAACAGCATGGTATTGGCAAAAAACCAATTTGGGGATTAATGGAACAGAATAGAGGGTTCAGAAACAACTCTAGGCTCAGTCAGCTACCTTATCTTTGACAAAAGAGCTAAATACTCTAGCTGGAGGAAAGATAGAGTCTAACAAATCATGCTGGGAATGCTGGATATTCAAATGCAGAAGATTGATTATAGACCCATATCCCTCACCATGCAGTAATCCAAAATTAAAATGGATGAAAGATATTAATAGTAAAAGAGAAATAATCTGCTGGAAGACAAAATGGGTCAGGCTCTTGAAGACACAGCCATAGACAAAGAGTCTCTGAAGAGAACCTAAATTAAACAAGAAATAATACCAAGAATCTACAAATGGGATCACATCAAATTATATCTTCTGTACAGCAAAAGAAATCACCAACAGGGTGAAAAGACTTCTTACAGGATGGGAAAATTTTTTCTGGCTACTCCCCAAAGGACTAATACCAAGAATACATAAAGAATTCAAATAGAAATTAGACTCTCCAAATTTAAAGACTTAATCAAAAATGAGCATCTGAAATGTATAGACACTTCTCAGATGAAGAAGTACAAATGACCTATAATTTAGAGGAAAAGTGTTCAGCATTGCTGGCCATTTGAAAAGCTCAAATTATAACAACGTTAAGATTTAATCCATAAAGAATAGCCAGCTTCAAAAAATCAACAAACAGGGCTGGGGATATTGTTCAGTGGCATAAGCACCTGCCTGGCAAGCCCAAGATCCTAAATTCAATCCCTGGTACAAAAAAAAAAAAAATGCTGGAGAAATTGCAGGGAAAAATAAGTACTTCATTATTGTCAGCAGGATTGTAAACTGGTATAACTACTATGGAAATTTTTCAAGAAACTAAAAATAGAATATTATTTGAGCAAGCTATTCTTCTGCTAGGTATCTTCCACGAAGGATAAAAGAATGTATCACAGTGATATATGTATACCCAAGTTTATAGTCATAATTACAAAACTGTTGCACAATTTGAAATAGCTCAATCTTCAAAGCAACCTATATGTCTATCAGCAGATAAATGGATAAAGAAAATGTGGTATTTATACACAGTGGAGTATTATTTGGTCATAAGAAAGGATACTCCAGTTATTTGTAGAAAAGTGGATACACCTTGAGACTATGATGTTAAGTGAAGTAAACCAGATACTCAGGTTTAAACATTACATTGCTTTTTTATGTGAGGAGTCCCAATATATAAATAAAATACAAAATAAAAGACAATAGGGGAAAAGAGAAATGTTATTGTAATCCAGCATGGACAATGTATCTAAAGGTATAATTAGATAGAATAATTGTCTTATGTGTATTGTATGTTTTTGGCCTGTTAGTTTGGTCTGTTAATGTAGATTTATGATTCTTAACTTCATGAGCACTTGTAAATAGATAAATGAATCTGATGCTAGCAAAAAAAAATTTTAAGGGGATGAAAGGAAAGGAAAAAAAAAAAGAATTGAGATGTGTTCTATAGATGCACCGGGTCCCACAATGGATGTGATCATGTACTGCAAACATGAACTAATAAGATAAATACAGCACCTCCTAGTTCAAGGCTCTGGGTTCAGCTGCCTCATTTATTTCCACCATGTGTTCTCCAGGCTTCCCCTTGCACCTTGTCCCATAAAGCTGGCACCAGCCAAATGTTTTGATCACTTTAGAGGCTGAAGAAAAGCTGTGGCCATAGCCTTCCTGCAAAGCACTCCTTTTTGTTCTGATTTTTTCAGTGTACAGGTACATATTCCTGTGACATAAAAGGAAGTATGGTTTGGTACATACTTGTCAACATTCATGGGCAAGGCACTTGCTTAGGCCTTGGGAACACAGAGATGAAAGGAGCACTGACAGCGCTTCCAAAGACCTTGCCAGAGAACATAAGGTATCTTCAGAGGGCCAGTCTCTGTGTAAGTAAAAGTTTGTTTTACAGAAATTATAGAATGAGTGAGCCTTTCAAATGACCTGTATTTTAAGTAAAAAGTGTTGCATTCAAGACTCTTACACATATTAACTGAATAATCTGGGACAAGTTACTTTAGCTATGTACTCTAGGTTTTTCATTTGTAAAATGAGATATTAATGGTAACAACAGGATTTAATGAATTAATTTCTGTAAGTCACCAAGAATAGTACTTGACACATGCTTAAGAATCGAAAATTTTAATATTATTATTTGAATAAGCATGTATATAGCAAATATTTCTATGAGGGTGAAACTTAGTTTAAAACCTACTATCTAATACACTCTTATTAATTTGTGGTAAGTTATTTTTTCCCTTTACAGTTCATAAAACCTATAATTAGGTAGGTGTGGTGATCTACACCTGTAATCCCAGCTACTCAGGAAGCTCACACAAGGCAAGCTAGGGAAATACAGTGAATCCCTTTTCTCAAAATAATTTTAAAAATATAAATATATGTTTATATATGTGAAATCTACAATTAAGAACATCATTTTGTCTACTGATATGTAAACTATACGCAAATAGGTAGCACAAGCATATATTCTTTCTCAGTAGAATAGAACACATGGTCCTTACTTTGCCCAAAAGATATTTCTGAAAATACGGTGTAAAGTAAAAATTTCATAGCTTGAGAAAAACATTTACACTAACTTACTATATTAATTTCATCTCTGATTGATCTCAAATTGGCCACGGTCCTTGAAATGTGAAATTTTAGTATTTCCTGCTCTGTTTCACTTTCCTATCATGTAGCTAATGAAAACACAATTTTGTAAGGTATTTGTCCACTACCACCACCATTCCATCTTCTGGATGAGTGAAATGGAGGCACTAACGATTTGTGATAACCTTCATCTAGTGGAAGATAAAGTTTTTGCCACTGTAGTTGGTAAGTTAATTCTATGCTGTTGATGATAGAATGGTACGAAGCTAATGGCTTCATATAAGTCCGCATTTCTCAGCTTCACAATATCTTTAGCTCTCCACTTAGCAATACCTCTTCAATAGTAGTACTCATCTATCACACCTGCCCCCAAAATGATATTCTAACATCTAATCTGAAACACACACTACAAAAAGAAGGAAGAAAATGTGAGGAACAGAGAAAAAAAGTTCAAAGGGCTTTTTGTACTGAACTGGGTAGGTTCACAGCTGCCAAAAAGGAAATCATGTCACCCAAAAATTGTCTTTCATCAATATAACTTTTCTCTTTGTTTCCATATACTCTAACTTCATGATCCTGGAAAGACTTTTCACATTGTAGATGAATTATTTCTCAAAAAAAAAAAAAAGTAATAGAACCTCTGAAGGTATTGACCCCTGACAATTTTTTCAAATCCATCAACATTTTTATTTCCTATTCTATATTTTTATTTTTTTAGTATTCCTCAAATAACTTTTTACAAACCAGTGGAGAAACTGCAAAATTAGAGGACTGAGTCTGAGTCCTTGTTTTATTATTCACACTGTCTTAACTTTAGGCAAGTTAATGCTGTATCTGTAAAATGTGGCATTTTTTGTTGATGAATATATGATTCATTGATGCTTCCTGATGTTTTACATAATCCCAAGAGTAATTCTAAAATTAATTCTGTTCAGTGATTAAGTTTCCTTCTGTCAACTTGATTGGCTTGGTTGCTGCTGAGTTGAGTGGGAAAGCACATACCTGCATATGTCTGGGTGAGTTATGGAGGCATGACTTTGGGTACTGTATCTGGTCCCTGTCCCCTTCTTCTCTGGCACTGTTACCCTCTGCTCTGCTTCCCAATGCCATGAGATAACTGGTTTTGATTCACTATGCCCTTCTGGCATGATGTTTCTGACTTGGAGCCAGCTGATTACGGATTGAAAAACTTGAAACCTTCAACCCAAATTAAACCTCCTCTTCTTTAAATTATGAGTGTCAATAGGTGAGGAAACTGTGGCTGAGCTGAAAGAGAGTTGTGCAAGGCCGTAGTAACTATGATAGTTGAATTCAAACTCAGATTTAGTCCCACTCTAAACAACAAAATTAGCTACAGTGGACAAAGCACTGTCCTAAGTACCTTAAATGTAAGGACTAATTGAAACTTCAGTCATTCCAGGAGGCAAGTACCATTGCTATCTTGTTTCACAAGCTGAAAAGTTCACCACTGTGACCTCTGTCAGTATACCTAATATTGTGTAACATTACCATATACCACTTACATGTGTATAGCTGACATTTCCTGATTTCTTTGTGACACTCTGAAACATGGAATGCTAATAAAGCACATGCACTTGTTTCCCAAAATTTGGGAAAACTGAGTTCAATCACATTTTCAGTGGATTTTTCTTTCACTCTGATGCTTTCTTTGGCTCTTTGTGGCAAACAGAGCAGGACGTAATTATTCTCAATTTACAGAGCTTCTTGTAGCATACAGAAGTGAGTTAAAATGTTAACCTCATTATACCACACCATCATTAAGTTAAAAGCCTTCAGAATTTTCTAATACTGCTATATTTGCTCCTAAAAAAATAACATTTTATTATTTCAAAAACTACCAAGAAACAATAATTTTAACAAGAAATTAATGGTCAAGAGAATTATTTCAGTAAAATTCTGAACCAAATTGAAATTTAGAGTTTTTAAATGTTTGATCAAACACCACTGTGCTGATGTGGGAGTTTATTTTTTCTTGGCATTGTGCAACTTCCTGTTTCTAAGAAAAAAGGATTAAAGTGTTCCATTAAAAGGGCGGGGGGCTCCAAAAGCTACTAGGACATCAAAGAGACCTTACACAACAACATTTTGATGAGTTAAGTGTAAAGGAATCAAAAACACATGGATTAAATTTCCCATAAAACCCACATGTGTTTAAAAATCAAGGGAAAACGTGCTTGGCCAAATGCACTTGGGGTTTTGTCAAACCCCAAACATTTGAGGAATAGTGTGAGATGTTTAAGGAACCCAAAACACAGCTGCATCAGCCTATATCATTCCAAAAGCATATGCCAGTGAGAGATGAAAAAAGAGATAAACCCATAAACAAGGTTTTTGCTTAAAAGTCAGAACCTTGATTATTGATAAGAAAGTTGGAGTTTTCATATATATATACATATATATATATGCATATATGTTCACCTCTCCACTTAGAAAACTACAATTTATGTAACACATTAGAAGTGATTTATTAAGGTGCTCTCCTATTTGAAAAATAAAAAAGAAATTATTTCCAAATTTCACATCTTCCAACTTAACCAGATGGATCTTTTCTACAGCATTCAAACCTTGATCGTTACCCCATGTTTTCTATTATACTTGATTTAGCTTTGCTAGGCTAAGCACATTATTAATTGGTTTTATTTTTATTTACAATACTACTGCTTGAAATATATACTAGGGTGTATAATTGAATTTTGGGTTTACTGTAATTAAAACAAGTCAAAAGAGCAATAAACACAAGCATTAGTAAATAATTGCCTCTGAGAACCAGCATAAATCATCAAGATTAAATGATTTTCTATCATATTTAAATTTCTTAATTTTAATTTATGATTGCCAATCCATTTTCATTCACTGTTGAATTGCTTGTCAGTGTTGTATGACTTTGGAGGTGATAGTGGGGGATTTCTAAACACTCCCTTTTTGTCGAGCCACCATTACCAGGCTGAAATAATTAATTGATCTATATTTTTTCTTTCTTACTATTTTCTTAGTGCATTTTACTTTTTGCAAAAATTAGGCAAGTAGTGGAGAGGGCAACTTGATTCTAAATTTCAGTAGTTTTGCAAGTCTACCTTCTAATTTAGTGAGACTTTGATCCTTAGAAATGACCTAAGTTTACAGATATCTGAGCAAATACTTTATTTATGTATCACTTTTTTGGATTATGGATGGCACTGTCTTGATTTCTAGGGCTACAAATATTAATGAAAACCTTCCTGTGCCTTATTAACACCCAAAGAGCTAAATGACAATAGTACAATTTCTTCGTTTCTCTTTCTAATATAAACTATGTAAATAATTGTGTAAAAGTATAAAACAATGAAAATATAAATAAAGGCAAAGAATTTTCTATAATGAAAGCACCACTTCTATAGGAATTGTATTTTTTCTACTGTTAGTCTCAAATGCTGCAAAATGAATTAATAGATACTATGTATACACTTGAATCCAAGCTCTGTCCTCCAAAGGGTAACTTCTAATGCATAACAGAATCACAGCTCAAGAGCTAACCCTGTATATTCATAAAACAACAAGAGCAACCAGCGTATCACTTGCTGGAACCTATCATTTGCTAAAATCTGAAGCTGACAGTTTAGATACTAACTTTAATGTTTGCAATAACCTGGATAGATTTCTTTAGCTTCCATTCTAGAGTTCATGTTGGGCCTTGAAAAGACTAAGTCATTTGTCCTTGAATATGCAGCCAGATCCATTTGATCACAAATCCCATAGCCTCCTGCAATTCTGTGACCCTTTATACACTTACAGACAATAATGACAGTCTTCTATGTGGGTCTTATGTCAGGAAGTTGCTTGACTTTCATGTCAATGTAGTTTGTAGTTTTTGAAATCATAGATCCTGTTATGTTGCCTACCCTCATGGCTATTATACGTCTCACAGTGACACTTTTTTCACTCCAGACATGACTTGGATACTTCTGCTGTATTTATACTCTTTTTAAACATGTTCAGGGCATCACTTTGGAGAGCACTTCGTTGCTCAGGGAACTGTTTCTTTGATTCTTTCAAAGACGTCACCTGTTTCTCATTATTTCTTTCCCAGGCTTAGCTAATAGACATGAGTGTTATACCTTGGAATGAATAGTCTGTGGTCAAGAAAACAAAATCACATCCACCATCACTGTGCTCATCTCATTATATTCTCATTTCACCAGTCGGCATCACATGTCATGGGATGAAGAAAAAAATCTGCCAAAAAATAATATTTTTTATTCACCACAGCCTTACAGGCCTTTCCATTAGTGCCTGGGGTTAATAACTAGGCTTCATGGGTCATTCCAGATTGGCAGGACACAGTGAAATAATTAGGAAGAAATCCTATTCCTAAGAAGGTCCTACAGTATGGATGAGAACTGCAGAAAGGATACAGCAGGCCAAGTTTCTAAAGAATTATGCCAAAAGCCAAAAGCACTACATAAGAACAAATCAGCAAAGTGAAATCATACAAGATGTACAGCTTCTCAAAGAGAGACAAGAAAACTCTGCTGTCTTGACAAGCAGAACGAATGTTTTGAATTAAGTTAAACTAAAATTAGGGGAAATGGTAGGAGAGAAGATGGAAAAAACAGATACATTCAAGTTATAAAACACTGAATATGCACATTTCAGGTGGCTTAAAAAATGGAAAGCAAATATTTTGAAATAATGAGTAGTTAGTGGAAAACACAAAAAGCATCTACCGAAGAGAAGAATTTAAAGAAAATAAGCTCAATATTTGTATGTATGTTTATCATGCACAAGGCCCTGGATTTAATCTGTAGCACAAAGAAGGAAGGAAGGATAGAAAGAGGGAAGGAAGAAAAAGAAGGAAGAAGTTGCAAGGGAAGGAGAAAAATCACTAGAAATAAATGGAACTTAAATTTTTTAAATGATGTGTTGTTTGCTCTGTTAAATTCATATTTTTAAATGCATAATGCTCACTAGTATGAGAACTAAAGAAATGGATACTTTGAAATGTTGCCGATGGTACTGTGAATTAGTGCAAATCTTACAAAGAAATTTGGCAATATCTATCAAAATATTCAACTTTTTATGTACTTTAGTTCTTGAAACATTTATTTTAAGGGTATAATCATAGGTATACATACAGATGTTCATCGTAGCATTATACAGTCACAAAATGAAGAAACAAACCATAAATATTATAAAATTGAAGAACAGTAGTCTTTCAATGAAATGATTTAAAAGCTAATGATCACTAAGACTATCAAAGACTTCAAAATGCTTTCTCTATAATATTGCCTTGAATAAGAGAAAGAAAAAAAATCTAATGTAACTAGAGACAAAATTGTGTTATTGGTAAAAGGACTGGAAGTAAACATGCCAAAAATAATAGCAGGGTTTGTACTATTTGTACACAGTGAAACTATTGCCAATTTTTTTCCATTTGCAGTATCTTTATTATATGTGATTTTAAAGTACTACAGGTAATATTTCAGTATTTTCAAACAACTCATCAAAGAACTAGGCCAAATAATCTATGAAGAAGACAAGAGCAAAGCTACAGAGCATTCATATTGATAAGAGTATCAGCAAGGCATTTAAAGAAGTCACATAATTTGTAAACTATTTTTTAATTTGAAGGACAATAATATATAGAAACATAAAAAAGCTTTGAGAAATTCATACCAAATGAGATGAATTTCCCTCTAAACATGGCTGAATCAAACACAGATGAGAGAGGAGGGAGCAGTTCTCTCTGTGTGAAATGGATTGGGCTGGACCACCACATTCTTTTTTATGGGGGGAGGGTTGAGTAGAAAAATCTATTCAAGAAAGGAATGGGGACTAGGAATAGCTCCTGAGAGACAGGAGTCGTCCTTGGTGGGTTGCCCTGGACTACCACATTTTTGTCATTGGTGTTCAAGGAAATCCCAGCAATGACTTTCAGCTTGATATCTTTTCTGAGTGCCCACCCTGAGACCAGGGCTCCATTAGGTTTCCTGAATTCTCTTTTAGCTCTACAATTCTACGGGACATAGTAAATAATAAGTAAAAAATAAAATAAGCAAACTTCCCTGATATTTGATTCTAGTTCATAAATTGAGAATCAATCACTGATTAACAGAAAAATAATTTTAAAAATTCATGGTCTATTTCACTCTGTTCTTATAATCTATCCACACATTATTCATTATTATTATTATTTTAAAATAATTTTTGGTCAATAGTTATAATAATTTCCACTCAGAGACACAGCATGGCTATGACTGGGAGAAGGAAATACAGTGCAAAGTCATAACAGGATCCTCACTATAATATTTTTTTCCTTATTTATAGTTTCTATCTTGGAGGAAAACTAGCACTTGTCATGAAACAAAAGGGTATGATCTTGATTTTATAGAACACATAGCTCATTTTTTTGTACTACCATGCTTTATGTTCTGTTGCATATATGGCCATTATACATTTTGATTTTCCATCAAAGGTCTCTGGATGCCACATTGTGGTGTATGAGATGATAATGCTACCAAGTAGTGGTGGGAACAGGCAGGAAGACTTCCATTCACTGCCAGTCTCAGAGCTACTTTCTTCTACATCAGGAAAAACTTCACTGTGGCCCCAGAAATAAGGAAGGAAACAGAGGTGTTGCTTACATAGACTGAGACAACAGGAGAAAAAACAATTTTATGGAGAGGTTGCTCTTTGCAGAGCAAATCATGGCCACAGATGAAAGTCAAGCAGAGCACAGCATTGGCTATTGTCTCGTGAAGAGTTGGTGATCTAGGTGAGAAGACAGAAATGCAGCAGAAAGAAGAGAGGGTTAATTTCTATAAAAACATGAAAAAGAATGAATGAGGAAGAAAAAAAACAGTACAAATAAGTCTTTAGTTGGTTTTAAAGTTGTCCCTGGACCTGTAATGTATGATTTTTGTGGGATGAAAACAGTACTGACTTTAAATTTTTATCTGTATTAATACATGCTTGCAAAACATAATGATTATATTCATGGTGCAGTGTTGTTATACAGACACTGACAACAGCTGCACTTGAAGACAGAGAGGTCATTGGCCTCCTCCATGTGTATTTAAATAGTTGAATTTTAAAGGAAAGTCATCATCTCATCAATAATTTCTTTTTGGCCACTTGTGGATCAGATAAGAAACAATAAGAGCCCCAAGGTTCAGTACAGTTAAGTTTGAGCCAGTTCTCAAATTCACAAGTGGACTCATTAAACTGTTGTCCAACCTTGACTAGATTCCAAATAATTTAGATGGTTGAGTGAGAGAGATGTTGTATACAAATAGAAGACAAAAGGTTGACTTACAATTTCTTTATACACTTTCCAACTTGTTTACAATCTCTTCTTAAATCAAGTTTCAAAATCCTTCTATAACCGGAAAGTGCTTAAGCAAGTGCTATTCAGAAGGACCAGGCTATCATGAAAGGAAATGGAAATTTGGCTTAAAGAATATTTGCCTGAGCTGCCATTGCAAGTACATTACTTTGTAAAAATTTATACACCTCCTTTCACTTAAAAACTCTGAGCTTTGTACAGATGGTAAATCTAGCTTCTTTTCACGTAAAACTGCTGTGCATTTGCTTAATGCATTAACAGAGAGGACAAGAATTTAGTTTTATCCTAAAGACAAAGTCCCAAATCAATAAGACTTTGCAAATGACAGCTGACTGTGGCCTTTTAGAAACATGACCACTGTCCCAGGAAATAGATGGAGGCATTTCCTCTTCATCTAGATTTTCACAGAAACACTGTCTTTGAATGACTCCAATGGCCTGGAATTTACAGGTTTAGAGCTAGTGATTTGACGTTTCAGTTTCATACAAGGAAAAATTAATATTTTCAACCAAATAAAAATGTGCTTTAATCTTCATCTTTTTATAAAAGAATCCTCCTCCAAAAAAGACAATTTGCTATAAAATGTATCAAGATATATATATATATATATGTGTATGTATATATATATATATATATATATATATATATAACAAATAAAATTTATCTTACAATGGTATTGTGGTTCATGAATACTTTTGTTTGCAAACAATTTGGTTCACAAACAGAAGTGTTTGGCAAAATTTTGTTTTTGTTTGCAAAATTCCCACACAAACATAAATGTGGCCATCTTTTCCAAAACTGAAGAACAAATTAAATTCATGAACCAAGGTACCACTGTATTAATACAAATAAATGTGTTATAGTAATATAAATAATGTATTATTATATAAGTGATATATGTAGCCATTTACCTTTCTACCACTACTGGCCTAATATAAAAGATTTCATAAATGTGAAACTTTAACCAAGTAGGTGTTTTATTTAGTCTCTGTCAACCACTAATTCCTGAAATACAGGAGGCAGCAAGGAAGATTTATGAGAACTCATTCTCTGACACAGACTTTGCTGAGTAATTTAGGTCATCATCTTAGTTTTCCTTTGTATATCTTAGTTGACTTTCATAACTTACCTATGCAGTAAGTTATCATTATTCCTATAATATAGATGAGGACACTGAGTCATAGACATTCTAAATAACGTTTCTAAAATGATTTGGCTGTGCTGAGTCCCATATTAAACCCCAAACTCATGTGCTATTTACTATATTACTGCTACACAATTATTATTATATTATTTATTATATCACAGTTATATAATTATGCAACTTCTGATAGCTTCTGAAATTCAATAATTCATATTTTCTTTAAAATTTATGGCTTTTTGGGAATAGCATTGGGTGTTCTTAAAACACATGATATGTGTCTGTCGCAGTAAAATGGGGAAAAAAAGCTAAGCAATTGCGTAAACTTTGAAAGTATGAGAGATATATTTAGGTTAAAGGAGATGTGCATATTTAGAAGAAAAGCCACAGGAGAAAGAGACAGATTGAAGACTCTGGGAAGAGGGGCTTTAACTGCAGGGCAAGTTCTTAAAGGAGAAATCAGGAAGGATTAGCCTTGGAAAGGAAAAATGTCCTGCCTTGGAGACACAATGGATATAAAGACAGCTGAAATCCAAGAAACTCCTGGGTAATAAGAGGAAGGAGAGGATGGGGTTTTAGTAGGGCCAGTCTAGAATTGTTTAGTAAAGGAGAAGATGGGTCAACTGTCCAGAGCGAAGAGTTGAATTTAGAGTATAAAGAGGGAAAAGCATGTGGTTCATATAATTGTGGGACTAGGCTGTACTAGGTGAAAAGAAAGGATGAGATGAATCAGTAAGAACTCAGAAACATTTTGGTACCCAGATCAGCAGGGGTCTGTTAATTGCTACAGCAAAATTTCTCAGCAAGGCAGAGGATTTGGCCCTCATCATCATGACTCCTGTGTAACATCTGTGCATATCACTTCCATGGCACTGACTCCAGTCAACTGTTTGTACACTTGTCTTTACTCAGCATTCTTTGATGCTGGGTACTAGATTTTATTCAACTCCATGTCCTCAGATCCCAGTGTGTAGTAGACACCCAGTTAATATCTAGGTAATGAAAATTGACTGACTGGTGGGAGATTAGGGAGATAAATGCTGTCACCCACAATGCTACCACACAGGGGTGCATCATAATTAGACTGGAGATGCCTCATCTCTTAAAATGTCATAACCCATAATTTGAGCACATTAGGTTGAATTGTAGTACATGCTATTGCTGTTTTTTATGGATATCTATCATGGATGGGAATGAAGTTTGGGATTTGCTTCTGTAGGTCTTTTCTGGGGCCATGGGAGGAGTCCAGCTAAGGCAAACATTTGTAGTTATTGGTGGGTTAAAGAACAATAAGAACAGATAAGAAAAAAACAGTTGAGTTTCATAAGAGGCAAAAGATAGGTTTGGTTGATGTTGGAGAAGGGCACAAATGCAATATATTTCATAATAAGCACTAATGTTGCACTTCTGAAATTTAAGAAAATCATTTATCTAGATTAAAATCTTGAGAAGAAAATTATTCATGTAAGAACACATACTGGATTTTCATTTTGTGTTCTTTATTTTTAAAAATTATGCAAAAATTGTGCTGTAATGTTTTCTTGGAACAGACTGTCACCATCACTGTGTGTATGATGAGGACACCTTGCTGTCTAGAACGTCGCTGCCAGAGGACAAAGAGCATGCGTCTTGTGGATTTTGATAGTCTCCAACAGGATCTGCTAAGCATGGGGAGAAAGTATCTTGACTTCATGGTGTGGTGGCAAAAATTTAAGAACCTGAGAGTGGTGGGTCTTTAGTCTAAAAATATAAGACATTTCCTGCCAAAGAAGACATTATCTGCAGTGGTAAAGTTAGCTTCTCTCTTACTGTACCTCATGGGCTTCCATTGCCTTGAGTGTTGCCCTTGGCTTGAGGTACAACTGCACCTCCTGAGTGAGTCCTGATTCCTACTTGCACCACTCCCTTCATTTCAGTAGTTTCCACCTTTCCTGAGTCTTCCTCTTGAGACTGTTTCCAGTCCCAGAAGGACAGACTACCAAACTGACAGCACACAACCAAAAGACACTGGATAGTGTGCTCCTGCCTAGACTGAGATCCAGTTCATAAAAAGCAGGTTTGGCTGATAGGTAGAAGTGGAAAGCATTTCTTGCTAAAGCAACTCCTAGAATTTTTTTCATTTCATTGTTGTTTCATTTTTACATTGTCATGATCGCTTCGAAATGAGAAAGCAATCCAAATATTTCAACTTACATTTTCTTACATAGAGACTGTCATCAACACATTTGATGACAGACTTTCTTCTCAATGATAACTTTGCTCCTTTTTCTAAATCACAGATAATCACAAGCAGAGTTGATGCTTTTTTTTAAACAGTTGCAAATCTCCAACCCATGTGCTAAAAAATGCTGACATTAATATTCTGGTGTGCAAGCTAATTCCTTCAGCCCAGCTGTGAGGCAGAGGCTCTGTGACCGAGGTGAGACTGCAGCAATGTGCAGATTGTGCAGGGTCCTCTGAAAGGCTGATCTGCTACTTGCACCTTGTGCAAATTGTGGCAGCTTGACTGCTTCCATGGGTGAGCAGAGTAGCTCTGTTTTCTCATTGCTGTGTTCAATTTACTAGCTGCCTTGAAAGGTTCAGAGAGGGGATAAGGTTTTGACTGTTAACTATTTACATTCTATCAGCTTCTAGGCTTCATCCATCCTTGAACCCTCTGGAATTAGCAAGTAGCTTAGGTAGGAGAGATGAGTAAACAGAATACCACTAAGCTTCTGTTTCTGCAGAATGTTCATTAAGCATGTTGCTTCAGGTCCCCTGAAACAGCCCTGTAACATGACTTTAAGTTGCAAAAAATTCTCACAGAAAAAAAGTACTTCTACCCATTTTGTTATTTTCAGGATATAGGGACAATTAACCCTGTGAATTGTCTTTTGGTATCTGCAAGAGATTTGGTATCTCCAAGATGCCCAAGGACATTAAAATCTGTAGATATTCAAGTTCCTTATGTGAAATAATGTAGTATTTGTGTATGATCCAAACACACTCTCTCATATAATTTTAATAATCTCTAGATTACTGATAATACCTAATACAATGCAAATACTATATAAATAGTTACTAAACTATATTGTTTAAAGAATAAAGGGACGAAAAAGCCAGCACATGTTCAGGTCAGATGCAACTTTTGTTTCAAATGTTTTATATCCAAGATAGTTTGAATCTACAGATGTGGCATCAAGGCCCTTCTTTAGAGGACTTGTGCCAACAAACTTTCTTTGTTCCTGCTCTACCTGGAAACTCCTCTGGTGAGCACTCAGATCTTCTCTTAGTAAAATCTTTCCTGACCTACTCCAAAAAATAGCCACTATTGTGTTGTCTCCAGATAACCTGTACACTATCATATTGATCTTAATTGGTTAACTATGTTTTCCCCTTATGCATGTAAGCCCTCAATAGAGTTTAGCTCATTTATCTTTGTGCCTCAGTGCTTGACATAAAAGATGTGATAAATAATTTTTTTAGTGAAAGCATGAAAATCTGTCCCCATGGATCTATGTCTAGAATAACATTTCCTCTTTCCCCACTCATTCACCTTATGTGCATTCTTTCTAGTATCTGTTCAGCCTAAAGGTCTACCTGGTCCAGTGGCCATGGATTCTCTTTCCAGACAATTCTTTTTTTTTTAAACTAACCTGTGATTCATATTTATTAATTATGGCTGTTGATCATTAAAATTTGTTCTCCAGTTGAGAAGATGTGTTCCTGAGAGGTAGTGAGGGATAAAATAAAAAAGATAACTATCTTATGGTAATTTGATTTAATCCAACCATTCATCTTTAAATAGGCGCAGTTACAGATCTCATTGGAGGCAGTTCCTGCCCAAGGAGCTTAGAATCCTATTAGAGAGAATCTATGAGAAGATAGAGGTTGCATGTGTAAAGTTACAACTTCTCAAAACAGTAACCCAAGAAGAGAAGAGAAAGTGACATCTGACCCACTAGATCAGAGAAAGCCTCAAACCTTATAAATGGTAGAATTTACATCCTAAACAAGATCTCTTATCTCCTATAGAAGGCTTGTTCTTGGAGAGTCTAGTAAAAATGAAAACAGGCAGCATTGGCAAATATGATCAGTCTTCTGTGTGTAGACACAGTAATTGTGTTTATTCCTTGATGAACCTGAGTCTCATCATTGTATCTTATGTGTGGAAAGCAAAAGGTGATATGGCTTTGCTTTTTAATGGATCAAGGAAACAGGATGGCTAGAAAGAACCTCCAGAGCCATAAATCCTAGGCTTGAATCCTGGCTCAACTTTATTTTAACTCAATAAACCTAGTAATATTCACAAATAGCAGTTTCCACATCTGAAATGTGTAGATGATAATAATATCCACTTCAAAGGCTTGATAAGAGGATTAAATGTGATAATCCCATTGTGCTTTTAGAATAATAGGTAGATGTAGTAAATATGCAGCAAATAATAATTATAATATTTAATTTTATTCCCACATTCAAATGATTATGATTTATTGATACCTACACTGATTATGTGGGGTTACTGTAACTTACAAGACACTTGCTGTATGTTTTGGATGAGTGCCTGCAAAGTACCTTGGGTACTAAAGGCTTGGTCTTTATATTGGTATTACTGGGAAGTGGTAGAAACTTTGGGAGTCCTTGGGTTACTGGGGGTGAATGCTCAAGGACAAGTGTGGAACTCTGGCCAATCCTTTTTCTTTCTTCTGGCTCAAGATGTTCCCACTTCATACACACTCATGTCATACACACCCCTATGAAGTGAAGACTTCATCAGAAACCCAAACCAACAGGGCCTTCTGATCTTGCACTTACATATTCAGAACAAGAGTCAAAATAAACCCCTCTTTACTTCATAAGTAGCCAGTCTCAGATATCTTGTCTTAATAAGATGAAACTGAGAAATACAGTACTGGAAGAGAAATACTCTATTTTACTTCTCTAAATCTATAAACATTTTATTTTCAACATAGATATTTTTGCATTTTACATACAGAAGATAGATAGATGATATATAGATAGAGCAATGGAGGAAGACTGATATTTCTCTATGATGCAACTCAGATGATGCAAGATAAATGTAAGAGTTATCAAAACAGAAAATGAATGCTATCATGGAAAGACAAAATCACAATCAATCAAGGTGGGGCAAGCAGGATACTAATTTGGTCTACTCATCTTTTTCAGTCCAATGAGCAGAGAGAGAAACTCCATGGGCTGTTCCTGAACAGCTTCCTTCCAGGACATGATCATCTTCATGTTCTTCCAAGACCCTTTTGTTATGGTTTATGTTCAAGACACCCTCCCCTCCAAGCTTCATGCAATCATGGACGCAGCCAAATCTAGCATTTGTGATTGGTTTGTTATCTAGTGTTCAGAATGGTGGTATAAGCGCTACACACTCGCAGGGATTTAGCCAGCATTCATTGTAAGAGCAGGAAGAATGTGTGGCTGCTCTCTCTCTTGTTGGTTCTCACTTGCTGTTTATAGCGGCCCTGCCATTGCCACCCTGCTACTTGGAACCAACTGAGTATGGACTGAAACCTCCAACCTATAAGAAATAAACTTTTCCTTCCCTAACTTTGGAAGTTGAATATTTTTTCTCAATGACATCTTTCAATGAAGTTCCTTCTGGGCCATCTGCACTTCTCACAGCCTTATAGCAGAGCCACAAACAAAACAGGCCTACACTTCTTGTGTGCCTTCTGGACTGATGGACATGAATGGAAGGAATGAATTCTGCGAAGATAAACACAGGTTAAAAAACACAGCCCACATGGTTATTTCTACAAAGGATGCTGAAACAAAAAATATTCTTAGCTGTGTAGGAGATAATTCATTACAGATACTTTATATAAACAGCACCCATAATCATGAAGTTAGGAAAACATGCACACACTCACAAGAAAAGAAAGAAAAACCTACCTAGCCTCCATCTCTTTAAAATCAGGGCAGGGAACAAAAGATAGAATAATATTTTTCAAGACAAGTTTTCTATTTTTTAAATTCTTTTTAACCATCCCAAAACTAATCAGTGAGGAAAATTTTAGCATAAAAGGGATGTTTGTATAAAGTCCTCATTTTTTTAGTTTGAAGAGCAAAGTGTCAAATCCTAACAAGAGAAATAATATGGCTACAGTGCATTTATTCTACTTTGTTAATATCTTAAGTCAAAAGAACCTTTTTTCCAGTAGCCCAACATAGAAGAATTTATAAAAATGCACACAATTTTATCATCAGCAAAGTTAGGAAATATGTAAACATTGCATTTTAATGATACTTTAAATGCTAGTATTTTATTTATTTTTAACTATTTATTTTCTTTAGTTAATTTTTATTAGTGTATCTTTGTAGTATGTAATAATCACATTCATCATGGGGGATTCATGCATAAACATAACACATCTTAATTCTTTTATTGTTCTTTCCCCCTCCTTCCTCCAACCTTGCTTTCCCTCCCCATTTACAAAAGCTGTTTCCATTTTTCTTAGTTCTTACTTTTTCTTTAAATCTCATTTCCTTTCCTTCCCTCCTCTTCCCCTCATCTCTTGTTCCCCTTTGCATAACATTTTTAGATAAATGGATGCATCTAGTGATTATGATCTTTTTTCTTTCTTTTTTCCAATTTTTTTATTTAAAGAAAGAAAAGAAAAAAGAAAAAAGTAGAATAATACAGAATTCAAAAAATTAACATCATAAAATCATTAGATGATGCATTACATATTGTCATCTTAATGATAGCTGTTACAGTTACAAAATTAAAGCATAAAAACCGGCTAGACACCCAAACATTGACAGTGTGAACTCTTTTGTTCACTGATTTAACAGAAATGTAGTAATATGGTCATCTGTTTTACACACTATACATACCGTTATATCCTTTAGAGCACTTTTCTTCCCTTTCACTTTTACAATATCTATTACACTTTTTGGATCCCATTATTCTGTCAGTTCTTGCTATTTTTTACACTAGAGAGACAATGTGATATTTACTAATGTGAGTCTTGTTTATTTCACTAATAAGGATATTCTTAAGTTGCCTCCATTTATCTATAAAGGCCTCAAGATCATCCTTTTTTATAGCTGAGTAGGATTCCATTGTATAAAAATATCACATTTTTTTCACCCCTCTGTGGTTGATGGGCATTTTGGTTGTTTCCAAGATTTAGCTATCACAAACTATACTTCTATGAACATGGGTGTGCATATATCAATGTGACATGACCTTTTCAATTTTTCTGGGAAAATACCCAGAAGGGGAATAGCTGGATTGAATGAAACTTCCAATCCTAGGTTTGAGGAATCTCCATGCTGATTTCCACAGTGGTTGCACCAGTTTACAATCCCACCAACATTGGAGAAGTGTTCCTTTTTCCCTATAGCTGAGCCAGTATTTGTTATCAGTTGTTTTTTTGATGGCAGCCATTCTTTCCGGCATGAGAAGATATCCCAGTGTTGTTTTGATATACATTTCTCAGACGACCAGTGATGGTGGTCATTTCTTCATGTATTTATTTTCCATTCATATATCTCCATCTGAGAAATATGTGTTCATCTCAGATGCCCATTTTTGGAGAGGGTCTTTGAATTTGGGGGGCTTGATGTTTTTTAATTCTTTATATATTCTTGATATAAGTCTTTTGTCTGAGGGATTGTTGGCTAAAATTCTTTCCATTCTGTGGGTTTTCTTTTCACTTTGTTGGTGATTTCTTTTGAAGTGCAAAAACATTTTAGTAATATAAGATCCCAGTTGTTGATTCTTTGAAGTATTTCCCATGCCGTTTGCATTTAATTCATGAATTCTCTCCCTACCTCTATGTCTCCAAGATTTTTACTTACCTTGTCCTCCAGCAGATTTAATGTTTCGGTTTTAATATTTAGATCCTTGATCCATTTTGACTTTAGTGTATGGTGATAGGCATGGATCTATTTTGAGTCTTCGGCATGTGGAAAGCCAATTTTTCCAATGCCATTTTTTTTTTTTACTTTTTAAATTCTTTTTTAAAAATTTTATTTAAAGAGAAAAATCAAAACAGAAAAAGGGTAGACACAGTACAGAATTTTAAAAAATAAACAGTAAGAAATCACTAGTTGATAAATTAAATACTGTCTTCTTAGATACAGTTTTTCAAGTTACAAAATTAAAGCATACAAAGTGGACATTCAAACAGTGAGACTGTAAACAGTTCTGTTCAACAATCCAACAAAAACTTAGTAACATGGTTATGAATCCTACACACTTAAACATACATGCAGTTATATCCTTTAGAGCACTTTCTTTTCCTCCTTTTGCTTTTTAAGTCCATTATCTGTTTAGTTATTTCATGTTTCAGCTTGCTCAGTACCTTACTGATCTGTTTTGTTGTTGTTATTTACTTTTTAATCACCTTATATAGTTCTGTTGCTTTGTTTTTGGGTTTCTCCTCATCCATGCCCCATGGATCAGCTTTGGTGGAGTTGGGAGTTTTTAGAGGTATTTTATTACTTTGTTATCTTTTTTTATTGTATTTTGAAGGTAGTAAAATACAATAGAACAAGACAGAACAAAGTCAATTGAGACAGTGCAGTAAAATTGTTATAGGACTTCACAGCAGGTTACTGGGATAACAGTAATAGGTACCATAGTATATCTCATTATCTTCACAATAGTTGTTCTTTCAATCAGGTATAGCAAAATCAAAGGAAATACAGAACATTACAGAACTTATCAAAACAGAATATTGAACAGAGCAGTACAATTAATTGGAACAAAGCAAAACAATGATAACAATATTTGCCTTTAAAGAGATGAATAGAAGGAAATCCCCCCTATTTGCTACACTGCATATGGTCAACCTCCTAAGAGCTGCTCAGATCTCTGGTTCCCATTTACTAATGGGAGAGGAGGAGAGATGGGATGTTTGATTCTCAGCCTGCACATCAATAGGGTCACAGCCACTTACCAGAGAGGTGAGCTGGTTGCTTGGTTTCCAAGTGCACTAAGTTCCAACATGGCGAGGATCTCAGGAGACACTGGTAGTCCCCTGGAGTGGACACAGCCTGCCAGGCCACAGCCACTTACCAGGGCAGTGAGCTGTTGCTTGCTTTCCTGGTGCCCTCAGTTCCAGCATGGTGCAGATCTCAGGAGACACTGGTGGTTCTCACCCTGGGGCCGCCGTGGCTTGCCAGGCCACAGCCACTTACCAGGGTGGCAAGCTGGTTGCTTGGTTTCCTGGAACCCTAATTCCAACATGGCACGGATCTCCAGAGATGCTGGTGGTTCTCACCCTGGGGCCGCCGTGGCTTGCCAGGTCACAGCCATTTACCAGCACAGTGAGCTGGTTGCTTGGTTTCCAACACCATTTATTAAAGAAGCAATCTTTTTTCTAGTGAACATGTTTAGCCTCTTTGTCAAATGTAAGCTGGCTGAATGCTTTTGCAATAGTGTTTGTATCTTCTAATCTGTTCCATTGATCCCTGGGTCTATTTCTTTGCCAGTAGCATGTTGATTTTATCACTGTGGCTTTGTAGTATAGTTTCAAGTCAGGAATTGAGATGCCTCCTGTCTTGACCTTATTGCCTATAATCGCCTCTGCTATTCTAGGTTTCTTCTGTTTCCAAATGAATTTTAGGAATATTTTCTCTAGATCTGTAAGGTATGTTAATGGTATTTTGATTGGGATTGCATTGAATCTGTATCACAGTTTTGGGAGTATGGCCATTTTCACAATGTTGGCTCTTCCTAACTAAGAGCAAGGAATATCCTTGCATTTTCTGATATCCTTTTCAATCACCTCTTTTAAAGGAGTATGATTTTCAGTATATAGGTCTTTTACATTCTTGGTTAGGTTGATTCCTAGGTATTTCATTTTTTAAAGTGTTATTGTGAAGAGCGATATTTCCATAATTTCTCTCTCAATGAGTTTTTGTTTGTGTACAGAACTGCTATTCATTTTTGAGTGCTGACTTTGTATCTGGCTATGCTGCTGAATTGGTTTATTACCTCTAGCAGTCTTTTAATGGATTTTTTGGGTCTTCTGTATAAAGTATCATGTCATTGGCAAATAATGATAATTTAAATTCTTCCTATCTTTATTCCTTTTATTTCTCTCTCTTGTATGATTGCACTGACTAATATTTCCAGAACTATATTGAATAGGAATGGTGATAGTGGCCATCCTTGTCTTGTTCCTGATTTTAGAGTGAAGGCTTTCAGTTTTTGTCCACTTAGTATAATGTTGGCTGTTGGTTTGCCATAGATGGCCTTTATGAGATTGAGGTACATACCATCTGTTCTGAGTTTCTGTAAGGTTTTTATCATGAAAGGTGATGGACTTTATTGAAAGCTTTTTCTGCTTCTATTGAGATGATCATGTGATTTTTATTCTTGGCTCTGTTGATGTAGTACATTACATTTATTGATTTGCATATGTTGAACCATACCTGCATTCCCGGAATAAATTCCACCTGATTGTGGTGTATAATCTTCTTGATGATTTCCTGCATTTTATTTGCCAATATTTTATTGAGAATATTTACATCAGTGTTCATTAATTAGAATGGTCTATAGTTCTCCTTTTTGGTTCGGTCTTTCTGTGGTTTTGGTATCAGAGTGATACTTGCCTCCAAGTATGAGTTAGGGAAGACTGCTTCTCTTTCAATTTCATTGAAGATTTTAAGGAGTATTGGTTGTAAATCTTCTCTAAATTTCTTGTAGAATACAGCCATGAATCCATCAGGACCTGGGCTTTTCTTTGTTGGTAAGTTTGTAAACTCATTTTTTATTTCCGTAGCTGATATTGGGTTATTCAAAACTGTTATATCTTCTTGACTGAGATTTGGTAGTTCATGTGTTCCTAGAAATCTGTTCATTTGCTCTGTGTTTTACACCCTATGTGAGTAGAGATTTTTGAATTTCCATGGGATCTGTAGTAATTTCCTTCTTTTCAGTCCTTATTGCATGGATTTAAGCTTTTCTTTTTTTTTCTTTTTTTTGATAAGGTTGGCCAGGCATTTATCAATTTTGTTTATTCTCTCAAAAAACCAGCTTTTTGATTCATTAATTCTTTGTATTGTTTTTTAGCTTCAATTGCATTCATTTCTGCTCTAATCTTTACAATTTCCTCTCTTCTATGAGCTTTGGGTTTGACTTGTTCTTCCTTTTCTAGAAGTTTGAGATAAAGCATTAGATTATTTATTTGTGTTCATTCCATTTTATTGATGTGACTCTTCATTGCTATATAGTTCCCTCTTAGGTATGTGTTCATTGTGTCCCATAGGTTATGGTATATTGTATCTGCATTTTCATTGTATTGTAGGTATTGTTTTATTTCTTCTTTAATTTCATCTGTAACCCACTGGCTATTCAGAAGGTTGTTTTATTTAATGTCCATGTATTTATGCAGGTTTTGCAGTTTCTTTTGCCATTGATTTTAGTGCACTATGATCAGATACGCATGGGACAATTTCACTCCCTTTGCATTTAGTTAAGAATGCTTTATGGGTTAATATGTGGTCTATTTTAGAGAATGTCCCATGTGCAGCTGAGAAGAATGTATATTCTCAGGTGGTTGGGTGGAACATTCTGTAAACATCCACAAAGTCAATTTGCTCACAAGTATGATTGCTGACTTTTTGTCTAGCTGATCTATCTCTTTGTGACAGTGAAGTGTTAAGGTCTCCTATTAAAATTCTGTTCTTGTGTAGTTGGTTTTTCATGTCCATTGGTATTTGTCCTATATAGTTGGGTGCTCCTATATATTTTGTGCATATATATTTATAAGTGTTAGTTCTTCCTCTTGTAGTTTTCCATTTACAAGTATGTAGTGGCCTCTTTTATCTCTTTTAGTCCTTTTAGGTTTGAAGTTCACTTTGTCTGAAAACAGAATAGCTACCCCTGGTCTTTTCTGGGTTCTGTTGCATGGAATACTGTTTTCCACTTTTGACTTTTAATCTATAAGTTTCTTTTTGAGTCATATGTGTTTCTCATATACAGCATATTGTGGGATCCTGTTTCTTGATCCATTCTGTCTTCCTGTTTCTTTTGACAGTTGAATTGAGCCCATTTACAGTTTGGATATCACTGATATGTACTGGCTTGACTTTGCCATGTTGTGTTCCAGTTGTTGGTTTTCTGTTTTTCTCCCTTGTTTAACTTATTGTCCAGCCTGGTGGTTTCTCTCTATTGTTGTTCTAGGAATTATAGTCTTTTTTGTCTCTGTCTAGTATGTCTTTAGTATTCTTTCTAAGGTTGGCTTGGTGGACATGAATTCCTTCAGTTGTTCTTTGTCACGAAAGTATCTTGTTTCTCCATTAAATTTGAAAGACAGTTTCTCTGGGTACATGAGTCTGGGTTGAAAGTTGTTTTCTTTTAGGGTTTGAAATGCTTTGCTCCAAGCTCATCTTAATCTGAAGGTTTGGGCTGAAAAGTCTGCTGTGATTCTAATAGGCTTTCCTTGATAGTTGGGTTGTGTCTTTTCCCTAACAGTTTTTAGTATTCTGTTTTTATGCTATATGGCTGGGATCTTAATTATTATATGTCTGGGTGTAGATTTATGTTGACTCTGACTCTTTGGCATTCTGTATGCCTCACTTATTTGTATATCAGATTTTTCCCTATGTTTGGGAAATTTTCTGCAATTATTTCTGTGAATAGTTTAGTTATGTCATTTGCATTGACTCCTGCATCTTCACTGATGCCTATTAGTATTATATTGTTTCTGTTGGCATCATCTTGAAGGTGCTGGATTGTCATTTCATGCTGCTTTGTTGTTTTATAAGTTCTACCCTTTCATGATAGCTATCTGCAATCCTGTCTTCAAGGTCTGAAATTCTATCCTCAGCTTCATTTAAATGGTTTTGCCATCTTTCAATAGAATTTTTCTTTCTTGGATATCTCTGAATTTGTTTCATGGATTCTGCTTGTTTTCTACATTGTTCATTCAGAGTTCCAATCAATTTCCCATGCTCCATATTTTTTAATCTATTTCTTCTCTAGCTATGTTGAGCGACTCATTTACTAAGGTTTTTATTTCTGTCTTTACATAATACATTATTTCTTTTTTTGTGAGTATTGGGAGATTTATTTTGAAAGGTAACTATTTTTCAGAATGTCTTCTGAAATCATAGTGCTAGGTCATGTTTTATACAGTTATAATAACTATAAACTCAATACTTAAAACTCTTGAAAACTCTGAACAACTGTCCTCGAAGTGAAGCTTCTCCAGGAAATACATTCCAGAAAGTCAGTAAAAACATGCTTTCATAGCCTGATCCTATAAATCTTCAAGAGCTTTATATTACACTCCAGAAAGAATAGCTACCATCAAGAAAACAACTGATGTTTGCAAATGTTGGCAAGGCTGTGGGGAAAGGAGAACACTGCTCCACTGTTGATGGGAATGTAGACTGGTGAAACCACTATGGAAATCAGTATGGAGAATTCTTAGAAGACTAGGATTGGAAATTCCATTCAATCCAGCTATTCCCCTCCTGGGTTTTCCTGGAAAAACTGAAAAGGTCATATCACAGTAATATATGTGCATCCAATGTTCATAGAAGCACAATTTGTAATAGTTAAATCTTGGAAACAATCCAGATGCCCATCAACTGCAGAGTGGATGAAAAAGATGTGGTATTTTTATACAATGGAATATTACTCAGCTATAAAAAAGGATGAGCTTGAGGCCTTCATAGGTAAATGGAGACAACTTGAAACTATCCTAATTAGTGAAATAAATAAGAATCATATCTATAAATATCACTGTGTCTCTAGAATAAAAAGTAATAAGAAATGTAGGAGTAAAAAAAAACCCAAAATGTACAATTGCTATTGTAAAAAATACATTATTTCTAATTTAATTTCCTCCTTAGCCTCATGGATTTGTTTCTTTAATCATTTGCTATCTTTTCAGAGATTTCTGATGAATGACTTTTAAAGTCCTCTATTTCATTGTCACCTGTATGTGCTCCTGATGGACTAGAGGTTTGAGATTGCATTTTGCCTTTTCATTTTGTCATTTTCACCTTTTGGGTAAATATTTGGTCTTTCAGTTCCAACAGTCTCAACTGTCCATAATGTGAATTTTAGGGTCCTACTGTGTGGTTGATGTTTGTCCAATTGCTGGGTATCACAATGAAGATGAGAGCCAGTCACTTGAATTCCTCCTACAGGGCCTGTTGGATGAGTCCTATATTCTTTCTGGGATAACTAGCCTAGAATTGTTGATGTAGGTCAACTCTTAGTTTCTGCTGTTGCTATGTCTTCAGGTTGTTGCAAGTCACCAGATCTCCCTGTCTATAGTGTTTGTGTCAGCTGAGGCCCAGCTGTGTTACTGGGAGTCTCATAAGCTCTTTTAATTTTCCCTAAGTTGGAGGGGGTGTTATTAGTGCACTCCTCAACCTGTCTGATGTTCTCTGTGTGGAAGGAGGGGATTACACACTCTCTTGCCTGGTTTGCCAAGGTCTTACAGTTGGAGGGAGTTTCATTGCTGCTCATATTTACTCACTGCAGACCTCTATTTTACGGGCAAACTCACCACACTGACTAGAGCCTGGTGAGGTCTTCTGTTTGGGTGAGGGCTTCCTGAGTCTCCCATCCAGCCAGCACAGTAATCTGCTGTAGTCCAAGGCTCTGGAAGAAAGGGTTGGATCCAAATATCAACCGCAGTACTAGGTCCAGAAGGCAGGTGGATGCCCCAAGAGGTGGGACTGTGGTGGCAGTGAGGAGAATCCCAGGCCTGCCGGGCCAAGGGGCAAGCCTGTGGCCGTGGTCCAAGGTGGCTCAGTCAGCCGGGGATGTCCCAGGCCTGCCAGGCTGAGGGGCAGGCCCACAGCAGCAGTCTGACATGACCGAGGTGTAATGGCCAAGGGGCAGGCCCGCAGCAGTCCAAGGTGACCCAGGCATGCTGGGCTGAGGGGAAGGCTAGAGATTGTAATCTTAAGTGAGATAAATCAGACACACAATTTTAAAGATTGCATTGCTTCTCTTATATGAGAGACCCAAGGATAAATAAGGAGCCAAATAGAGATATTAGAAAGTAGGAAGAACTTTCTCAAACAGTAGCCATTTCAATGACACTGTTATTTTTGTTGTGTGTATACCAATTCTTTTATACTGAGTTTCAATAAATGACTATAATTAAGGCTAAATTGCTCCATTAACAGAAAATGAATGAATTTGATTCTAGTTTTGCCCAAGTGCCAGAAAAGTAAGTTAAAATTGCAATTAAAATAGTCAATAGTTGAAAAGAAATGAATTTTGAAAAAACAAATGACCAACAAGATTCAGAGAGGTCCATTCAGAGTACAACTCATACGAATTCATGTTGCACAAGATTCACCTTCACAGAAAGTTTATTCAATCATTTACCTCATCTTTTAAAACATCTGTATGCATTGCCTATAGGGTAATGGAAACCACATTGGCCTGGCATTTCACTAGATAGCACGGCTCCTGTGTACCTGTGCCAAGAAAGCTTTCTTTATGTAACTTTGTACATCACTGGGCCATTTGCTAGGATTGACATTTCTTGACAAGCAAATACCACAAGACTCCAGAAAAATGTGAAAATGACTAAGATCTAACCACAAAGCTTTCTATCATGATGGAAAGATTCTATGTATTCTATCAAAACAGTGAATATTGAGTACCTCATATGTGGCTAGTGATACTAAGACACTGCACTTTTACATTTATTTAATTTTAATTAAATTTAAGTAAAAGCATTTGGCAAATACAATATTGAGTCACACAGTTCAAGAAAATCAGTAGATTATGGATATAAGCTTTAAGCAACTGTTTTAGTTATCTATTATTGTATAACAAAATGATCTATAAGTTAGTAGCTTGAAGCAACAAGAAATTCTGGCCTTGATGTTCCATGCTTAAGATTTGAGGATCCCTTAGAAACAAGGAGCTTGTGAGCTTCTTCAAAATGAGCAGCAAATCTAGTCAAAGAGCAAACCATAATTGGAGAATAATGTCAGGGTTTGTGCCTTAAAAGGCCTCATCTCATTGGAAAATCAATCCAGGCAGTGACTGCACCCTCCTGAACCTATAGAAATGCCAAAACACACATAAAGAAGTATTGACAATGTTCCAACTGGAGCTAAATGAGTACCTTTAAAAGATTTTTACCAGGACTGGGGATTTAGCTCAGCAGCATAAGTGCCTGCCTTGCAAGTGTGCAGTTGTGAGTTTGATACCTGGTACAAAAAAAAAAAAAAAAAAAAAGATTTTTACCTAGGTACAAGAGCAAATGCCTCCTTTTTACAGCAGTGATAATATAATAGGGGAAAAGAAAGAATGAATGAATGAATGAAAAGAATGAAACAAAGCATGTACTTGGGTTATCTCTGTGTGGTACTGGATGATTAATTTCACATCTCTAAGTTTTTGGTTTCTCACACACTTAATCCACACATCCACCTTACAGGATTGTCAAGGACACATAAATCCAAAAACAACAAAACAATAAACAACAAAAAAATTAATTCAATTCCCTTGCCCTCATCTTGATTTCCATGGTATCTATCTTAGTTACTTTTCTCTCACTGCTGAGACAAAATACCCAACACAAAAAGTTAAAGGGGGAGAGGTTTATTTAGCTCACATTTTGTAGAGGTTTCAGACCATAATCAGGGTAGAGTGGCTTGGCTTGGAAGTGGAGGATCACAGAAGAGAAATGCTTCATGGCAAGCAGAAGACAACAAAAGCAACAAAGGATGTTAACAGCACCCTTCTGACCCTTATATTTTATCCAGGCTACAAAGTCCAGGTAGCACTCACATGCTTAATCTTAGTGCCCTTAAGCCTAGCATTGCACTATGAATTAATTCTAGCATCACAGACTCTTCTTCTAAAAATGCCCTACCTATGACTACATGAGGCTTTGGGAAGCATATCTAAACACAAGCCAAACTTAGGCTCTGTCTCTACCAAAGTCTCATTTATGTCCCTTTGAGAAAAAGACATTTAGTACATCTCTAAAAGTTACCAAAGTTGTAACAGTTTCAGTAGTACTGAAAAGTCCAAGTTCCAAGTCTCTTCAAAGATGTAAGGCAAACTGTTAGTTGCAAGCCTCTGTACAAGTGAAAAGAAAGCTAAACACTTCCAAGATGAAATGGCACAAGAGAGACATTTCAATTCCAAAAATTACAAACAAGGATAGCAAGGAATGGGAACAAAGCAAGACCAAAATCCAGCAGGCCAAACATTAAATCCCATAGTTATACCTCCAACATTCCTGGCAATCTGTGGCAAATTGTAAACTTTGAACAGCTTGGGTGGCCCCATCCCTATGGCATATCTAGTGATTGTAGCTCCCATGGCTTTTTCTTTGGCTGGCTTTTCTTACACCTTGCAGCTTTCCTTGAACAATCCACATTCCTGGTTTTTCCAGCCTTATGGGGTCTCCACTGAACCTTTCACTTCACACTCACAGCTTTACACACTACCAGCTCAGGAGCACACTGGCTGGCCTTCCAGGCCTTCTTCTGAAATCTGGGTAAAAGCTTTCCTGACCCCACAATTCTTGCAGTCTGCATGTGCCTAAAACCAGCACCACATGGTTCTTTCTTGCTTGCTCATAGGAGTCTAATGCCTAAGAACAAAATCCCTAGGAATGACTTCCTCAAGCTACTGCTATTCTGGATCATGGTTCTCTGTGACTTTCTTCTCAAAGAAGTCTTTCAATTTTGCAAATTTGAGGCTGCAAAGAGAAAAGTGCTATTGTTTCTTGTGATACACTCAGGTCATATTTTCTATTCTACTGTTCCTGCTCAGCAACTAATAACTTCTCTGCTCTACTTTTGCAGTCCTCAGCTCTACTGTTGCTTCCTTTCTGGCCAAACACAAAACATTTTAAATTATTCTGCTTGGCTATTTGCTCCTGATTTTCAATATAAATCTGACTAAAAACCCTCATCAGTAGCCATGCTACCACCTCAACATTAGACTGCATTGAAATTTTTTCTGCCATATTAATTAGTCCACCTTCATTAATATCACTCTCAGGCAAAGTCTCTAGACACAAGCAAAATGCAGACAAATCTTCTGCCAAGGGAAGTCCAACAGCAAATGCAATCCTTTCCGGCAGAAATCTCTTGAGCCTTGTCTTTACCAGCAGAATTTCTATAAGCATTCTACTTTTCTGAGTTCTGAGAAGAATCTCCCATCAAATACAACCCAAGGCATTCCAGCTCTACTTTTTCAGTAAGCATCTCCAAACTTTTTCAAATTCCTCCCAAGCCAGCTCCAAAGGCTCCTGAACCACATGGTTAGGGACAGTCACAGCAACAGCCCTACTCCTAGTACCAAATTCTGTTTTAGTTAATTTTTCTTTCTTTGATAAGATGAAATACCTACCATCCAAGGTTAAAGGTTTATTTATCTAACAGTTTGTAGAGGTTTCAATCCATAATCAACTGGTTCTGAGGCAGATTGGCTTGACAGAGGGCCATCACAGAGTAGAACTGGTTCATGGCAAGCAGAAGACAATCAAAAGTAAGCAAGCAGAAAACCTTAAAAGCATTTTTCTGCACTTTATATTACTCACATGCTTGATCTTAGTGCCTTTGAGCCTAGCATTGCACCATGAATCAGTTTCAGCATCACATACTCTAGATTCAGTGACCTCTGAAACAGCCCCACCTATGACTGCATGAGGCTTTTAGGGGGACATCTAAACATAAACCATAGCAGTATTTCATTAAGACATTTAGTGGAGATAAACTAACAGTTAATGGGATTACTAAAATGGTGATTTGTAAAGACAATCTGAAAAGCATTTACTGTGGTTACATTATAGTGTTCCTAGTGAGAAGAAAGATCTGAGACTTTTAATGGTAACTGTATTAAATAAATATGATCAGAATTTAAATTGCTTACAATCGCATTCCACATTTTATAAAAGTTTAATTTTTCATCTTTAAAAATAGTTTCATTGGTCAGGAATGTCTTCAGTCTTATCTAAGTTCATGAGTTTGATGTACAATGTACATGGATTAACTTCCATGGGAATATTCATGTCAATCAACTAACTTCATACATCATTATACAGTGTATTTTCAGTAAATCATTCAAGTATCCCTTGGAAGCCTACTGTGTACTCAGGTTACAGGAGACAAAAAGACACTGAACTTTCTGAGACAAGACATACCCTTGTTGGAGAGAAAAATATACATCCCACAAAATAGCTAGCAACATCAGGCCGTGTGTGATGCATTCCAAATTAACAGTAAAACCCATATGTGCATCAGGAAGTCAAGGGAGAGCAGAGTCCCACTGTGCAACACTGGACATAGTTGTACTGAGAATAGGGCCTTAACATTAGGACAGCAGAAAGAAAGCTTGCAAAGAATGGGAAAGGCGAAGAAAGCACATCATTGAAAAGGCCAGTGGCCTGACAATGGTCTTACATGGGGATTGCAAGGCTTCATGCAGACATGATGAGAATCATCCTTGGAGTGGGGCATGCATGACCTCCAGGCATTGTGAGGGAGTCTGGGACATGGCCAGAAATCCCCCTATATAGGCCTCAAATAACAAACATCAGAGAAAACTGATTTTGAAATCAAAAGAATGAAGTGCACCAAATGCTCTCAGGCAGGTGAATTTATTGCTCTCCATATCTCCATTCATATATACCTAAATTTTACTTTAAATATGACAGCTTTTGCTACAAGCAGATCACAGGACACCTATCATTAAACCTCATGCATTGGTGATCTATAATTTCCTATAAAGTTGAATTGAAAATTAATATGACTCTAACATCATTCTATGACTTCACTCACTGAGCCCTATCAAAGAAGTTTCCAGCAGCTGCTATCATCTTAGTCTCCCTCCCAGAAATGTGATTTCTTATCCTCTTTGCAAATTCAGAGAACAGATAGTGATCTGAAGTCCTGCATGAAAAAGACAGGAAATAAACTAAACTTAGTAAGTGAAGTTTTAATGTAAGTACTTTTCTTGGTTCACAAATACAGCAAAATATGTATAGGAACATCTGGAAATAGGGAATAACTTCATATTCTGGATGCAACTGGAAAGCTCTCTTGCTGACAGTCTTTATTACAGATCTAGAACATACTCTAGGCATTGTGGAATTCAGCATTCTGAATCTCCCTCAAGCTGAGTAGATGAATTGACTAAATGTTTACTCTTGAACTTCTTTGAACACTGACTTCTGCTTTTCAGTTGGTTGTGTCAATTTGTCTGAGCACTGAAATGGAAAGCTGAATAGTAATTTCAAAAGTACAGATGGAGCCCCTTGTTTATAGTATAATTCTTTACACCAAATGGAACTGCAGGAGGTTCAAAATTTGTAAAGGTCTTCCAAAAATCCAAACACATTATTCATTTCAACAAATCTGACAAATTTTGAACTACATAAATTTTTGAACAATTTTTTTAGTCCATTCGTGTGAACTGAGGTTAATTTGAAGACACTATTACTTCTCAAAAGAAGTTCTGTAGTTGAACTCTGGAAAGCAATGTATGCCAAAACATAATTCAGTTGGACTCATCTGTCTTGGGTGAACAAAGAAATTACCTGTAAGTAAGGATATTAAAAAAAATTTAAATCTATTCTAACTCATTTTATACTTAACAGATAAATGCTTTTAGTAAAGTAGCAATGTATTCCAATTCACTTGCATGAAAGATAAAATACAGACATTAGCTTTTTCCCATCTCTCATTAATTCTTATAATATTGTAATTACATTTGTTCTAAACATTTAGTTTTGTGCTTTACAACACAGATTATTTGATGAGGTAGAGAGAGTTCAATTTAATGGAAATATGTAATGGTTTAAATTTATTTCAGCAAATTATGTTGGCTAGAGAGATTACGGCCTAACCTAGCTGTGGTGTTGACAATTCTCCAGTGACAGGGGGTTCCTATTATAGGTGATTTTCAAAGTATGCTTTTGAAGGGAGCACTGTAAATGTGTGTTCTTCTGGCTTATTTTTAAATTTTAAGTGCTAAAATTGCTACCTATAAAGGAAGAGGAACAGAGAACAGCAAAAGCTGGCAGTCTGAGCAATTGCAGTGCTTTTAGAGTTTTTTTTTTCCAACAGAGAATACAAATTGCTGCTTGAAATAAAATTAGTTTCTATCTTTGGACATCCTCAGTAAGACATTAGTGTTCCATTTGATTTAGATGGAGAAGAAATCCAAACCTGATTTTTCAAAATCACTTTTGCATTTGACTGCTTATTGACACAATAAAATAAGAGAGCTACATCCTAGAAAGCAGGTTTCCAAAGGAAAAAAATCATGATTTGCAAAATGACTTGCATAATTAGGTAAACTGGCCACCCAAAGAGCACCTTTCTGATACCATCAAAGATAACTCTGGTGAGGACAAAATCTAACCCTCTTTCCTTTAAAAAATGAATAACCCTCAAAATAACAAAGAAAAATTTGGATTTTCATGAGGATTACTCAAAATCCTCCAAAATGGCCTTAGCTTTGTCAAATCTGGATTTAAATGTCAGTAATTTAAAGCTAGCTTTATGAATACAATGTCTATCTCCTGCAGCTGGGCCATATTATTTCAGTGACTTTTTTATGCTGAAGTTGGCTATAAGTTCTATGCTTGATTTATGAAGCAAAACACTCTATTTACTGTACAATGCTGTAGTGCTGACATGCGGGGTCACTCAGAAATGCATTTGGAGTAGAGTGTGGGAACAGGGTTAAATGAAAAACATGCAATGGTTTATGAATGCAAAATGTGTCTTTTACAAAAAAGAAAGCAAGTTTCTGAGGGCCCAAATGAAAATTGTGACAAACAGTAGCAAGCTGTTTGAATTTATTTGTAAGCACAAAGATTACATTTGACTAGGCAACTTTGGATTGCACTGAAAAGTGCAAAGCATAAAAATATAGAAATAAAGTGAAAGTACAGACTTCCCAGCCACGCTAAGGTGGTAAGGTTCCAAATGCTTAGGAAATTCTCATGTTCATGTTAAGTTCTCCATGATAGCAATCATTTCTTTTGCAGGTATTCAAATGTAAGGGGGTGTGGTTGGGCGGGAGGAGGCAATGACATGGTATTTTGAACTTGATCACAGATGCTAAATTTGAATGAGCCCTAACTTGAAAAACCTCAGATGTGTGTATTAATACAGCCCAGATGATTTACTCATATTCTGAATTTTAATTCTGAAATTAAAGCTAAGCATTATGTAGCTTCTTTCTTGTAAAATCAATAAAAGAAAAAGTGAATGGTAGAGAAGGCTACTGATTTTTCTCTTCTTAGGTAGTTTGTTTTCAAAAGAGTGGGGCGGTTTTCCAAATTTCATTAAGTAAACATGAAAATCATGTGGAGTTTAGGTGTGAAGCAGAGAATACAAACTTGGAAAGAGGCAGTCAAATGATTGGCTAGTTCTTCAACTGATTTGTGATTTTTCTCTTACTCTTTTCTAATTCTAAAATCATATAACTGACAAACTACAAAAAGTAAGCTTTAGAATAAAACATTCCAATTTTGTACCAGGTGGAAATTGTAGCATATTTTTCTCAACTGTGTCCAAATTCCAGAGAACATACCAAAAAAATGTCTAACTTGTTTTAAGAAATATGCCTTCAGAAGACGTGAGTCCCAGAGACTCAATAACATAAAAAGAAAAACAGGCAAGAACTATGCCAGGCCAGATGAACAGCTGGCAAGTAATTGGTGAAAGGAAAGAAAAGTAAATGAGGAAAACACATTTGCAGACAGCAATTGCTTTGGAGGCAGAGTAGTCTTGTGTTTCCATTCAAGATTAGAGAGTGACTACTACTTAAACCCTAGATACTGTTTGACAGTCCAAACATCAATTTAATGAAATAAAACTAGTTAATTAATTAATTAAATGGATTAATTCACTGCATTTTTTTCCCAGATTTTGCTCTGACACGGTGGGAATTTTGTTGGGATTACCACATGACTCACAATGCTGATCCCAAGATTGGAACAGCTGTATAATTATTAAGACGTAAACATGCTCACCCCACAAAAAGAAGTAAGTCAAAAGGTAGTGCCCCAAAGCAAATGGGCACTATAAACCTATCTTACAAGGAAATCATTCTTAGATACTAAAAGTGTGACCCCAATGCTTCAAGAGAAAGTGATTTCCTGTTAGCTGGGAAAAAACTGACAAACACTTTCTAATTTGATTAAGCCAGGCTGACAAATGGTGAGTCTCCTACTACTGAGGTGATTGAAACATCTAGGGTTTAATACCCGCAGTCAGGCTGTAGTTCCTGCCTTTACATGAGGCTACCCTGTTATCAAATTAAGTGAATATTTTCTTAATGTACAGTTTGGGGGTGCTGGTAAATTAACTGCATTCCCAAAACTTTTTAAGATAGCCCAGTAACAATGAGACTAATGCCAATCCAACGTTTCTACTGAAACAAAGTCAGGAATATAATGGTATTTAAATCTGTGACTGCTATCCTTTCAGAAAGACTGAGTAAACCTGCACATGAGTCAAGGTGAGTACCGTGAAGTCTTGACCATGCTGCTTTGTATCACTGAATGTCACTGAAGCACTGGGAAAGTAGAGAAGAAGTCACAACAAAATCCCACTTTCAAGATACCGAGAAGCTGTTGGGAGCTCAGAAAACATTTTAAAAATTAGGAAGGGTATAATACTAGAAAAATATTGAAGGAAAAAATCATCATGAAATAATACAATGAAAAAATTTTTAAGAGGATTCACTGCGTTTTGGTTTTTTAATCCTTCCTTTTTTATTAGTATAGGTTTACAGTACACATAAATACATTTGTCCTGGGAAATCTTCTCACCCAACCACCTCTGCTTTCAAACAACAAATTTCTCCCCTTGATTTATCAAGTTTAACCTCATAATTACCTTTGACTTCTTGTCATTCATGCTCTCCAAGTCACAGAGACATTTAACGGCATTCCTAAGTGTGGGCTTTCCCTCTCATTCTCACTACTTTTGTTGATGCTCTCCTCACTTTTCATCTGTTTCCTATTCTCTGACCACTTGTCTACTTTCATCCTAGTTCATGCTATAAATCTGTACTGAGGTAACAAGTGAAGGTATTATGCCTCTGCCCTGCAGCCTCCATTTATTTCCCCTTAAATAAGGAATCAAACTACTAACTCTTCCTCACTGTTTTCTGGGTTTACCCAAAATTGCTCCAACTTATTTTTAAATCTCCCTAGTTGCTCCAGTCTGACAATACTTATCACATGGCCCCTAAACCTAAAGTTTAATTTTTATAAGCATTGAAATTTAATTTATTATTAAGACCCATTTCAAGCATTCCATGCACTATTAGAATTGTTCTATTAGAACAATTAGAATCCTTAGAATTGTTCCATGCACTATTGCCTCCTTATTATATTGTCTTTATGGCAATTATGTTACGATACCTGTTTCCACAGCTGTTTGGATAAGTATTACACCTAAACCTAAGCTCCTTGAAGGCAAAGAATCTCTTACTCATATTTCATATTTGCCACAGCATTCTGAATAGTTCCTTAAATATAATAGCTACTTCATAAATACATGCTGATTTGAATAAGATGCTACAAAGGAAATATAAAATTTTGTGTAGTTTCAATAAAAGGGGAAGATTTTGCAAGGCATTATGTTCTGCAACAGCTTGTACATTCACAAAATATGAATTCTAAAAGAAGTAGATAGAATAACTTATGTTAAGGAAAAATCTTAATGAATGTGCATCATTCACATTTTAGAATGAGCTGCTCACACTTAAGAAACGAAAATGCAGTGCTGTTATTCTCAAAGGTAAAATTATAGAAATTAGAAAGGGGAAAGAACTATTAGATCTTCTTGACTTCTGCCATCGACTCAAGATCTTTACCTGATTCCACTCTTTACTAACTACTCTAACTGTAAGCCAAAGGCAATTGTAGTCTATTCATTTGCCTTTTGACAAATGAGTTTGAAATGACTCAAATGATTTTTCTTTGAGAGGCTGCTTTCATCAAGCAATACTTCATTTTTCAAAGGAATAAAATCTCAGCTCCACAGAAGTCACTAGTTGCACAATTGAGGTTGCCATACTAATTTAATTCTATTGCCCTTGAATAAGTTGGTCTGGCTTTCAATTCCCATCCTTTTCTGTCTAGAGCCTACAAAATCAAAATATTTGCAGACCTTGAGATATTCATCTTCAGAATGGTAAGTTTTATTTACTAAAAACAGCATTTGGAGAAAAATGTCAAAAGTACCCACTGGAAATTCATGCCATTGGCAGCTCCGAAGGTCAGTGTTGAGTCAATGAGGAGCAGCATCAAGGATCCTTAGGTGGCCAGCTTGTTATGGTTTGCCTGATATTTTCTCAGTTTTAGCACTGAAAGCTATATACCCACAAAAACCTTTTAGTCCTGGGCAAATTCTATAGTTGGTGACTCTGCTGTTAACAGTGGATAGTATCTTTTCCCTGTGTATCCTTTTGTAACACTTAACATTGTGTTGTCCATAAAGTATCTATTCAAAAAATTTTAATTAAGACTATAAGACATTGAAAAACAAAAATAGGCCTGATAATCCAAAAATTGAAATACTGATGGAGTCCATCCTAGTCCCTGGGGAAAACATGTCCCTAAACAGCACCATTAACTGGGGGATCCCAGATCTTTCCACAACTGTGGCATTACCCCAAAGAGCCTGCAGATCCCCATATATACCAAATAGTACCTGTAGACAAAATAATGTGACTCACACATGAGTGTACCTTTGCTTTTCAAAATATTTCTAGGAAATACTGCTATAAATTCCCATAAATAAGCTAGGAATTCATTTATAAATTTTAAAATTCAGTGCATGACTCTTGGAACCACAGACTTTCAGAGTTGAATGGGACCTTGGAGATCAACTCATTCAACTTCATTCTTTTACAAATGTGAAAGCAGAGTTGCACCGCTAGTTAATGGAATGTGTACTCTGTGAACGAATCTACCTCATGGTGCTAAGTTAATTACAAAAGGGTTTGTGTAGCTCTTATAGAATCCTGATTAAATCCTGTGAGGATATGTGATCGCCCACTTCAGTGGCAATAATCAGTGACTCTCCCTCATCCCCTTGATTTGTCACACAGTGCCAGTTCATAGTACAGTTATGATCAGACAAAAACCTGTGTGTTCTCCCACCAACTAGTCTAGACACCTTGGACAAGTCATTGTCCTTCTCTAGGCTTCAGTGTGCTCATCTAGTAAAAGAAAAGGATCTCTGAATTCCCCTCTCTTGGTGACATTTTATGAGACTGTAAGCTATTAAGAAAACTTCCTTGGTCAAAGCCTATAGAAAATTGGCTCCTGGAGCTTTTTGGGAAGCCAGGGTTACAAAGTTCATCAATGGTAGGGTTACAATTAGAATTTAATTCTCTGGACTCTTGCATTTTTGTCGACTTTGGTCCCTTCAAATTATACATAATTAAGCTCACAATGACTGCCATCTGCCCCTTGGAAATGTGGAAGTACAGATCAACATAACTACAGGAAAGAGAAAAGCAGAAGACAATTCTAAAGCCCAAGCTTGGTAAGAGGATTTTCTACTTTGTATATTATGTGCAAACAATAACCACCATTGATACCATCATCATTCTAATTATTGTTACAGAGGATTTATATTTGAGGTATGCCTCAGAATTTATAAATTGTATTATTTATATGTTATTTAAGTCCATAGCCATATGCTAAAATATTTAGAAACAGTTTTACCACTGACTTATGAACAGGACAATGGGTACTCTAAGACTCCATTCTGTATTAAGTTATCCATGAACCACAAGTGATTACATTTAAAGCAAGTAATATTTTAAAATTGTGTTCCTTGGCCACATTAGCCACATTTAAAGTACTCAGTAACCACAGGTGTATGATGGTTGCCATCTTGGATGATACAGATACAGGGCATATCCATAAGAGCAGAAAGCTCTATTGGACTCACTGCTGTGTAAGATTGTGGCTTTCTTGTACTCATACGCCTACTAAGTGGCACAGCCAAGATCTTGGTCTTTTACATAGCCTAAAGATCTCATCCTAGAGCACTTTCTGCTCATCATTTAACCTATATACAGTGAACTTACCATTTAATTAGAGGTGTCCAATAAATAAAAACAAACCAACTTTCATAAGAAATACACAACAGAACAGTCCCATTTTAATTTAAGAATTACAGACTATCAGGTGACAAAGCAACCAAAGTCTGGACAGCTGAATTTCAACTATGCACACTAGCAAGCTGAAATTGAAATATTTGATTCATTGTATCTTTAAATTTCAAAAAATGTTCAAATAGTGTCAGTATCAGGCCTCTACTTTGCAAAGATTATCAGTGACCAATTCTGAATCTTGAGTCAGCCAGGAGACAAAAAGGACTGAAATTCACATTATTTGAAGCTCTAACATAATTTGCCATTCACAGTTAAGTTCTACTTTTTCTATAAAATAAATAATAATAATTGGCATACTAAAGAGAAAACTGAAATTATCCTATTTTTGCCTGTACTGATTTCCACACAGTTGTTATAGACAACAGAAGAGATAGTCATCATCTAGTTACACATCTATGCTTAATTCAAAAGTGGGAGAAAGCATTGAAATGTTACCGTATTATTTTCTCATTTCTAGATAAGTATGCACTACAAAGGAGGCTTATTTGGTTCACAGTCGCAGAAGACTCCATTCACGGTGAGTTGGCTCCAGGCAGGTCCATCATGGTAGGAGCAAAGATGCCTGGTGACCAGGAAGCAGAGCAGTGGGGCAGCGCCAGAGACTAGGGGTCAGAGGCCAGAGATAGATCCTAAGGTTATGCTTCCAGGACCCACCAGACACACCCAGAAATGAGCTTTACTAATCCCGTGGCTGGCTCCCAAGTCAAGCAAGTTGAAAATTAAGCTTAACTATGTCAGTTACAAAGGACAACAAAACATAGGGATTTGTTTTTCAACTCACTGTTGCATTGACCAAGGGTATTTATTCTAAAAGAGAAAATAACAGTGTTAATCTGTAAAGTCTGAGTCATGAAGCTATGCTAGGTCTTGATTAGACTCTTCATACTCTTTTCTGGGTTTGTGGCCTTTAGTGAACCAACAAACTCTCTGAGACTTAGTTTCCTCATTTAAAAAACAGATAAAATGTTGCCTGTTTTCCAGGGTTGCCTTGAGAACTGATGATAATATGTGGATAGCCCCTATCTATTCTGTATTTAATATATTTTTAGCCATATTATACATAAATGTACTATAGTTAAAGTGAGTTGGGATACAATAAAGCAATTATGTAATAATTTGGATTGATAATCTAGAAATATTTTGGATGAAAATCTTCACTTACCAATGACTTCATTTTTTTCCAACTGAAGAAATAATGAAAGTAGCTAAACAATGCCTTTAACAATGTGCATATTTAATAAATAGTAAGTGTTTCTATCAACTTCCCTCCAGAGAAACGCTAGCATATCATGTAGGTTAGCCATCATTTATTTAGTTGAAAAGATCAAGCCAGTAATAAATGGAGATTTTTACCTAACAGAATTCTAGATTATTAATTCAAATTGTCACCTAATTACCATTTTCTATCTTATCTCAACTAACTATAATTATTTATAAGCCTCTTATAAAGTGAATAACAATACATTGGATCTAAGAAAGCTTGTTTTTAGATGTCAATTATGTATGTGTATATTTATAGATTTCATCCTGAGGAGAAAATACAAATACTTACCTTGTACCTATGTTTTATAAAAATAAGTTCTATGGCAACTTCTAAATTCATTATTAGCAAAGGTTGTATTTAAGATTCCTGTGTCTACTACTTAATAACACCCAAATTAGTCTCGATGGAATTAGCTGTAATTAAGGACATTGTGAAATATGGTGGAGCAAACAGAATTACACTGTATTACTTTATTAATAATATTCTTTAACTACACTGTAAATTGCTATTAGGCCTGCATATTACTGCTTGGATATGGAAATAGTCTTTTGCTATGCTAATCTAACACAATTTTCTTTTAAATGTAAACAAATTGTACTCTATTAATATGCTGTTCTACTTGCATAGTTAATTATTGTAACAGTAAGGAATAAAATTGTTCTGCTTTCTCTGTTTCTGATGGAAAAAGGGCTACATAAATAGTTTAATAGGGAACTAATTATGCAAAAAATTTAGATGCCTAAAATGTGTTTGTAATTACATTAAAATGGTCTTCTGTTCAAACATTGGAAAAGCCTGCTAATTGGAGGCTAGCTGAAAATTTAAATATTGTGAATCAATGATTTTAATACAGTATATGTTTAGTTGTGTTTCTGTTCATATTTATCTTGAAAATGAAGAGAATATTTAACAATGTTTAATAAGTAGGGGTCCGAGTTTCATACCAATGAAGTTAGTCTGCAGCAGACTGGAATTTTAAGCATGAATTTTACAGCACTATCTTTAATTTACTCAAGAGGTATGGGTATCTTTTGGCTCAGTTACAAGAAAAACAAAAGTACCCTGCATAGAGGATAAGTAAAGAAAATCAGAGGTAGACCAAATCAAAGAGTTCTGGAAAATGCTCCACGACAGGCAAACCAGAGTTGATATGGTTGCAAATTGCTAAATTATTTTAGATAAATAAACACATGTAGTGGATCACCTGCCTATTCTCCGAGGATTTCCATGTGTATCACCTTATCCGCTTGTAATTAAGAACTGTTAAAGATGCATTGCCTTGTTCTAAATGATTCTTCATGGCATCCAAGCTTTTATTTTGATGCAGAACTGAGGCTCTTAATCTGAGGAAAAAACACAATGCTAAAATAAGCCCACTCTTTTGGAGAGAATTTCAACAACCTGTCCTGAATTTTAAACTATTTTGGAAAAAAAAAAAAAGGAAGGGCAAACTGTTCATTATAATTTTTACGACAATACAAATGAGAGTACTGCATATGTAACCAGGATTAATTGCACAGGTAATTGGGAACCCAGAAATAACTTTATAATTTAAAATTCTTACTTACTTACTTACTTACTTACTTAACGGAACTGTTGTGAGAATCAAAAGATATAATATACTTGAAAGTGTGTTGAAAACTAATAAAACTCACAAGGAAGGTAGCAAGACAATCACTGTGGTAATTAATAATGAAAAGATGAACTGTAATTTGCCCTTTAAAGTAATACCAGCCTGTAGTGCCTTCCACTTAATTTCTGCAGTTTTCATACCCTGATGGTACAAAACCACAGTTCAGTTTGAGTGCTAGAAGAAACGGTTCATGGTACCACCTCTCATGGGCCTGTGGCTGTTAATATTTAGTATGCAGAAAAATCACAAAGTCAGTAACTGATTTCTCATAAACGTTTACCACATTCTTTAATCAAAAGGATGTCTTTCACTGACTTTGAAGGAGAAAACTAAGTTCCCAAATCAGTTATAATCACTTTCAAAGTACAGAAGGCAGCTCTAACCCCTCGTCCTGGCTCTTAAACCCTTTACCTTGCAGGAGCTGCCTGCCCAGCTGTCACCCCTGTGAGTTCTCTGCTGTACTCCATGCAGAGAATTGTTTATTTCCAAAGATGTTCCACTTGGTACATGATTCACTTCCCTACTGGATCCTGTTTAATCAATCTTACCTGAGCAATTATACTCATAATCTTATTGGTTGACCATAATTCTGTCTCACCTCATGCCCATCTTGCAATTCTCCTTTTTCACCCATGGTTTTGCTCTATAAAACTCTCTGGAAAAGGCGGGGTCCTTGGCAACCCACTCAGGACCCCCTCTGCCTCTCTCTTAGACAGAAGCTTTCTTTCTTTCAATAAATATTCTGCTCTCAAGTTCCATTGTTCCTAAAATTTGTTCTTTGATTTTAGAGAACCCCAACTTATACTGGACATCCAGTAGGTTGGGAGCTTCTTTCGCCTACATCACCAACACTGAGACGCTATGCAGCTTTTGTCCTCACTTGGAATACTTTCTGCTCTTTCCACTAGCTCTTCTTTCAAGGTCTACTCAAAGTCTTTCTCCTCTTTTGTGGCCTTCTCGACCTTTCCAGTAGCCAACCAGTCCTTCTTTCTGAATTCTCTAACCTGTAGCATCACCACTTTTCCTTGGCACTTGGTGTTTTCTGTTACATTTTTTTTCATTCCTAGTGTTGTATATATTTTTCTCTAACTCAGGAAAAGGCTTTCCCACCTATTCTATGCATCTTGTGTTTTTAGCATACACTGTGACCTTTATACAGATTCTTGCTCTTTTGTGAGGGCAGATGCATGTGGTGTTCAAAGAATTTGCAAGACTGTTTTAAATGAGATTGTCCAGCTCACTCTCAAAAATCCATTTAAGTCTGAGCCTACAGACCCTCTCTGTTCTATCACCAACATGATAGGTAGCTATGTCTGAGAAAAATGTGTTGGATTATTGTGAAACTGAATAGCTCATGACAATATTTCAATGAAGTGGCCTAATCTTATCTTGCTATTATACTGCACCACTCCTCCCCCAGTACGCACATGGAAGATACTGTATGTATACTGGAGCTGGGCATAAGACACATGTCTGAAAAACCCCAACGTTGTTTTTGATAGGCTAGAATTACTTCTCTTGCGTCTCTCCAAAGTAGAAGTTCCAATGGTATACAATTGCTACTTACTGTAAGTTTTATTTGGAGTGTTTACTCTGTGTCCTGAAAGCCGGATGACTTTCTCATTCCTTGATGACAGAAATGAGTATCACAAACCCACTCCTTATTTGCACTTTTGCCATTAGTATTTATCATTTAAAATGTACTCCATGATATTTTATACCAGTAGAAATTTGCATATTGATTGATGCAATCATCAATTAGTGTATACTTTTTTTCTTCCCACAATTATTAATGAGCAGGGAAATGCCAACATGGTAGAAACAGAAGGGAGAAGAAAGAACAGCAAAGGCACTGATCATTCAAAACTAAAGAAGCAGTTCATGAATAATGGAGAGCTTGTGCATACAAATTGCCAGAAGTACTTTCTATTTTTTCTATAACATTGTCCTTAGTGCTCTTTATTCCATTCACCAGGGTTCTAGTCCCCAGGCCAAGAGGGTACAACACAGATTCTACATGAATACAGTACTCATGTGGATGAAAAATAGCTAAAATCTTATTACTAAGTAGAATAATCAACCTAGAAAGATACCTTTACCTCCTTAAAGTTCTCATTTCAGAGAGGAGACTTTTCCTGTCAAGCCACAGCCTTTTTTCTTTAGTATTCGCTCCATTCCTTACTGCAGAAACCTGGAAAAAGGTTGTTAAATTTACTGTCAGAGGCAGAACCCAAAAGCACGTCCAGTGGAATGCAGGTCACAGGGAGAACCTGAGCTCATTAATTCTTTTTCTTTTTCAACTGAAAGATATATTGTGCTTTCTTGATTCTTTGCTGCATTTTTCACTGGTTGTATTACACATGCGTATAAAAAATGACCGTTAAAAATACCAAATACTCTGTACCAGACTAGTCCATTTTCTCCATGTGCTGATCTCTTAGCACATGATCACAAACAATATTAAAACCCATGAAGGATTTAGCTCAGGGCACACACTGCCACTGGTAACCCGTGGTAATAAGGTAACCCTGTGTACTCACAAGTGCCATATGTTACACACGTAGATACACATGCAGACAGAGACTGTTTTTAGAAAACTCATGTCTTCCAATAAAAAAAAGTACTCCCTTGAATATATCACCAGAGCTTTAGGCTATTGATTCAATTTACTTTCCAACTTTCAGAGCTTTATTTTTGATTTGACAGGAATTATAGGGAAACCAAGTTATAAAATTTCTCAGGAAACAAAGACTGAGTACTAAAAAGTTCCAGTGAGATGAACCCTATCAGCACAAGCCCACTTAAAAATTTAAATGCAGGTCAAGTTTTTCCAAAAAAGACATATATTTTATGTTCATTTTATAACAAAATAATATCTCTTACTGTCTCATATTAATATACCAATATAAATAGTCAAGCTAAAAATAATTATTAGAGAGAGTTTGGGATTCTTTAATAAGTTGTGGTTTTTCCATGTTCTTCTCAAAATTCACAGCATCAAGACGTGGCAGTTGTATTAGAAGATGAAATGGATTCATATTTTTCAGCACAGTAAGGCAACACCAAACTTTGTCACTCCACTTATTCTATTAGAGGTAAATATGGCATTTTTTGAAAAAAGAAAAGCTATTCTCACAAAACCTTATAGGTTGCTTAACACTGTCTTGGTTTTTTTAGAATAGAAAGAGATCATATTTAAACTCTATGAGAAAATACTGTTAGAAGAAAAAGCTTGCTTGCTTGTTTGTCTGGTTTTTGTTTTTTAAATCTTTGGTCAATGCTTCAATAAATAATACAACAAAGTAACATGATTGAAGATTTAAAAGGCTCCAAATCAGAAAGTCTAAGCTTCTCAATAAGTCCCTTTAATCTGGAATGTCCATTTGCTGTTAATGAAGGTAGTAGGCTGTCTCTGCTTCCTCAGTGGGATTAAGACCCTAGACAAGATGTTTAAAAAGAGAAAACTGATGTGCATTTTTTTGGCCCAAAGAACATAGTACAAACAGATAGTGAACAAATGCTATCTTATTAACCAAATAGCCACTTTCTTTGAAACAAAGGTACTTTTTCTAGGCATTCTAGAAGATTCCTGAGTGCATTTTTGTATAACACTGTATAATTCTCTGTATTTTCTCTAAGGATGTGTAATACTTTGAATGGCAGAACAAAAACTAGTTTCAACGTGTTCAAATGACAACAGCAGTGTCTGATGGAAATCCCTTCCTTCATTTCTCTAATGCAAGAAAAATGATTTGTTCCCCTTCTCTAGATGTTCCAATCATGCATGCAGGCTGCTTTTCCCTTTGTCTGGCTCTCCCTCTACCAGGAGTACCACAGCAGACCCACCAACACCAACCTGGCTCCTCAGTGATCACCACACAGTCTCCTCTTCTCCAAAGACCTCAACCTTTCTCTCTTCTTCCCTATGGTCAGGTAAATTATGGTAGCCTCTAGAAATCCTAGTACCAAATCTTAAGTGGACTGAAACTTGTTACATCACCTGCCCACGTTATGCAGTAGCAGGAATGAGAAAGCCTTTACCCTGGCCAAGAATAACCACATGTCAGTTTATACTAGCTGTGATAATTCAGAAAGCAATATGCTGTCTAATGCTTTGGTTCTCTCTAATACCACCACACTCCTTTTAGAATCAGACAAAGAAAATTGATTGAAATACCACCATATCTTTTCTTACCTCAAGCTAAGGCAAGGCAATGTCTAATAAATATTTGGGGGGTATATAAATTCATAACAGTGAAACTACAGAAGTAAAATAAGATGGATGATACTCTCCTGTATTGTTTTCTCTGTGTCTGAACATAGTGACATATTCCTGGGTTCCTATCTCTCACTTCTTTTTAACATATTTCTTATATTTTTGGTAGGTGTGTGAAAGAAAGACGGGCTCACTTAGAGAAGCCAACAAACCTGTAGACTATTTGTAATGGTTAATCTTGATGGCCAATCTAAATAGATCAAGAAGTGCCTGGGAGATTAGTAAAACACATTTCTGGGTGTGTCTGTGAGGGCATCTCCAGAGATGATTGGTGTGTAGTCCAGCAAACTACAAGCTGGTACCAAGCAGCCCAGAAGGAATGAAAAGATGAACTACAAAGTGGGCCTATGTTTGCAAGCTTGGTTCTGCTAGAGGAGTGCATCTTTTGCTGCCATCATTACCTGTGGACATCAGACTCCAATCTGTTCATACTTTTAAAGCAGACTCACATCAGGGACTCGCCAGGGAGTTTCATGGCCTTCAGCCTCCAACTGTCCTCCATCTTTGATCCCTCTGGCTCAGAGGCTTCCTGCTTCTTGGACTAAGCAACTGCTGTATCCCCTGCCTCCCAGCCTACCGGTGGCTGCTCTGAGGTATCCTATAAGACTATCTCACACATTTTCTTTCATAATTACTTACTTCTCCAATTTATTATCTTCCTTTAAAGAAGTGATCCCCTAATTATTTTGGGCCCAGGACCAGTGTCTCGGAAGGTAATTTTTCCATGGACAGGAGTTGGGGAGGTTGGATGCCAAATGATTCAAAGCAGCCCCTACCTAGATGGCTTGAATATATACAAAGGTGTGGTTCTGTGAACCTTGTAGTTCACAGAAGGGTGTGGACTCTGATGAGAAGCTAATGCCAACACTGATCTGAAATGAAGAGGAGCTCTGATGGTAATTCCAGAGATGGAAAAGGGCTGTAAATACCAAGGAAGTTTAGCTTGCTTGCCCCCTGTTCATGTCTTGCTGTGAAACCTGGTTACTAATAGGCTACCAATGAAGCGTACTTGTCCATGGCCCTGGGTGGTTTAGACTTCAGCTCTAGGGAACCCTAACTAATACACTACTGTACTTACAAAAAATAAATAGCCTCTGAAAGTTGCCCATTCCTCCCTCTTGCACACAGTCTTCTTCCTTGCTGTTGAGCCTTAGAAGCTCTAAATGTTTCAAATCCGACACTTCAAAATGACGAGGTGCTTCCAAGGACAGAAGTCATTTGTCATTTCAGAGAAAGGAGGGGAGCCCAGGCCACGGTGAGAGAGACCATTTGCTGCATAAGGCATGGATTTGCTATAAATCCAGAGATAGGTATAGAAATACACCCCTGTATCTCTCAGGGACAAGGACTTAAGGTAAAGTTGGTTTTATTGACTAGAAAAAATATGAAAAAATATGCCACACTATTGAAAAGAAATGCATGGTGTCAAAAAGACAGAAACACAGCAAATCATGGTAAAGAAAATCTTTCTGTATGATTTCTGTACCTTCACGTCTCTCTTTAACTCTGAAAAGTCTTTCATCTTTTCTTTTTGACCAAACCCACGATAATCTAAGGGATTTGTCTTAATGTTTCTTTATTCTGAAAAACATAATGGAAACTTGACAATTAGGAAAAAGAAAAATTTAATAAGTAAAAAACTGTACCTGCATGGATAATCAGATAGGACAGATGAAAATTTTTCTAAAGAGATGTCAGTGTGAATGTATACATTTGAGGTGGTTTTTAACTGTAGGTAAAACCTCTTTGCCTTATTCAACAGACTGAATTATTTAAATTTTTCAAAATTTATTTTTTCAGTACTGAGGATGGAACCCAGAACCTCCTGTATGCTAGATAAGCACTTTTCAAGTACTATTTATCTAACAGATTTTTTCATAAGTGTTAAAATAGACTATGTGATTTAAATTTCAACAAGGACATATTGTAAGTTGAGAAAACTGAGACTTTCCTTTTAAATATCACCCTTTTACACTTTATCCATCCTTTGCTATACTCTCTGCCTTCCATTTCTCCATACCTCCCATACCAGGCTTATTGCTATTCAACATCAGGTCTCGTTCAGGGACACTACTCAATTTAAGTCTTCCTTGTACATTGACAATAATGCTATGTGTTCTCACATCATTCTGGAATTCCATTTCCAATGTGTATTCCAGCTCACATTATTTGTTTAATTGTCTTCCCCAACAAGCCAAGTTCTAAGGGCAAGAAGCATGTCCCATGAATTCTGATATATCTAAAACACTCAATTACATTGCTTTGCACTGAAATATGTGTTATATTGAAGCAAAATTCATCAAGACACTTAAATTAGGCCAAGTGTATTTCCAATAATTGGTAGTTAAAAGTGTAATGAAAATTGGATTTTCAAATTACCAAAAAATGTGAAGTAGGTAACTGTACTAAATTTAATTTTAATTCATTCACCATCCTTTCAAGAGTGTGCTATTACTATCAACTACAGATGTCCCTCCACATCCACTGATTCAACCAAGTACAGATGGAAAATAAATGAAAAATAATTGTCAGAACTAAATATGTACACTCTTTCTTATCCTTATTTCTTAAATGGTACAGTAAATCAACTATTTGCACAGCATTTACATTGTATTATGCATTGAAAGTAATCTAGAGATAATTCAGTGTGTATAGGAGAATCTGTATAGATTCTGTGCAAATACTACATCATTTTCTATAAAGGACATGAGCATCTGTAGATTTTGTTATCCACAAAGGACCCTGCAGTCATGCCCCACTGTCACTAAAGGACTTCTCATCTTTTTCTTTCTCCTGGAACTCCATTTCTATAGCAATCTTTGTCCTTTTACTTTAAGGAGACACCACCATGGAGGGAAAATGGATGTTTACAGTAATAGCAACAGTAATCCTGGAATAATTATGTTTCTTCTTAATGAAATATCTCAGTTTTGTCTTTTCTCTTCCCAGACATCATCCACAATATTATTAACTAAAAATGAGAACATGTTATTTGTTATCTATGAAGCAAACATCCAGGTCGAGTGTTGCCAAGTTTCAGAAGCTCCATAAGCATCATTAAACCACTTGAAATGCCTAGAATTGAGAGGTTCCCTGTGAATCCAATGTTAGTGCTCCCAATATTGCTACCACCCTCACCAGATCCTGCCTCAGAGTCTATGATATTATAAGAGAAACTTCCTCAATTTTTGAGGACTAATTTTCAAGAATTTTTTTAAATAAAGGTGAGAACAAATTCTGAAAGCATAATTTCTGAAATGACCAAGAGTCAACTGAGATAACCCTATCAGTAAGTCGGAGTGATTCACCAATGACTCAAATGGCCAATCAACCAAGAACAAAGAGGCAAAAATTATCATGATGATCACTGGCTAGAATCAAGATCATCTAAAAAATAAATGGTTATCACGGAAAATATCAAATAAAAAATCACGATTAGCCTTTAGGGAGGAAAAATTTACAAAGGCAATTTCTATCCAAAATAATCACTATTGATCTTACTTGCTGTGATCTTATTAGGTAATGGAAAAAAACATATTTCTATTTAGTTGTAAACTGTTTTTTAATTGGAAAATACTAATAAAAAATAAAAAAGCAAACCACTGCTTAGAAGAAAAAATACATACATAATAAGCAACTCATATCTAGAATATTTAAGTATCTGCCAAAAATTGATGCTAAGATGATAGTTGATGGAGAACAAAAAAAGTTTTTCAAAGAAACAAAGTCGTTGAATGGACATTCCACCAAGAAGATATTTGCATGACACATAAACACATGAAAAAACAATCCATCACTAGATATCAAAGTTATCAAATTTAAAATTATGAAATACCATTGACACACCTAGTAAAATGCTAAGTTGTGAACAGTGTGGTCATTTTGGAAAACTGCTTGGCAACTTTTAACAAAGTTAAATACTTATATATGTTCCCTTCATCCTAGGTACGTGTTTGAGGTAAGCAAATGCATACACTCAGTATCTTAGTTAATTTTCTCATTGCTAAGACAAAATACCCAACACTCACAACTTAAGGGAAGATTGGTCTATTTAGGGCAGTTTGAAGAGGTGCTAGTCCATAATCATCCAGTTCCAAGGTAAGGTGGCACAGCAGACAGCACTGCAGAAGAGAAACAGTTCATGGTGGGCAGAAGGGGTGACACAGCTCTTTTTACACCTTATATTTTATCCAGACTGCTTAGAGAAGGTAACAGTCACACCCTTAATCCACGCCCTTGATTCTACACTCCACCATGAGTCAATCCCAGCATCACATACTCTAGATTCAGCCACCCCTGAAAAAGTCACACAGATGACCATATGAGGCTTTGTGGGGTCATCTAAACACAAACCATAACTCTCATAAAAGTGAGAATGCTCTTCATAGTTTTATGCATAACAGCTTCAAACTAGAAATATTGCAAGTATCCATTGATGAGTAAGTAGACAACTGTGGGCATCCATGTTGCTGGTTAGGTCAGCAGGTCATTATTGAATATATCAGTACAGTGGTTCATATGTTTTTCTTGCTGAGTATCGATCTATCCCATGAGTATAATTTAAAAAACTACTGATATACTCCTCAACACCTAGGGAGATACCAAAGTCTCTATTAACGCCTTATTTCTACTACCATAATTTGTTACTTTTCCAATATCATTGAATGTTAATAACAACATTTATATCCTATATGATATAAGACTTAGGCTCTGTTTGGAAACCCTACATATCCTTTTCATTTGTTCCCTTATATAATGAGTCAATAGAGTGATGTTATATTTTAATACCCCAAATTCCAATTATCTCTGATCCAGGTAAGACAGCGGAACTCACAAAGCTGAAAAATGAGTTACAGTGATTCTTTAATGATATTTTTATTAATAGAAAACCTTATTTAAAAACTACAAATATTGCAGCCAAGTTAAGCATCTTAAAGAATTTCTTGAGAGTTAAGAACAGAACTCTTTAAGTATTCCCCAAAAATCATGCCAGGTAGAAAACAGGAAATTCAGTCAATTGTACTGCAGTACATTTTTGTACCTAGAAACAGTCAATATATAGGTTAGTTTCTGAAATGTGGTACTTTAGATTCTATGTGTATGTTATCCTTGATATACTTACCCATTTTCTATATAGGTTCATTGAATTATAAAATTTATGAGTTTTAGGTTGTATGTGCTTTGTTTTGTTGGAAAATCAGCCTGTCACTTATGAAATAGGGAGTTCAATACTTATTAATAACAATGATCATCTTGATTACAGCCTCTTTATCTTAAAAATTGCTTCAGTAATATATAATATTTCTTAATTATGGTTATCCTCATCCATAAAACAGATTAAGTAGACATTCAGAAAAGAAACTGCAAGGATTTGTTTTAGCAGTTTGGATAACAATTAATTATATGAATGTAAATTCCAAACTACAAACAAAGCCACACTGTATAGTTAGTGCTTGGTATCTGAAACTGAGACTGAGAAGTCTTTTGCTGAATACATTTTCTGTCCCCATGCCCCATTACATGTCAGAACCTCTTAAGCTAATTCCTAAGCTAACCCTTAAGCTAACTATTAAGTAATACTTTTAATTAATCTCTTTCCCAAAACTCATAGTTTGCCTGAATTAAAAAATGCTGCCCCACATAGTTAATGAGGAAATCTTCAGCATGGGTGTTGTGGATTTGGCGGAGAAAATGGTAGAAAGGTGTAAGAGCCAAATAGTAACTTGTAGTAGGGCTGAGGGTACAGATTTCACGGAGGCCCATGAGTAGTGAGAGAACAGCATGAGAGCTCAAATTGTGAAGGAGGAGCAGATTCAGAGAAGCAAGTGAGGAAAAGACCCAGGAAAATAAAGACATATTGGACAGGTTCTGATATATTAACCACTAGAAAATATTTCACAGGGTTATTAATCGCCTTTCATTCCTCATATACAAAGGATTTTTAAAACTAGAAATGTAAACGCTTAACCTTACTGGAGAATAAAAAGGTAAAAATGCTTCCAGACTTAATTGGGCACTCAGAATGAAAAACTTTAAAATGAGTATATTTCAAAGCAAAAATGCAAATGTTAAGATCTTCTCCTCAGAAAATAATTAAGCAAATACTCCAAAAGATCTGTAAATGAACAAAAGAAATGTTGCGGTGAAGTGTATAATATTTTTTAAAATATTAAATGACCTAAATGCTTATCAATGGAGAATTAGTTGAGCAAATATTCAAATATCCAAACAGTGACATTTTCATACTCACAAACAAATATGATGTAGCTCCATAATTATTGACTTGGGGGGTGTGATATTTTGAATGAAAAAAAGCATATTTGCAAAGCAGTACTCAAAGTGCAGTACAAAAATTTACATATGTATAGGAAACAAAGGGCTTGAAACATACTCACCCATGTGTAATTATCACTGAAGTGAGATTATGGATAATTTTATTTGCGTATGCCTTCCATGTTTTTCTCTGTAATGGGAAATAGACATTGAAGTGGATATTAATCATTGGAACTAAATGTGTAAAAATTAGAAATAGCTCCATGCCCTGAACATGATAGGTACTGATTAACAATGGTTAATTATTTTTAGGTTAGTTTGGGTTTGGGGGTTGCCTGATTGAAGCATCATTACTAAAAAGAAGAAAGCATGAAGTTTAAGGCTTACAGTCAGAGAATGGCACAGTTAAATGGCAAGGATGATTCTATATTTGGTGGAAGCTACAGCTTCTATTCTGGCTCCTAGAATGTCTTAGGAATATATTTAAAGTCTTGGTGATCACTTAGAGCTGCTTGCAATTTGGTTCAGAGATATTAATCACACCACCTTAAGCCTATATGAACTGTCCTACATATCTTTGGAGTTTTATAATACTCCTCTATGAATCTAGCGGTTATTACTCTCTTTTCAGATAAGGAAACTGAAACACAGAGTATGTAGTGACACACTGAATATCACAGAACTTGCATAGTAGTTAAGGTAATGCTAGCAGTTATAAAAAAATGACAAAATTTGAGCAACTTAAGGCAATAAATCTTACTTTTTGATTATTTTATATAGCACCATAAAAGTGTTAGTGAATGATGAAGTCATCCATGGAGTGATTCAAGATCTATGCTCCTTGAATCTATGGTTCCACTTCCTTTAGTCTTTTAAATCTACACCCAGAAAGTAGCAGGAGAAAGAAGAAATGCAGTATATAGTGATGTGTTCAACTTCCTTTGTCCTTGGTCCAGGGATGACCTATGTAACTTTTGCTGATTTGTGGCTAAAACGAGTTTCACAGTCCCCACCAAATGCAAAAGGATGACTGTGAGAAGTGATCCTTGTTCATGTGGATACTTTTCAGTGCACCTCTATTCTGTGGAAGAAGAGGACAGAGTGCTTCTGATTTAAAATCAGACATCTGACCTTAAATTCAGTGCTCTTACTGTCACAACATGTTGTCTCTCTCTGCAGAGTTAGGTTAGCCCGTCTCAGAGCTCTGGAGTGGGTTAGCACCCGATCCGCACTGGGCAGTACTGGAGGCAGGTTGTCACCAGTGGGAAAAGCCCTTACCCTGCCATGAGAAAAAACAGGTGGAAGGCCTGATCTTGCCATATCTGACTGAATAAGTCTGAGTAAATCTTGAAATTGTTCTACATCTCCTTTTTCAGACACTGACACATACCTACATTTCTCAGCCTTTTCCATTCAAATTATTAGGCTTCTTACTATGCTCCCCTAAGATGCTCAGATATTCCTATAATGTAGTGAGTCCATATTATGAGTCCCTTAACCACAAGTAGCAACAAGTATAACACATCGTTAATATACTTCCATGTAGAGTTTTAAAAGAAGTAAAAAGGAAAAGGAAACATTACATACCTTTAGTAGTTCTCACCAGGGTGGCTATTCAGTTTCTACTAGGCTACCAACAACAACAAAAAAAAGAGAGAGAGAGAGGGCAGAAATGTGAATTCCCATAACTATATCTATAGACTCCCAACCAGAAACCACAGAGCTCCGTGCCCTCCCAAGTCCCTAACCTGAAAATAGTTTTTGTTTCTGTAATCTTGAAGAATAAATTCCAATCACACACCGTCTAAACAGAGTGTGCCTGGGAATACTGGCTTTCTCCTCCTTCACTTGTCTGAATCCAGAAGTGTATATTAAATTGGAAGTGGTTGGAGATAGTGGGAAGAAAGAGGACATTCAAAAAAATAAAAACACACTTCACAAAGTGAAGCAATAGCTCTCTAGCAGCCTCACTGGGTTTATGACACTGTGTGAACTCCACTGTTTCTACGTCATTCATAAATTCATGGTCATCACTCCATCTTGAGTATCCCACTTTTCTCCATGAGCTATATCAGGGAGAAAAATATAGAGAATTAACATAAGAAACCCCTACTAGATTTATCAAAGCTGAATGCTTTTGTACACCTGCTCCTAATAGCTTTAACAAACACAGTCTTTAAAATATCGACTCTTGCTCAAGTAATGTTCCTTTATGCCATTTTCCTGTTGCCTTCCATGGAAGTAACCACTAATCTAAATCTGAAAAGCCAACAAACACCACTATTTTCGTGCATAATGCTCTATAAAAAATATAGTATTTATTTTTGTATGGTGTCAAACTTTGTGTGAATGATATAGTATACATATTTTTCTATACCTGTTTATTTTATTGTTTAAAATGTTTTAAAATTTAATTATTGAATTCAGGGTATTGTAGCATATTCATTTTAAAAGTTATAAAGCCTTCTTTTGAGTAAATACACCAAATTTAAAGCCCATTTTCCCTGTGGGAGACCATAAGCGACATAAAATTGTTGCAGTAAGCTAGACATAATGGCACACACCTATAATACCACCTACTTAAGAAGCTGAGGCAAAAGGACTGCAAGTTTGAACGTGGCCTGGGCAATTTAGTGCCTATGCATAACACTATCTCAAAGTTTAAATTTAAAAAGAGGCCAAGGATATAGCTCAGTGTGAAAACCTGAGTTCAATCACCAGTTTAAAAAGAGAAGAGAAAGAAAGAAAGAAAGAAAGAAAGAAAGAAAGAAAGAAAGAAAAAGAAAAAGAAAAAGAAAGAAAAGAAAGAAAGAAAGAAAGAAAGAAAGAAAGAAAGAAAGAAAGAAAGAAAGACTAGCAAAATCCTGAATTTTTCCTTGAGAGTTTCCATGACATGTGTGTTGAAATGCATTAGATAAGCTATTCTCTTCAGCTTGACTAGATATTGATTGACAAATGTCTCCAAAAAGTGACTTAGCAAGTCCTGATCATTCTCTTTACTTCACTTACTTACTAAACAGTGACTCACTAATTCGATTGGTTTTAATTTGTGTATAAATAATTTCTATTGTGAGTAGTATGTTTTATGTAGCTGTGTAAAAATTACCTATTCTGAGATCCGCAGTAGACTTGGGGTGGCACTTCCCTAGCAAGTGCTCTGCAGAAAAACTGTAAGCAATGTGAAAGGCCCAGAGACCTCCACCACCCACCCTTCTGAAGGGGGCCAAAAACATGACAAGACAGAGAAACAGCAAAAGGCCTCCAACTGCAGAACCAGGGAAAGTGAGTCCAGCAGAGGAAAATGCAGAGGAGGTTGAGAGCAGCAAACCTGTAATGTCAGAGACAGCCTCATTGGAAATAAAAAAAATACTTCCATGACCTCATCGTCGAGTTTAAATCTGAAATTCTAGCTCAGGTGAAGCAAGATATAGGAAGATTAATAAAAGAAGTCCTGGGTAAACCTCAAGTAGACACAAATGAAAGAACAGAGGAAGCCAGAGAAAGGAGAGAAGCCTTTGATGAAGAATATAAACAAAACCTAGAATATATGAAACAGATTCAAAAAGAATATCAGGAAATTAAAAACTCCATTGAAACCTGGCAAAACCTTTTAACAGAAACTAAAGACAAACTTTCCAAACTTGTTTTGTTTTGTTTTTGAGATTTTGTATTATTTCTACCCTCTTTCTGTTTCAATTTTTTTCTTTAAATAAAAAAAATTACCCATTCTGTGAATTGTCTGTTCATATCTTTTGCTCATTTCTTTTTTTAATGAATTATAAGGTTTTCTTATGTGACTTGAATAGTAATAATTCTCCCAGTATTTGTTTGGGTTTTCATTGTTGTTAGTGTTTCTAGCTTTATTTTTGGTGTCTTTTATTTATAACAATTTGGATTTTTAGTATAGTAAAAGTCTTTAAACTTCCTGTATGATTTATGTTTTCTTAAAACTTGAAGAAAATTGCTGCATTCACAGAGAATTTTCAATTTTTTTTCCTGAAAATGCTAGTTTTCTTTAACATTTGTATATTTGACTCTCCCCTCGGATATATTTTTAAGCATTTGTATTATTAGGAAACTGATTTCATGGAAAAACACTTGTTCAAGTTTTATTTGTTAAATTAGTAGATCTAGCTTCCCTACATTACTGTTATAATTGGTTATTTTATGTGAAGAGTAACAACTGAATTTCTGTATATCCATGTTTTATTCAACAGCTTTCTGAATTTTCCCCTTAGTTCTAAGCATCTATTTATATCTGCATTTTATTTCCCCCATGGGACTATTAATTTACCTAAAATAAGAACAGTTGGATCTATTCTTTTAGTATACTTTTTTCTCCTCTCTCTCTCTCTTTCTCTCTCCACATTGATTAAGAAACCATAAAATACTGAAGTATATTTATAGGAAACATTCATCATTATCTTTTTTCTAACCAAAATTGAGTGTTTCTAATAGTTCACAGATATATGATGTTTGCTCAAGGTTCTTAATAGTTCATTTTTCAGTCTGGAAATTTTCTTCTTTTTCTAATTTTCTCTGAGTTTTGATTTTACTATCATTTTAAACTTATGGATGAATGTAAGTTTTTTATCAGTTTTGTCTGCATTTCTCAATACAATACTTAACCTTATCTTTGTTCAATTAATGTGAATTATATTGCATAAAATCTGACTTTAAATTACAATTGCAGGCCAGGGATTTAGCTCATGGCATAAGCGCCTGCCTGGCAATCACAAGGTCATGAGTTTGATCCTTGGTACCAGAAAAAAAAAATTACCATTAACATTCCTAAAATAAAGTGCTGATTAATATTTTATAAATGGTAGAAGAAAATTTGCATTTTATTTAGTACTCATGCAACTATATTCCATGAATAACCTATATTTATTTTACTTTCCTTTTTAAGATTTTTACTATTATTATAGTTTTCTTTCTTTTTTTTTTGCTCTGAAATGAGAGGCAGAATGTATTTCTTTCTTAAAGCTGAAATACCAAGACCTAGGTAATTACTTGGTATTATCCTGTAAATTATTATTTACCCATTTCCAGATATCACCATATTTATTGAGCTTTGCTTTTCTCTATATTTTTATTTCTAACATTCTAATTTTTTCCGTATCTTCCTGTCTCTGTTTTACTTCTCCCTACCTTTGTTTCATTATCTTTCTCTTTTAAATGAATATAATCTTTTCATTGGTTTCTTTTAACATTATAAATATCCACATTTTAGTCTTTTTCTGACAGTGTCATTAACTTAAATCTTATTCTTTTTCTGAATTCTATTTTTTTAAGATTAGATTTTTGTTCTTGGTTTTTTTTCTGTCTTTTTTTTTTCAGAACATTTTTGTTTGTTTCTTTGTTTGTTTTTGCTCTGTTCCTGGCTTCTTTCTCCTGTTCTTCATCTTCCTGTGCTCTTTTTTCCCACCTGTCACTTGTTGAGAATCACACCCAATCAACCTCCAAGTCATAACACAAAGTGTTCTTTCTGTTCTATCATGATTGAGAAATAGCACAACAAATCTGATCATCAGAAAGGTTGGCTCAATACCTCAGATTATCTACTCATCTTTCTGGGCCCACAGAGCCCTCTAAACCTACAGTTTCAGGCAGCATGCCAGCAGTAACTATTTTTCAAGCTCATTTCAGGAGTTGGTGGGCTTCCCTCTGATCTTGGCTTCCAGCTGTGAGCTTGGGTAGGTACTTCCTCTGTCTCAGTGACATTCACTCAGAGGTGCGTCTGCCTGCATCCAGAGTTAGAATCTGCACATTCATCCCTAATGAGCCTTTATCCTCTGATTTTATTTGTGGCCCACAGATAAGTTTACCTCTTTTTGGTCTCTATTGATATGGTTTAGTTATCTCTTTCTAAATTTCTTCTGGAACTGCCAAGTGTTTGAAACCGAAGATAAATTTGCTTAGATATTTTATTGAAAATTGCTTAAAATTTGCTTAAATCTATTTTTTATCTTTCCTATTGCCTAGTAAAAATTATGCATATTATAGGCTCTCTTGTGATCATATTAGACGAAGGAAGAAAAGCAATATAATGGGAAGAAGGAAAGAGATAATATGAAAAATTAGAAGAGAATGCCTCAAAGAGATTAAATTGATTAAAATAATTAATAATCATATTATTAAAAGTTCATAAGTAGAGCAGGCTTTGGACAAAGGCCTACAATACTACAGTCCTACTTCTCTGTGATTCTCTAAGTTAAGCCCTTCTTTGACCTACACTTGTAGGAAATTGAGCAGCAAATTTTCATCCACATTTAGTGAAGGAGAGAGACAATGACTTCCCAAAACATTCTTGAGCATAGACAAACATCTTTAGAAGTTTCTAATAACTCTCTAAATAAGTCTCCTTGGATACAACCATTTTGCATGTTCATTTCTAAACAAAGGACTAGCAAGAGAGCTAAAATTATCCTTAGATCAACCTAGTCCATCCTTTAAATGGGCCAAGCCTCTAAACATATGGCTGAAGGATGTCAAAGGCATAGTGGAGAGTGAATCACAACACCTCCAACAAGTAATTGATGTATCCTTTAACAATAGCATATAAATCATTTGACTGGATATGGAAGAGTTTATAAGTTTAAGTCGTTATCCAGAGTTGATTAAAGAATATGTTTTTAAAATTTTGGTATATTTCTAAGATGATAAAGGAGGAGAAAAGTATTGCTTAAATTATTAAAATTATTTTATTCACTTGCATTTTATTTTTTAAGAGTTCATGTTTGAAGATTTTAGGTAATTCTAAAATAACTCTGGAGGGATGCAAGATGGCCAATTGACAGGTAGCATGATAGAAAGCCTCTCTGAGAAACCAGTTCAGATGCTAGAAGCTAACACCAAAGAAGACGGGACAAAAGGAGAGGAATTCTCATGACCCAGGAAGAAACTGAGGAAAAAGAAAAAGAAAAAAGAAGCGTCGACAGAGGGCTGGAGCTGGGCACACTCCAGTCGCTGTACCAGGTGTGTCTTAGAGTCAGGTGACTCATGATCCAGCTGAAGTCATGGCCCTGATGAGAGCGGGGGGCAGGTGTTGGTGAGCTCGAGACCCTTGGCAGAAGGAGGCACTGCAACAGGGAGTAGAAATGGTGAGTCAAGCTACGTGGACTTTGGTGAGTCATGGGGACTAGATTCCCTATGAATGGATAGATGACATTTTGGAGTTGGGCAGGACAGGCTTGAACCAACAACTGAGGCGGCGTCAGTTGGGGGATCCTGGCCCAAAGTGGATTGGTGGGATCTGCTTGAGCTGGGCCATGCCCCTGGTCAGGACCCAATAGCCAGGGATGAGGCTGTCCTGAACCTGTGACATCCACATGGAACACACAAACATGCTGAAGCACTCTCTGGTTGACTGACATAGGGGGAGGGGCCGGCCTACATTGCCTCTGCCTGAGCCTTGCAGATCAGCATCAGACTAGGGGGTGGGGTGGGGCAGAACTTCCCTAGCCAGTGCACTGCAGAAAAACTGCAAGCAATACAAAAGGCCCAGAGATCTCCACCACTCATCCGTCTGAAAGACACCAGAAACATGACAAGACAGAGAAATAGCAAAAGGCCTCCAACCACCGAACCAGGGAAAGTGAGTCCAGAAAAGGTAAATGCAGAGGAGGTTGAGGGCAGCAAACATGCAATATCAGACATGGCCTCATCAGAAATAAAGAAATACTTCTGTGACCTCATCAACAAATTTAAATCTGAAATTCTAGCTCAGGTGAAGCAACATATAAAAAGATTAATAAAAGAAGTCCTGGGTAATCCTCAAGAAGACACAAATGGAAGAATGGAGGAACCCAGAGAAAGGAAAGAAGCCTTTGATGAAGAATATAAACAAAATCTACAATACATGAAATAGATCCAAAGAGAATATCAAGAAATTAAAAACTCCTTTGAAAGCTGGCAAAACTCCTTAACAGAAAGTAAAGACAGACTTTCAAAACTTGAAGACAGATTTGCAATGTATGATCATGAAAGGAAGGATCTCTTAAAAATAATAAGGAACCAGGAAGTAACAATACAAAGGCTAAAGATGACAAGAGGATTTAAAACCTAAGAATAAAATATGTGCACAAAGATGCAGGGATAAATACAAATGAAATAAAATGTCTATTCACAGAAATAATTAAGGAAAACTTCTCAAACATAGGTAGCAGAAGTGAAGTTCAGATAAATGAGGCATACAGAACTCCAGCCAGCTACAACCAAAACAGATCTACACCCAGATATAGAATAATCAAGATCCCAGAAATCCATCACAAGAACAGAATATTGAAAGTGGTCAGAGAAAAGAAACAGATTACCTATAAAGGAAAACTCATCAAGATCACAGCAGACTTTTCAATGCAAACCATCAACTCAAGAAGAACTTGGAGTGAAATATTCCAAGCCCTGAAAGAAAATAACCTCCAACCCAGAATGATGTACCCTGCAAAACTGTCTCTCAAAATTAATGGAAAAACAAGATATTTCCATGACAAAGAGGAGCTGGGGGAGTTTGTGACCACCAGTCCAACCCTGCAAAGAATACTGAAGGACATTCTAGAGAGAGAGAAGAAAATCACCAGGGTTCCAGGAACAATGGCAGAAAGGCCTCAAAGAAAGAGGCAGACAGTGGAATTAAGGAGAAAAGTAAACAAACAACAATGACAGAAAAATAGCATAGCAGACATAAGACAGAGAAGATTGGTTATATCGCTGTTTTATCTTGACTGATTTTATTTGAATCTGGTATGCTTGAGAGTATCAAGTCTGAGAGTAGAGGCAACTACTCTGAAGATGACAAGATTCAATAGGATACCCATTCTGGCTTAATTATTAAATGCTTTTGAAGTCTTATAATGTCTCCAATGTTTAGATTTTATTAATAGTGTAATGCAATGCTAAGTTTAATTATACTATAATAATTTGACAATATAGACAATTTTATTGAAAACAAGAGACATTATAGTAACTACCGTAGATCACCAGTATTGTGGTTTTATATGTCCTTTTCATCTCGTGTTTCTGTAGGAATTTGTATTGTTGACTTGTTTTGATTTGTTTCTCCCTCTAATACAGAAAGGCTAGGTATACATGTAGAGACTTACACATGTGTAAAACTTCTAAACAGTTTACGAGAATGGATTATAGTTATTGTAAAGAAAAAAGAGAGGAAAAGAAAGTATTCTAAAGGATATAACTGCATGTATGTTTAAGTGTGTGGGGTTGATAACCATGTTGCTAAAGTTTTAGTTGGATAGATGAACAAAACTGATTGCAGTCTCACTGTTTAAATGTCTACTTTGTAGGCTTTACTTTTGTAACTTGAACAACTACTTCTAAAAGGAAAATATGTAATTATCAACTAGTAATTTCTTACTGGTTATTAATTTTGTTTTAAAATTCTGTATTATTTCTACCCTCTTTCTGTTTCATTTTTTTCTTTTAATAAAAAAAAAAGAAAAGAAGAAAATGACTCTGTGAGTCCCTGCGCCTTTGATGCTGGGCTTGCCCAAGTGATTTGATGTATCCAATAAGCTACTAGCAGGTAAGAAATGAACAGATTTGAAACATGCTTTGGTAATTTGGTTTGTTCTTATTTTTTTTCTTTTACATTTTTAATATCATCATAATAATTGCAAGCCCATGAAGGTCCACAGGTACCACACATATGAAAGAGCCATGTAACAGACCTGGATTAGCTTGCAATTTCATGCCAACACCAGTTGAGCTGGTGTAGATATGCAAAATGCTTGCACATTGACCAAATCCAGGTTCATGAATCAGAGGAAGTGATTTTTGTTTCAAGTCAGTGAGTTTTAGAGCAATTTATTATAACTAAACAATAAGATAATAGCTAAGTGATGCAGAGAAGAGAAAGTGGGAAGAAAACTGGCCACTGAAAGCTAAGGAAATAAATCCAGTAGATATATTAATTATCCAAGGTCATTCAGAAAGTGGTAGACTCAAATTCAAATCTAAATTTTTCTGCCTCCAAATGCTTTGGCTTTTCTAAAACATACATTGACTAGCATAATGAAAGTGTCATGGGCAATTTCACTGTTTTTGGCCCTGTAATTTCAATGAGTGATTATTTTAGCCATATTATCACATGGATCATTATTATTCACTTCATTGCATTCATTTTATCAACAAGGAGATACAAGGCAGTTACTGAATATGAGAGAAATAGATAAAAACTACATATCATTTCTAAAACGTGTATCATCACATCAATCACATATTATGATTTATCAAATATAGCATCATAATCACATGACTATTAACACTTAATAAAATTTAAAATTCAGTTCCTCAGCTAGGCATGATGGCATATACCCATAATCCCAGCACTTGGAAGACTGAGGCAGGGGGATTGCTGTGAGTTTGAGGTCAACCTGGGCTACATAGTGGGTTCAAGTTCAGCTTGAGCTGTATAGTGAGAACTTTTCTTAAAAAACAAAAAAAGTTCTACAGGATAAGACTGCAACAGAGCTATGCAAAGTACCATCTTTTATTCCCAATAAGTCTAGTTATCTCATTTATAGAGCTTTAGGAAACTTTCAACATCCTGTATTTCACTAGGAATTCCTTGCTAAATAAGTCTTTTGAATTTAGACATGTGGAGCCATATAAGTCTTTCAGCAAAGCTGGCTGGAGAAGTTAAAGAAAATGTATACAGGTAGTCCTGACCTCTGGCCTCCTGATTCAGCTGGAGTTTACAGGATAAAAGAGCTTCTGTCTCCATCTGAAAGCATCTGGAAGCCTGCTCAGCAGTCACGCAGCTGTGCTTACCTCCAACTGGCTGCCAAGCTCAGAAGGGAAGAAAATCAATTAAAGGGATAGATCCCAGTGTTTACCAAGGAGGAAAACCCCCAAATCTATAACAGCATAAAGACAGAGCTGCTGATTACATACCACTGGGCATGGAGAAAATTGCAACTCTTGGTTCAGATTGGTGCTTCTCTACCAAAATCAGGATTTTGTGTTCCTATTTATGAGATAAATCAAGTACATTTCTATATTGCTAAATGCCATAATGCAGAATTTCCAGGATTATCAAGCCATGATAATCCCCCATTCTCACCTTCAATGTCATCAGACAGTGCTGGTCCAACGACAGCCAACAATATTCAATTGCCCTGTGTAAAAATCTGATGTGAGATACATGCTAGAATCTCTCTTTAGGGTTTTGGAAAACTAAGGGAGAGTCTACATATAAAAGTATTTGGGGTCTTTGCATCTTGAGGAGTTGCCCATTTCACAGTTTAGATTCTAAGCCTTAGGAAAGGGATAAGTATTTAACAATTGAGTATTTAAAGTATTACATTTGCAATAGCAACCCTTAAAATGCATAACATAAAAATGAATAAATGTCTGGTGTGAGCAGTGTTTTACAGTTTCTTTTCAAAATGAAAGAGACCCCCTGTTTCTTTTCATTTAGTAGTTTGGTTTATGCTTTCATTTTTTACAGTCCAGACAACCAGCAAAGTTAAATTCAAGCCTATTTTTGTTCTTCACAAAAGAAGCTTGTTTTAAAAGAAAAAGGTTAATAAAAAAATAAATGAAAAGTTTTTTTTAACCTTTCCTGAAAGGTAAATTATTACCATGGAGAGTGAGGTAATCACTTGCTCCATAGCTATTTTGCTCCACCTGAATTTCCAAACTTAAATAAAACTACCAACACTAAATGTATTATTACCTTACCAATACAGAGTCCATTCAATTCCAGACTCTCTTAAATTCAAACAAAATTAAAGGTTTAAATTAAAACTTTTTTTTAAAAAATCACTTTTTTCCTCATTAATATATTTTATGCATCAAAACAATGATATGGAAATAATTCACTCAAATCTACCTTTCAATGTTTCATCAAATACAAGTATATTATAAGGTAGAAGTGGTGACTGTTATTTAGTGCTTTCTGAAACTATTTATCCATTTATTTATGCTAGGAATACACTTTGCATTTAAATGTACTATACATCCAAAGGGTAAGTTTGAATTTACAGTGAGACAATCAATCAATGGGAGCTATGGGAACTCACCACTGATGCAAAGAAATACAAATATGATGGTGATGTTCTGTTTTGAAGAAGTAGTGACTTGATATGATGGAAAGTGCAAACTTTTCATTTAAGTCTAGGTACAATGAAATGCCATATATTCTGGCTGGTAGGACCAGAGAAGACTTACAGAAATGACCCCTGGAGCAGACTCTGGAACAGTAAGAGTCTCTTGATAGGCAGAAAGTGAGGATAAGGGTTCAGGTCCATAGCAAGAATGGATATTGGCACTGGTATTGTGAGCTGAGTTAGCCTTGACACTAGGCACAGAGCAGTGGTGGAGGTAAGGGAAGACAGAGCTGGGGAGGTGTATTGAAGGCACTGACTGACTCTTTAAGGGACTTGAATTTCACTTGCAGACCATCAGAAGTCTACCTTGTGCATCTGGAGACTTCTAAACAGTAGATTGACATAATCTTGCCCACATATTAGGAAGTTCATTTTGACAGTTCATGATGGATGGCTACGATTGCAGTCAAAGACACTTTAAAGGAAAATACTTATTGTCAAGATGTAATATAGGCCTGATATGGGGCAAGAGAGGCATAGGCTAGATATGTACTACATGTCAGATACTTCATCATGGAAAAGGCTTTGAGACAAGGACAGGCTAGTACTTATAACCTTGATGAATAAGTAGAGAGTGATTTACTATAAAGAAAATTAATTCTGTTTCTGCTCCACTTTTATTTGAAATTATGTTTAACTCTTTGATGGGAGAAAAGCTCACAAATATTATACATTTGCATTAACATTTGTATATGTTATACTTTGTTACACATATATTGCCTGATTCTAATGAAAAGCATAAATCTAAGAATAAATACATCTTCAATAATAGGTATTATTTATCCATTTACATGATTAACAAATATTCATTGGATCCCTCTTTGGCAAGTAAATAATTTGAAATAATTTTGCAAAAAAAGATTCTCAACATTCACTGGAATAAATTGTTTCTGTGAATAAGGTGAGGGAAACATTTTTGGTGTATTGGTATTTGAACTAAGGCTGGGAGAATGGAAAGGGTTTGGATAGAGATAAGTTGAACCTAAAGGCAAGAAGATAGGTAAGTCTAGGTTAGCTGTCAAACAGGTTTCATAAAGAGAAGTAGAAGATTGAGGTAGGAAAGATAAGCTGGAAGCAGATTTTGGAGCACCTTAAAAATTCAGACTTTATTTAGAAGATAACAGTCACTACTGAGATTTTAATCAGGGCTTAAGATGCTTAAAACACTGTCAAAAATAATACTAGACTCAAATACTCATGGACACTACAAAGTTTTCTTCATTTATTGTGTTTTAAAGCTATCATAAAATATAAGGAAATTTTCTCTCTAATTTAAGTAACTAATTAGCATATGGAGGATTAATATGCTTGAAGTGTCATCAATCCTGGGTTCCATCTCTGCCACAGAAATATCATCATGCTGTTATGGATAAAGGGCAAATGAAAATATATTACCAGGAAATTAACTACAGTCTCTAAGGCTCCCATGAAATAGCCAAATTTTATTTAACAAAGGAAACTTCCCCCATTCTCACTATTAATTTATTTTCATTCATCCAGAACATTTAAACTCTTTTTAAATTTAAAATAAGTAAATAAAAATATCTGGGTTGGAAGCCAAGTCCCAGAATTTCATAAATGATTCTGTCTAAAAACTGTTATGACTGAGCAATAAATCCCTAGAAAATGATGCTTATATTTGTAATAGAAATGTCACCAGAGCCTTAAATATAGCAGCTCAACCTGTCCCTATTACTGTGCAGCAAAGTCAAGTTCATAATTGATTTGGACTAGTATCTCCTAGCATGTGCTTAGTTCAGTGGCACTGGATGGTTTTTTTTTTTTTTTTAGAAATTTAAAATCCTACTTTTAGTCTAATTAAAGTAACATATAGATGAGTTGTCGACATTTAGCTTTTTTATTTTAAAGAAAAAATAATAAAAACAATGGCACAAAATTTCAAAGCAAGATTGTAGGAAATTAACAATGGTTAGTACATTGTGTATGGTTATCTTCAAAGTAGTTGCTCATATTACATGATATAGGTATGAAACATTGATCAAACAGTATAGGCACACACCTTTCTTTTCAATGAACTGATTCCACTTAGTTTTTTTTGTCAGTTTTTTAACAAAGAGACAGATATGTTCTTATTTTGTTGATTAAATAATGGGTTTTAGTAGTTGTTAAAATAGTCCTTGAAACAATTCTTCCAGCTATATTTCAATGATCACAGATAAAATATATTCCTAAGTTGAATTTTTCTTTTATGTAGAGCTCAATTTCTGATTGTAAGGGCACTGATGGGCTCCACAGCTGTCATGAAGCCATGTGTCAACATTATTTGTCAAAGTGGAGTGATGGTAATTGTGGCTTCTATTATACTATAATATCACAATATTGTGCCATAATAGGGACCACAAGGACTGTGCAATCCAAGTAGATACACATACTTAATGACTTTTGCATCCTGCACTCAAAATCTAGTTAATAGTTTGTTGCTGAAGGCATGTGAAAGCAACAGTAAAGACTGTTCATATGGAACACAGTGATAACTGTATACAGCAGTATGGAATCAAAGTTTAAAAAATTAGTTTTCTAATAGTTTTCAGAGATTCCATCAGGCAGAAGTGTAACAGAGTTACATTTAACCCTTGAGCTGGCACCTATAGTAGGAACATTGCCAACCATAAAAAATAATAATACACGCCCATGAACTGGTCTTTTTAAATGGTTACATTAAAACTCAAACACCTGTATTTTTTACTAGTTGCTAAAACAGCTTGTAATCGCACATGCATGAAACAGATGTGTAACCAGAGCTGTACTAACTGGTTTCCATTATACAAACACAGGTGAATGGTGAGCAGAAAAGAAATAGAAAACTGAGATTTGTGCATGTTAAAGTTTAGTGCTGGAGATTTATATAAGCCTTTGAAAGCATTTCTTATTAAATATAATTTGATATGTCTCTCAGCTACTTTTAAATCGTATTTATATGTCCCCAAATGATCTGCTTACATTTGGACAAGATAATAGTGATTAATTGCTATTCCCTAAGACATGTGTTCTTTAATATACTAATCTTACAAAAATGATTGCCGATATTCTGTAGGAAACTTTTTAAACAGATTTGAACATTTAAGAGGGATTTTGTTTTTAGTTTTTTAAAAAAAGAAACATAGTTTAAGAGTTTTACAATAATCAACATTAAAGAATGCTTCTAGAACTCAAGTCTTTCAAAAACATTAACCAGAGCCTCTCTTCTACCATGCAGTGTTTGGTTCTTACAAAATTTACAGTACAGTGTGTGGGTTCACTGGAGACTGACGCATGCAGCCCAGGAGGAATTGCGCTGAGGAAGTTATGTGAACCATTGTACAAGCACATTTTTGTGAGTGTTTGGTTTGCTGAACTGAACTTTAGGGAATTGAATTTTAATTCAAATGTTCCAAAATTCTGTTTTATAACAACATCTGGGATGTAGAGAATGGATCACTCATTCTGGAATTCTTTGGAAGGAAAAATGAGATGCAGACAATTACAACATTCAGCAAGAACCATCCTTCCAGAAACCCTCATCACACCTGGGATGGGACCTTTGCGCCAATGTTTCCTTTCAGATGTCTTAGAAATGCAGTGCAAATAGAATGAATGAGTTGGAGCAAAACAGGCGTCTATGTGAAAATCTGTCTGAATTGAGAAGGAAAACAGGATATGTGTTCATGCTCCCATAACTCATCAGGAAAACTTGTTCCAAATCATTCCCAGGGATGATCTACTCCCCCAGAAGACCTTATCTTTCCACATTTTTTTTCCATCCTGAAAACATATTTTAAAAATTGAAAGTTGTTCTTGGAATGGAAATGCAACCTCTTGCAGAATGAGAATGAAAGACATTTTGACCTGAAGGTGCATATAGTACTTTTAAAGGGCCATGAATCTGTCCATTCCACAGCTCCAGCAATCCTCTGCACTCAAATGATTCCTTAGGGATTAAAATATTGTTGATGATGAGGAGAGTGAGTGCAGAAAGCACCTGCTAATTCTTCAAACTAAAGCTAGAACACAGCAATGGAATCAACAGGGTAAAGCTGTTTAGACATATTGCAAAGTCATTTTGAATATTCCCACTATATCTGTTAAATATTCATGTATATTCTGACAACTATGCCCTTGTTCCAGGAGCTTGAAATTATTGGGTTTTTAAGTTATTCTCAGAGTATAAACTGAGCACTCCTAGAGGTGCATTAATTCTTTCAGACTAATGATTTATCATTCACTTCATGAGTGTGCCACGCTCAGTGGGGAGTCAGTGCCACAAAATTTAGCCAGCCCATATTTTAAGGTTGTGTATTCCTTCTGGTTTATAAGATGATATAACGCAGTAGCTTATAAATCTGGCTGTGCATTAGAATGACCAATAGAGCCTTATTAGAAAGCAGAACTCTGAGTTCCACCTCTAGATTTCCACTAATTAATATGAGCTCTTACATCTGAATAGTTTCAAAATGTAAAACCATGGATAGTATTCAACGTTACTCGTACCCCCCCAAAAAAAAAATATTTACAAAGACACAGCTGTTTATCAAAACTTTTTCCATACTATGCATAGCTGAAAAGTTAAACTTACAAGTCTAGGAAAATCCAGGATAATTGATTTCATAGAAGTTCTGGAGGTCTAGTATATTAAAACAAATGTGCAGGAATTGAGTGACATCAAAGAGCAGATGATCTAGGCATGGATGGCTTCTAATAGTCACTTGTGCCAGAGGTTCTTTTCCTGTTCCACAGATAATACTGTGGTCTCTAGTGGTCACTAGGACTACAAAAGGGGCTGGTTTCAAGAGTGTTTCTCAGAAGGTTTTGTTTTCAATGTTCATAGACCTATTTCCAACACCTCCAGTAGTGACTAGGAGGTAGCACTCAACAAAGTCATTGAATGTGGATACATCCAAAATGGACAAAACTATGCCCAAAATGGAACCAGACATGGCTTCTTTTCCTAAATTAATCATAAAACTAAGCTTATCTGAAGTGAAAATATTATATATTCATCTGTGTACAGATGTGCATTTAAAGTCTATATTAAAGAAGAAAGAATTTCTGACTTCAGTAAAAAATATAATGTATAATTTTTTTCATGCATAAGAAGAGACTTTCCCCAGCTTTTTGGTAGTGAATAAAGAAATCTAAAAAGTTTCATACAACAAAGAAAACATTCAGGCAATCAGTGGATATCTGATTTGTAAAGACTTCACCATTGCAAATTTCCTTATCATTATCTGACTTTTTTCCCCATTTTCTCATCGAATATGCTGACAGTTTATAAAATAATTTCATATCTTCAATTAATCTCTTAATTGTTACTTTTTAATTTCCCTTTCCAAAAAGAATGCATACAAAATATCTTGAAAACCAAAATTTCCAACGCAACACGTGTTCAAATTTTTTTTCCTTGTTTCCAATAAAGGATAGAAGGTAAATGTGTGCTTTTAATGTTTCTACAAATATAAAATATTTATATCAAATTTAGATTGCCTTAAAATCATTTGTTTCCATGATAAAACTTTCAAATAGAAACTGGAGCCTGCTAATATATAATTACTATTAAATTGGAATCATGGATTATTATAGGCTTTTATTTAGTTCTCCAAAGTACATTTACTTATTGTATCAAATTCTCCCCTGTTTTCCACAGGTGCAAACTTGCTAAAGCCTCTCCATTCAGGTGCTGTACATTGTGTAAATGTAAGGAAAAACAGGAAAGGAAGGAGAATAATGTATGTTGATCACCACCACTCTATCTCTGAGAATTACTCTTTGGCCTTTGAACATGACCTGTTCTTACATGGAGCTCCTCTTTTGTATTGTCTCACCCTGAATTCATTTTCAAATGCCAATTTCCATAATAATTTAACGCAGCTGTTAAGACATTCTCTTTCTTTTGATCGCTGTTATTGATGATGCGCCATAACACACACAAGGTTAGCGGGTCCCCCTGCTCCTCCTCACACAGGCTCTGTGTGACATCGCCAGGACTCTGCCCTGTCCTGTCCTTCCCAGCTCTCCAGCCCAGCCAGCTTCTGCCTGGCACCCCTGCAGGAGCTTATGTGCAGGTGGAAGTTCATTTCAGAGTTCCGAGGCCAGCGCTCAGGAACTACACACAGTCTGAAAATAACTGTCCTGCACTACTCCCCAGAGGAGCAGCCCGGCCTTAAAGTTAGTCTTCCGTTTGCTGCGGCATGGTTTATGGCAGAATCAATGTAAAGCTATTTTTTATAACTATTATTCCCCAATATTTTGAAAGAGCTGTTCCACCAGTGTTTTCTTCCCCAAAATCTAATGTTAAAATCAATAACACTTTAAGTTCTAAATAGGAAAAAAAAAAAGTGCAGCCATAGCAATGAGATAACAAAGGATTAAAAATAAAATATTTACATTAGAAGCAAACTTTGACACTGTGTAATGTATCAGAAAATCAGATTTCCTTCCTATAACATAGCTACTAAAACCTCATTCATTTTCAAATTTTTCAATAGATAAAAAACTCTGAAATTCATAGTCATTTTTGTGATTTTATTACTTCCTCTAGCAGATACTCAAGAGGAGGGACTTAACTATTTTATAAAACACAAAAAAATTTATTTGATCAAATCATGTTTTTAATAAGTCAATATAGAACTAAGTATTTTTTTAATATAGGAATAGTTAGTGACTCTACAGTTCCTTGAAAGTTTATAAATATATTATATGGTTTTCATTTAAGGGTTTGTCTTACCTTTTAGTAAATTATTTGATTTAGTGTGCTCAAATGATTGTTAGAAAAAATTTATTACTTGGGAAGACTTTTTCAATGAGCTGAAAGGCTGCCTACTCCACAGTGAATTATGGTGAAGAATATACTAAAGAATTTTAGGCTCTGAAAGTTCTTGGAATTTTTTTTTTTTCTGGTAAAAACCAGTCCAAAAAATTGTGTCATGTTTTAATCGAAAAGCATTTAGATAAACGACATAAGGTAAACGTCTCAGTAGCAGCCAAAACATTATCTTAGTTCTTGATTTACGAAATATTAATGTCATTTTTGTGGCATGAAACCTTTTTTCTTTTTTTTTCTTTTCTTTTTTTTTTTTTTTTTGCTTTAAGCATATCTTTAGAGAAAGAATGTCAGAAAGCAGAAAATGTTAACTGTGCTGTAGAATGTTTTTAAAGGAGTATACCAGCCACATCTTTTGAACTGCTGTTTCGATAAGTCAACCCAAGGTATGGAGGGAGATATGTGATGCTTTAGGATCTGCCCAGCAGGTCACTGGTGACCTGGCTCCTCTGTGACATTCTTTATATGATGATGACTTTAACTCCAGGCAAACACATAAAGATAAACAAGTTTGTGAAGGACACTAGGGTAAAGGAAAGGGAAGAAATGAAGTTCAGGTTTTCGGGAGAATCAGCAGAAAGAGATGTTAATCACACACAATAGTGAGCTCCTTTTAGAAACCTTCACATCCTTCTTCTTATCTTAATAGGGCCATTTAAGCAGGTCTCATTTCCTTAAAATGGAGAACAGCAATAAGGATCAGAGGACAATCACATGACATAGTGGGAGATTTAGCTTCCACAATCCCTCTCATGGGAAATGAGGAGAGGAAGCAAATAGATTATCAAAAGTTCTTTTTTTAATTTTTTTTCCCCCGTAGAATAAAGTCCTATGAATTGCTGATGTTAGCAGTGAATGAAGGTATTTTAAAAATATTTTCTCACTAAAAGAGTGAAAACATGAATGAAATACTTTCCAAGTACTTTCTAATTTCTTAAAATAATTATCTCACTGAATATTCATGGAAGTCCTACATCATCAACCCTAAATCCAGGTGTGACAAGCAGGTAACCCCAGTCCCCTACCCAGTACTACATGCATTAGAAGACACAGACACATTTCACAACTGAGCTACTCAATCTTGAAGTGACTTATGGGTCTCAAACATATGGAAAATCATAATGAAAGTCTAGGACTGAAATATAAAGATAAACCCTAAATCTGGCAGTAAGAGCTTTATTCTGGGGTTTCTTCACCCTAAGATTCTACTCCTGAAGTCAGCACACTGTAATTTAGCATAATTTTCAAGTCTTGAATATATACTCATACACAGACTTATGTAGTCAGTGTGCATATAGAGATATATGTTTATGTACACATACAGTGTGTGGCTATCAAAGGGTCTGAATGTAGTGTGAACTTCATTTAAACAGTAATGCCCCTGGCATAGGACATTTTCTAGGGCTGATGACTGGCTAGCAGCAAATGATGAGTTTTGTACCATTAATTCCAGGATTTTGTTAATCTCTAGGATATGCTCTTTCCCAAGAGTTTCACTACTACAATAAACAAACATTCAAAACCCAACCTCTTCAAGTCCAAAAGTCACATGGGAGGCACAGTTTCGAGATGGTCCTGCCACCCTGTGGATGGCTTTTCCTACTCTAATGGCATGGATTTTCTCTCTGGAGATGGATCAATGTGTAGTTATTTTGTTACTACATATGTTTCTTAAACCACTGAAAATCAACCTACTCAGCAAGGTTTAACATGTAAAATTTTCCTCTTCTCCATTTCCCCCTAAATTAAAAAAAAAAAAAGGAATAGCTCATGATGAAAAGAATATTCCATGCTGCAATTTTTTAATTGCTATATGTGCAAAACAGGTGCTGAAATGTGAAACCCATTGGAAGAATGTGTTCAGTACAACAAATCAGTGCTGACACTACCCTAAAGTGAAGCTGGCTTAGTGTAGAATGTTGTGTAAAAGCAGTGCCTATTGATGGAAGATCCATAGAAGAGAGCCCCAAAAAGACAACAACAACAACCACAGCAAAAAGTATACTGTCACTTTAAGAAAAAATAAACTAAAATATGAACTACCAAAAACCCTGCCATTTCCAGCCTGGGCTTGATTAATGATTTTTCTATCTAATAAAAGGTTCACAAACCATCTGTTTTTCTCCCTAATGCCTTGCCCAAAGGTTTTTCGTTCCTATTTCAGGCTCGGGGCCAACTGACATTCCACTCTTTTTTTTTTCCCAGCCTTGTAAACAAACCCTTCTCTCTTTTTAATCTTCCAGTGCTGTTTCCTACCCATCGTTATGCATATTCATTGCGAGTAAACATTTTTAGTGTCTACACTTAATCTCTTCCACTGGCAATTACTGTTCTATGCTGTTTTGTAATGCAGAAGGGCCAACGCTTTCCGTTCTAATAACAGCTGGGCCGCAGATGGGGCCTGCAGTCATTGTAGAAAATAAAAATTTACAAGATGCCAGTGGAATTTATTTCAGTTTTATGGAGTCACAGGAGGAACCTTTCTGTTATCCGCCTTCAGTGAAATCTGCAGGCACAAGGCAAGCTTTTGACATTTAATCAAAGGGGGGTTCAGGTAGGGTCTGGAACAAGGCAAGGAAGAAAGCAGGTGGATCGTATTAGGCAGTGCCATGGTTAATTTATTTAGAAGTGATTGGCTTAGATGTGCGCAGCCAATATTTGACATCATGTATATATCTTGTTTAGCATCCTGCCTCTAAATTGTTACCACTGGAGAGACAGTGAGCCGTCACTGTGGGCCGAACCAGGTGTTTGGTCGGGTTGCTACTTAGAGGTGCTGATGGAGATGGCACTGCACTTACCAAAGACGAAGCATTTTGCCTGGTTTCTAAAAGTTTATTCCTTTTTACTTCACCGCATCGTTCTCTCAACCTCTGTAAGTGCTTCTTCAGCAGAACCCCGTAGTGTGCGAATGGGCTTTTGAATACGGGCTGCAACCTTTAATTTAACAATGTGGTTTATCTGGAAATTTTCTGTTATATGAGTCGGGGATGTGAAAATGGATTTATTGGAAAGGCTTAAATTTCCGATGTACGCTGTAACACTGATCCAGGGTGGGATTAGAATGGTGCCGTGACATATTGAGCAGCCCGCGTGCGGTGGTTAAGAACTAACTACGACTCCCGAAATGAAAAATAAATTGTCACACGCACACACTATAAAACTGCAACCCAATTCAAATGCAGTGCTGTTTCTGGAAGTACTCACTATGGTTCTTGAACTAGGCTGCTAGATCTCCCATTCTACCTCCCTTCCTTTCTATCAAAAGCTTTTCCACTAAATACAGAAAGTTAATCTACGAAAACCACCAAGGATGTCCCACAATTAATTTTAAAAATGAGCATGAGTTTCTGGTCCAGGTGAAACCTATGCCAAAGGTGCTTATGTTTTTACATTTAGGGCCCTCTTTCGCCACACACCTTCAGATGGTTGCCTAGCAACCATGAGAGACCCACTGAGCATGCTCACTGAGAAGCCTAATTGCTATCACAATTTACTTTTGTGGGTTTTTTTAAGCCCATTAACCAAAACAGGATGTTTTCCTTTTTGAAGGACAAGTAAGGTCTACATGAATTTGAAAGGCAAGAGAGTATATTTCAATTCCAAAACAAGTCATTAAATGCCAACACCAGGCAGGTATGTAGGTACATAACAAATACAAAAATTGGAGCAGATTGACATTAAATAGAGTAAAAATTCCCTTTTATTCCGATTTCATAGACTCATTTCTTTTATTCTTCTTATTTTTTCTGATTATGAATTTTTTTTCCTAAAAGAGTCATTGAGTAAGAAGTGGAAAGTGGAATTCTGTGTCACATGACCAAGTATATTATGAAAATTTACATTAGATAGAATCTATACATTAGACAGAATCTTTTCCTTGCATGTCCTTCCTTCCTGCATGCTTTCCTTTACTTCTTCCTTCTTTTCTTTTTTCTAATGACTCCAAGTCTAAAGCTCAGGCTTATCTCCCTCAACCTTTTCATCAAAAATAAGAAATAATTTCATGCACATTAGAAAAGCAGGTTTTCCAAACTTTAAAGCTACAACAAATATTTTATTTGGATAACCTAATCTAGCCATTAGAGTTGCATGATTTTTTCATTATGTCTAGATTTGTAGAAATACAAAATATGCTGAGAAATACGCTTAGACAGTATCTATTAGTTTTGTTAGTAGACAGAATGCCTTTTCAATATTTTATAGTTTTTAAAACTACATTTCTAGGATTCTCCCTTTAATTTTTCAAGTTTTTAAACTTGCTTATTTAACACTTATTCTAACCTTATATATTTCATATAAGTAATCTTTTATTTGCATGGACATAGTTTGTTTTGTTTTGTTTTTTATCAATATCATGACTTTGTCTCCAGTCCAGTTAGTCCTATAAAACCAAACATGACCCATTTAGTCATACTGAATTGTTCTTGTGCTGGGAAAAGCTCTCTCCCGATAACACTCTCCCATTCCCCTTGAGGAATATAGAAGATATCAGTAGGGAATGGAGATAAAATAAGCTCATGAGGAGGGGGCAATGTGCCCACTAACCCTTCTGTGTACTACAAGTGCCATCTCCTGCTCCTACCTCCTCCTTCTCCCCACCCCTTCTCCCCTTCAATAGCCAAGGCATGGTGGTGTTACTGCCAGAGAGACACAAGGCTAGTGCTTAATGTAGTGAAGACGTGGGAGGGGGGATGCTCTTGATACAGGAACCAGGAGTTTCAAATATTCCCACAAAGACAACAGCAGAGGGAGCAAATTTTAGTTTATTCTAACGTCCAAACCTGGGTAAGAATTCTTGAGACATACTATATAGGAAATTAATAAAATCAAATTATTTCATTTCATTATGATTAACCTTATTAGGCAGAGAAGCAAGTAAAGCCATGTGGGTAATGAAGAGATAAACAAGGATAATTGGTGTAGTCAGGAGACCCTGGGCCCTTAGTTGTGAATCTGACGATAGAGCTGGTAAAAGGCCACTTGTTTCCTTTTTTTTCTTCCATTCCAAAAAACTACTAACAAAAAAAATTGTAAATGCATACACATATATACACAATATGTGTGTGTTTTTAATTCCATGGCTGGAAATACTTCAGATTCATTTATATAATTTCACATATGTGAAATATATGCTCTTTCGGAAAATCTTTCTTCAATTTCATTCATGTTGACATCCTGCTTATCTCGTTTCCTTCTTCCTAGCTTCTGTCTCATTGGCCTCTCTCATACACATATGAAGCCACATGCACACACATTACACACACATATACACAGACACACACAGGTGCACAGACTCAACACAATCAATCTTTGATGCTTTGGAGCCACTAAAATACTTTGAGAGGGGAGGAATTTTCTTTAAATTTCTGTTTGGTCCTAAACCTAGTAAGTGACTTGTCTAAAGAGACTGCTTCCTACCCCTTCCTGACCTCTGCTTAATGTGACTGGCTCACCCCAGCTATAGTTAAATCTCAGGGCTGAAATTTAATATGAACATTTGGGATAGACTGTGATGAGAGCTTTTATGATTGGAAAGAATTGAAACAATCATTTGGTCTTTTTTCCTGTCTGTCGAAATAGGATCAGAATTGACTGTTTCCTCTTGCTTTGGTCATTCTCCTATTTTAGTGCATTAAAGATATCTGGACCCATGTCATTTTGAAGTTTTCTCAACCTTAATCTAGAAATCCTGTAGAGTGTATCAAAAATTAGAGCTCCATTCCAGCAAATACATCTTTGTATTTCAGTGCATTCATTCGAATGCAAGACTCACGAATATTTTCACATAAGTGTATAGGTTTTCTCCTCATTCTCTGCTTCCTTGTTCTTCTCTCTTCCTCTCCACATTATTCTCCTGCTATAAGTCTTTCTTTGAAATTACAAGAATCAAACTCAGGACCTCATGCTTGCTGGGCAGATGCTGGGTCAATGAGTTAAATCCAGCTCTACTGCTATATTACAAGTAATAATTTATGCTCTGTACCCTCCAAAAACACTCCATCAGTTTCAATGTATAAAAACTAATACAACCATCTCCTCTTTTATACAAAACCTAATAGTTTGTCTTTGATGCAGCAAAAATGTTAAGCAAAATTTACATGTAGCAGTACAAAGCCTACGGTGGAAAAATACTGTTAGACTGTAATATGAAGTATGCTTTTGTCCTGGTTAGAAAAGGAAACAACTTCCTCTTTGTGTTCTATACAAAATAGCATGAATATTGCCAATAATATTAAATCGCCAAATGTTGATATATGTATATACATTTTAGATTATATGAATGCAATTTAGAAGTGAGAAGTTGCTACTAGTAGATGCTTTTAAAGTCTCTAAGAATTTCAAAGCAGTTTTTTTTAACCAAATTGCATTTGAACCACTCCTAAGATTCTACCTTTATTCCTAGAAATCCTTAAAGCTCTAAAATGTTGGCAAATGCTTTCTTTATTTAAAAAGAAGCAAATGTATGCCAGGCCACTGGTTTATTTCAATAAAACTCCTTTTGGATACAGAGCATAACTAGGAGAATCTCCTATTGATTTGACAGATGACACAGATCTTTCAAAGATTTGGGTGAAAATTTTATATATTTTCCTCCTACAGCACATCTATGTGCAAATTTCACTAAAATAGAGGTGCACTTACATTGTGAAAGATGGAGTCCATTTTTTTATTATGGTTTTGAATGCTGTAGAAATGGTTACTGGATGAGATTTTTTTTCAATAGGAAAAAATCACAAAATGCTTTAATAATGCATATCTAATGTTTATTTTCTTATTAGTAATTGTTATGAAACCAGAATGCTGTGCCAGCCTATCTGACTGCACCTGTTACTAGATATTTCCAAGAGACTCACACACCAATTTTGCCTGAGTGCACTGGGTGTATTTCCCGTTGTTTTGATTGTACAGTCAGGGCACAGGCAGTTTGCATTCAAATAAGAAGGTGCATTTTATTCAAAGAGGGAAAGTGATGTCCTTGGAACTTCAATCTTAATGAAACATTTTTTAAAAGGACACACTGATTGGAATGGGAAGAGATCCAAAGTGAGGCATCAAAGAAAGGAGGCTGGGTGTGCAATAAAGAAAGAAAACACATTCAACCAGCAAACGAAGACAATCATATCCCAAGCAACTTTTAAAAATCCGTCTGAAGTCATAATAGGAGCACAGCACAATATTTAGATGTCACTACCCAGGGCAAAGAAAAATTGTCCTTAAAGCCGCGTTTTGTACAATTCTAAATATTTCCACTAGTATTAAGAACTTTCAGTCCCAAATTGCTTAAATGATGATTAAAGTTCCTCTGACTGATTTCATCAGAAGTAACATTTCTAGCTGGTTGATTTGGGCATCAAAATGAACTAGTGTCTTCCGACATCTGTACTATAGAGACACCCTTATGCTAAAACTCGACTCCAGCACTACCCTTACAAAAATAGCACATTTCCGCTCGTGCAGAACGGTGATTAGACTTTCCCAACACAACTCATACTTTTTAAAAGGCGCGTCAGAATTTTAAAGTGCATTAAATAAAGGGCATTGGCACATTAATGCAGCTCTCTTTGAGTAAAGATGCCACATAATTTCCGCTGAATCGTTGCACAAACCTTCAATAAAGAAAGTTCTCAAAGGCAAAAAAAAAAATGCATCCATCCTCATGTTCGTGACAATGATGAGAATAGCATCCTTGAGAAGTAAATAACCTTATAAATATATAAAACTAAGTCTATAAGGTGCTTTGTTTCACATGCTGGAAAAAGAGTGGAAGTCTCCATGGAACTGTTGCTTTGCTAACTTATTTAAAATACTCAGGTTTTCTGCAGCTTACTGCTTTCCTGGTAGATCTACAGAGGAAATTCTACTTGATTAATTGATTCTTTTAGATCGGTGCTACTTTCTTCTTCATCTAAATATACCTTTGTAAGAAACAAGTGGCTTTTGGTATTAAGGGCTTTCTGTATTAATGGGACCGCAGTGTTGTACACATGCTGGAAGAGTTACAGGAATAGTGTGACAGGTGGATTAGCTTCCTCTTAGCTTTGGCTCCTGCCTTCTCATCTCTGGCAGCTGTGCAGAAGTAGTTTATTCCACAAAAGATAACAGCTTCATGCATGTAGGATACCGGCATTCGAGGCAGGATCTAGTCCGTAGTTCCATACCATGCCCCTCATGCTTCTTCAAAGTGGTGTTGAACACACAAATTGTGGTGGTACATAAAACCTAACTCCAAATTAGGCACATTTACAAGGCTGCAAAGACTTAACTGAATGGTTGCAAAATCATTAATAGCACCTGGAGAGACTTGGGGGGATTTTCTGCACAGTTGAGCATATTTCAAATTTGAAATTCTTTACAAAAGGAAACTGGAATATGGGGGGAGTGAAATTCTGAGGAAAAATAGTGGCATTCAAACACATAAAGTTTTTTGTTATTATTATTTGCCTATTGGTTTAGAGAGAAACAATGTGTTTCAGTTCAACATCTTTTTCTATGTAGTCAGCCTATGTCAGCCATACTTTCTCAGGTTCGAACACACAGAAAACAAAACAAAGCAAAAGAAGTTTGCCATGAGCAACATTCATAACAGTATTGGCCTTCTAGATGGTGGATTTACTTTCCATAGAAAGATCTGGTAGCTGAGCTTACCAGGATGATTATGTAGGAAAAGTTACTGGAGTTCCTAGTTTAAATAATGGCTTTCACCTGTCAGCTTCTAGCCGTAATCAATTTCATCAAGAGAAATGTACAAAATGCGCAATGGGATATAAGTAAACCCTTTTCTAAATCACAGATGGGACCATCATGCCAGGTCATTGATGTTTTTTATGCCAGATAATTTCACCGGCTTCTTGCTCTTAAAAGCTGTCATCTCTCAACTCTTCTTTCTTCCTTGTCATTTGTTCACTATAACTGATCCAGATTTCCTCTACTTAAATTAGAAACTGCCCAAAACTGGACCAAAAGAGATAGGGTGAGAATAGACAAGGTCACTAGAAATATTTACTGGGCACTAATGGTTTCCAGTCCTGCTTTTAAGGAGCAGGGGGAGTTAAAATTTTTCTAGACAAAATTCAGGCATCAAACATGCAAACTGTTACATCCCTAGGAAGAGAGGTGCCTCCCACACCCCCATTCTTGAGGAACATAACTAAGCAACATGAAAAAGCTTTTCTTGTCATGAAAACATGGCAATTTATAAATAAACAGGGGGTATTATTTCCTCATGTGTTGAGGTGATATGCAGAATTTCATCAACATTAAATGCACAAAATTACAAAAGGAAGAGCTGCAGGCCTTTGTTAGCATGTTCTAGTGACATGGGCATATTTTGGAAAATAAAACATAAGATTCAAATACTTACCACCAAAAGAGATTTTTGAGCAAGCCCTTTGAGATGTCAGAAAGACCAAGGCTTGGTTTTCCTTCCATGAGAAAATGAATTGCATATTTACCTCAGGGGACAGATTACAGATTTTATAATTCTGATAGAACAACGTAGCGCAGCTCTAGCCTCCCACATGTGTATATGTTACAGCGTAGAGGAGGGGGGATGAGATACACAAGCCCCATTAATAATAGCGGTTGCATGCTTAATTTCATGTGCACCACACTGAAAAATTACATCTTACTATTTAAAATAAGATTCAGGAAGAGCCTGGGAAATCAGGAGCTCTTTGAATATACCTTTCCAGTCCCAAGCCAGTGAGTTGCTGGTGACTTACATCACTGAACAGAGAAAACTGAGGGCATTGTTAGTGGATACCCTCAGGGCATATTTGATGTGAACATTTTCAAGATTAAGGATCTGATCCAACAAAGAAAGGAAAGAGTTGTCAAACCTTGCAATTCTTTTTACGCTCAAGCAAGAGGAACACAGTGATCTGACAGGAGCTTCTGTCTGTGAAATGCATAGCGATATGAAAAACAGATAAGCCCTGCATAGGCCTGGGTTAGACACTCGAATTTGGGTCTGAATAATTAATTGAGTAAGGCAGGGGCCATCTAGTACATAACTACCAAAATTGATTCTTTCATTGACATTTTTACAGCTTTTCAGCTTTATAAATCCAACTAGTTAAGTTTGTTTTAGCTGTATACACATGTTCATAGAATTTTAGAATCCAAAGATGCTTTGAGACTCTCATCATACTTGTTGGTTTTGTAAATGTAAATCCAATATTAATCAGCTTCATAAAATTTTTTTTTAAAAGCAAAAACTCATTTTTCCTAGGAAGACCAACTCATCTCAGGATTTTTGACTGAGACTTTCACAATTTTTCATACCAAAATTCTACTTCCAGTTCAAACCCCTTGGTCCAGGCAAATGGGCTGACAGTAATTGATTACCTGTTATCGCCCTTGAGTTCCTTATTTCTGTGGGTGGCAGAGCCATTATCTCTCTGTCCCCAAATCTCAGAAGTCATCTCAGCCTCCTGTTTTCCACATCCAACTTTCAAGGTTTCTGCCTATTTCTGTAGACTTTCTTGTCTTTGTCTTCTTTTTAATCCCCGCCGCTGGATCCTCAGATCCTTATTGTCTTCCCTGTGAATCTACACAAGGTCCTTTTCCTCCTGTCATCACGATTTCTTTTCCAGTACCTCATCTCTCCACGGGCCTTTTAAATGACTTTTTTATTTCCTTATTCAAGCCTTGTTTTTCTGTAACTCAATTTAGTGACACTTAACCTAGAATTTAATAGCTCAGGATACATCTCCAGTCTGTGTTTCTAGCTTTAGAATACAGAAAAAAAAAGATATCACTAGAAGATAGAAAGTGTTTCCCAACTCTCTACTCTCCAACACTAACTAGTTAAAAGACAAGTTATTTAACCTCTCTTGACTTGAGTAATCCCAGCTGTGCAATAAGTTACCTTTTTTTTATGAAAGAGTTTGTCTAATTTATCTGATTGGGTGAGACCGGGGCCTGAAAGCTGTTTTTGCTAAAAGCACTGATTCTGCATTTACTTGGGCCTACAGATACAGTGAGTAATTAAAAGCAGCATAAAACCTGGCATCTTTGCCTTCATTTTGTTTCTCTTTTATTACCTTAAATTTTGGTCTTACTCAGTTCTGCACATAGGCATGTTAGTCATTTAAACTGGTTTATAAGACGTAATTTACCTAACTTATCCTCCTTCGAGACTGAGGATAACAAGACAAGAATAACTAAGACACTGTCAAGATTTGTAGGGACATTCATCTACCAGCTTTCACAGTGTCCTGTTCTAGATCCCCTGGAGTGGTACCTGGAAATCTCTAGTTATTACCTCGAACCTGAAGTCACCTTGTATTCCAGGAATAGCAGAGCCTCTAAAAACAGATGATGAGATTGCCCTCTAAGCAGGAGCAATTACCCTAAGACAAGAACTGAGGCTGCCCTGCCAAGCAAGATCCAAACTGTCTTCTCAAGTGAGAAGTTTTTCAGGAACCACCAAGCAGAATCAGAACTGAGGTGATGATTAAACAGACCCTATCCCCCACAACAACCCCTCAAATCCTGCCCCTTTCCTTGAGCCAGCCTAATTCTGTCAGTGCCATGCCCCCTTCAGCTCTTCTTAAGCCCAAGCTCAAGTCCCTTCCTCATTTTCTCATATCTCACAATTAAAAGCTTTTCCTGCCCTGGTTTTTGTTTCTGTTACTAGTGGGTCATATCAGATGCCATATATGATATCACCTTGAGTTTCCATTCTTGAACAATTATGGTTTTCTGACTCCTACTCTTCACCGTGCATACACCCTCAGGACTATGAGGGAGCTCCTTATTCAAGTAACCAGCCCTGAATTTCCCCAGTTCTGTGCATTTTTTTTCATGCAGTTCTGACTGCCTACATTGCCCCTTATCTTTTCTGTGACTTCTTCTGGAAAAAAAAAACCTACCCATTTGCACCCTTCCCATAGCCTAAGTTAAGTCTCTGCCCTTCTCTGAATGTCCACATCTCATCCCTCTCCTGAGCACTAATGAAATAATTCTAACTTTTGTGCCTTTGCTATTATTTCCTTGGCCTCTGTGAGCTATCAAATGACAAAAATTTCATTATACTGAGACACCAGGACATGTTGGTTAAGAATTGCCACAGGTTGAATTGTGTTTTCCCAATAAGATACATTCTAGTCCTAATCCTCAGTACCTTAGAATATGACTTTATTTGGAAGTAAGTTATTGCAGATGTAGTTATTGAGATGTAGTCACAATGCAATTGAGGTGTTCCTGATCCACTATGACTGGTGTTGCTATAATATCAGGTTATACATGCAGGGGAAATGCCAGGTAGTAATGGAAGCAGAGACCAAAGTCAAACAGCTGCAAGCTAAGGAATGTCAAGGATCATCAGAACCACCAGTGTAAGGAAGAAGCAGAGAAGGATCCCTCAAAGGATTTGGAAAAAAACAGCTCTCTGCCAACTCCTTGATTTTGGACTTGTGGCTTTCAGAATTTTGAAACAACACATTTCTTCTTGTTTTAAGCTACCACATTAGTGGTCCTTCCTTATGACTATCCTACAAAATTAAGAGTCAAACTGACCACCTTTCAAACTTATTCTGTTGCTCACTGACTGGCTGGCTTTCAGAAAGTGAGTTAAGTTCCTTGGTGCCTTTGTTTCTCTCTATATGATATGATAGCAGCAATATCGATGGTCCCTGTAAAAAAATCAAAGAATTAACACATGTAAAATATATATCAAGATCTGACAATAAATACAAACCATTTGCCTTTTCATTTGTTTATTCTTCAATACTATGCATAGAGTTAGCATTCAGTAAATGATTATTGAATAAGGGGATAGATAAATGATTAAGGAAAATCTGAATTTATGCAAGCATATCTCTTCAGCTTGTTGCTGTTAATTTAGTTCAACATGGCAAGATGGTTTGTTTATTATTTGCCTATGTTAAAGGGATGAGTACCTCACTGGGTTCAACAACTTGTTCAAATACGAGCTTAACTGCTTCTTAGATGTGTGTCTCACTATAAATCTGCTTTAACTCTAGGATGCTCAACTTTGAAATGGAAGAGACTTTGTTTATAGAATATGAAGTAAAGATTTAGATGCTGCCTAAGGTATCAGAGTTTTATAGGTATCAGCAGATGCAATCTTTGATTTTTATTTATTTTAAAGAATATTTTTAATGTTTTCTCAAATTATAAGTTAGTATTATGAATGACTGGCCTGTTTCAAACTTCCAGATACAGCAGCATAAAGAACAATCCCAATTATGTAGCTGGCTGGGCCTCAATTACCTGATATCAAAGAGAGCTCTTCTTTTTTTCTCTTTCTGTATATGTAAAAATCTTAATGTTTTTTACTGTCTTTTGCTTATTTAAAGAGAAAAAAACAGAAAAAGGATAGAAATATTACAGAATTTCAAAAAAAGATAAACAGAAATAACTAGTTGATAAATTAAATATTGTTCTTTTAGAAATAGTTGTTCAAGTTACAAAATTAAAGCACACAAAGTGGATACTCAAGCATTGAGACTGCAAACAGATCTGTTCGACAATCCAACAAGAACTTAGAAATATGGTTATCAATCCTACACACTTAAATATAGATGCAGTTATATCTTTTATAGCACTTCCTATTTCCTCTTTTTTACAATAGCAATTATACATTTTTTAAATTTTATTTAAAGAGAAGAAAAAAGCAAAACAGAAAAAAGGGTAACAACAATACAGACTTCTAAAAGAAAGAAAAAGAAAGGAAAAAGAAAAAACTCATTAAGAAATCACTAGTTTATAAATTACATATTGTCATCTTGGATGTAGTTGTTCAAGTTACAAAGTTAAAGGCACGTAGTAGACATTCAAACAGTGAGACTGCAAACAGTTCTGCTCAAAGATCCAACAAAGATTCAGCAATATGGTCATCTATTTTACACACTCAAACATACATGCAGTTACATCCCGTAGAGCACTTTCTTTTCCAAAGAGAGCTCTTCTTAACTGAGACCTGATTTCTCACTCCACTTTCCAGAGGGCATTGGACAAGTCTCAAGACATTTTTGATTGTCATGATTAGGAAAGGGATGGTAATAATACTGGCATCTCTTTGGGGAGAGGCTGGGGTTGCTGCTCAGCATCAAAAGTTCACCAAACAGGCCCCAGAACAAAGAAGTATCAGGCTTAAAATATCAGTAGTGCCAAGATCAAGAAACTATGCTCTAACATGAGGTGATTGAGACGGATGATGAGACCTGGCCACCCTTGCAGTTCCATTAAAAATTTTCCTGCATCTGATATCTATTATGCATCATAAATATTACACTTCCAGGCTACTCAATTAATTATATTTATCATTCTATTTTTTTAAGACCTGGTTTTTTTTTAATGTCAAAATGGTAATAATTTAGGTTAATTTAAGCTCTCTTCCTTTTAGCACAGTGTTCACTATTACAGCTTCATGATTTCTTAGTTCAAATGTCCCTGCAGAAGGTTTTGGTTCACCCCAAGTAGCAATGGATTGAACAAAATAAAAGATTATTATGTTTTTTGCATTTATCTCTCTTATCCCCACTCAGAGGCTGCTGTGCCCTCAGACAAACAGCTGCTAGCAGACTCCCAGGAGATGGCCCTGTCTGTTTCTTTCCTGCTGTTGGCCATTCTCAGGACATTGCCTTCATCTGTATCACCCAAGAGAGGGGATCTCATGCCAACATTCCATCTTGTGCAACAAGAAAGGGAAAAGGAGGAAGGAAAAGGAAGATCCCTTCCACAAGGGTATGACCCAGAAAGTGCCTGTGTGGGCTCCACTAATATCCCAGAGACAGAAATTGACTGGTCCACACTTAACTTGCCAAGAAAGTTGGAATACGCCGTCTGTTTTTCATAGCCACATGTGGGGCAGTGGGAGCTGGTTTCAGTTTTATTTCTGTCCCTTGTACTCAGCACATGTCTTACTAATATCATCTTCATAAAATTCTCATTCTAGTGGAGGCAGAAAGCACACAATCAAACTTCAACCATTTCCAAACTGGGCCTCCCTGACATGTTCATAATTAATATTAATGACTTGCACATAACTTTCAGTAAAAAGGGTAGAATTTATGATCCTTTGGGGAAACTAAGCACTATCTTTGGGTGACCTATTTTGGGTAGATACTAACATTGATATGATACTTGATAATATTGGTATCTATCACTTCATGGTCGAATCAGAATATTTCCCAAGTCTTTAAAATAAATGTTTTTAATACAATGTCCAAGGTAGCTCTGCTATTGTTAAAAATTGATTTGATTTTTTTAATAAAATATTCTTGAACTGATCTCCTAGAGTAAGTCTTAACCATTATATTCTTTGTTGGCCTTGAATCAGCTGTGGCTACTGCAGGAAAGAGTTCGGCAGTGAAAGTCCTCTAAAAGTCTCATCAAAGGCTTCTATTTTAGCTCCAAGAGCAGAATCCATAGCCTTGGGCCTTTGTTCAAGAATGTCTTCTTTTCAGGGTGAGCCAAGACTAAGGCACCTCAAGTAAAATCAACTAAAAATAGACAATATAAATCAGGCTTTGGATCTGGGGCTCTTCAAGACCTGCTTCATACTTGAAAGTAGATTTGGTGCTGTCCTTGCTTGTTTGAAAGGGATTAGCAGAGCCAATGAGAAGAGTTTTGGAACTAGTACAGATGCTAAATTTTGGGCCCATGCACGTGGAAGATTGACTTGGCTGTGGAAAGCCACCTGATCACTCTTGCCAATTTGAAAACACTCAAGGGCAGGCCCAGAACCTCTGGCCTGGAGAGACTGTCCCTGGCCCGTCCCTCCTGTTGGCTACCACAGAGCAGAGAGTGCCATGATGGTAATGTTCAGCTGTAAACCTACAGCAGCCTGCTGAGCTGGGCATGAACAGAAGCCTACATAAACATTTGCCCTTTCCAATCTGACCATTGTGCCCTCCGATCGCAGATGCCCACCTCGCCAAGCTGGAAGGTGGGGGTTCTCCTCCAGAGTTCTGTTCCCCTTTTATTTTAGATAGCTGATGGATCATCACTCCCACAAAAGCTCCTCAAATTTGACCCCCTATCTCTTTCTCTGTCAATTCTCTAGTCACCTGCAGGGGCTGTGGTGACTTGCATTGTATTGCATTGTATTGCATTGCATTGTATTGTATTGTATTGTATTGTATTGTATTGTATTGTATTGTATTGTATTTACTGTTGCTGTGTTCCCTGCCAGAACCCATACTATGCGTAGATGAAGTTAAAACTGTGATGTGAGGCCTGGTTTCAAAGATGTATGAATGTTTGTAGGGAGCCAGAATACTGTCATTCCAGCTCAATGATGGCTGACATGTCTATGAAAAACAATAATGATTTGCATAGGCATTTCTTTTTCTGTATGCCTGACACTAGTCTAAGAGGCTTGTCTATACTAAATCATTTAATTATTTCATTGCAGAATTAGAGATGAGGTTTAGAGTAACAATGTTTGTCAGAGGATTCCCCTGCCGAAATTCATACTTAAGTGTTTATGACTGATAGTGGATCTGGCCTGCTGTTTTTCAAATGTGCAGAATCTTTTGTAAATGCACAGAAGAAATTAAAAGCATTTTGAAGAATAGGTGTGTGCCACAGTGGAGGAAAGGGGGCTATGAAAAAGGGGACCCAGCCCATAACTCCCTTAGTGACTTAAAATATTGTCTCATTACAACACAACCCACTTTCATCTGCTTTTACTCAAACAAAAGTTCTATATCTACTGTTTTCCATGTCTTCATGCTGTACTTCTGTATGCTGCTCCCATGAACTCTAAAAAGAAACTAACTTTCACAAACTTCCAGCAGCTAAGGCATAAGCTACCCTCTACTCCCCTGCATACTACAGCTTGTATCCTCCCCTCTCCTGCCTGTCACCCTTGCAATACAATAATCAGAGTGTGGTTTGTGGCAGTATGCCCCATGCCTGCTGTAGAGTTCAGAGAAAACAATATAAATATGATATGTAAGTATAAAACACATGACCTCCATGTATAAGACAATTATTAACTTAATATTCTACTGCTTGTCTTCAGGATGCTTTACAGGGGTTAATTACATGATGTCTACAAAGCAGTTTGAGAATCTCCAGGAAAGGTGCTATATAAATACAAGGTATGAGTATTTTTAGGAGCTTCTACTGCTGACATTCAGCATAGCATGAAAGAATGAAAAATTATCTCCATGTTCCCCGTTGTGGTAACAACTTCAGCTTAGGGTTTAGAAAACCCATTTATAGAAAGTGCTAAAATTAAAAAATGCATTCCTTACACAAGCTCATCTATGTAGCTTGATCTATGAGAGAAGAGACCTTTTGGAGACCCCGAAACTTTAAGAAAAAAAAAAAAAAGAAACCAAAAACCTCAATGAATGGCTCTTTAGACCAAAATAACAAATTAGAATTTTAATATGTTTTGTTTTCAACAAAATACTCAGGCCCTTGGTTCTAGTCCAATTTCCTGCCTCTAAGAAAAAATGTAGTTTGGATGCATGTTTCCTAGCCTACTCCTAAAGTTCTCCACAGGCACTGTGTCCTCAATCAACATCTGCTACCTATTTGTGTTTAACAACCCTACTGCTGGGCAGTTCCTTCTGATGTCTTTCTTAAATCCACTCCTTGAACTATACCAGGTTCCTCCTATTTATAATAAGTGAACCAAGAGCTTGGCCAGCCTGACCGTCCATGTAGTCAATATGAAGCCATCCTGCTATAATTCTTGACATTTCCTGAAATTCTGCCACACTTTCAATTCTGAGAATAAGTAGTTCTTTTCTTAGAACCATTTCCCCCATATGCCATTCTTCAATTTCACTTCCTTCACATAGATTTTTTTTAATCTACCAGTCTTATGAAATCAAAGCTCCCTGAAGGCAGGACATTATTTTCCTGCCTTCTTTATAGCTGGGTGCCCTGTTTATAGGATGGTACCTGAGACAGCACAGTAATGAGTGGTTTGGCGTGGCTTGGCTTGCTTTGCTTTGCTTTGGTTTTCTGAGGAAGGGTATCATTATGTAGCCCAAGCTAGCCTTGAACTCACTGCAATCCTCCTGTCTCAGCCTTCCAGACACTCCCAAGTGCTGGAGTTACATGTGTAACACTATGCCAGGCTCACTGGTGTGTACTGAATGAGTTGAACTTTTATGATGGTTAACTGAAATCTTCCATTTTAACACTTTACCATGGAACCAATGATTCCTAACTCGATGCAATGTTAGCTCATTTATACACCCCTGAAAAGCACTATTTCTGTATTACTGTCTCAACTATGGGGAGAGGTGCACAATGACGCCTCATGACCTAGTCTTTATGTTTGCATTAGGGCTCCCACAATTTTCCAAATTTTCAAATCTAGACAAGTTTACCTAGCATGTCAATTTCAGTCTTCCAAACACCCAAACCTGGCAATAAACAGACTTAACCCCCACATGAGGGTAGTAGCAGAGGGGCCCTGCCATCCCCTTGCCTCCCATGTGCACCAATTCTGCTGTCCTTACATACTCCAGCGACCTGGTACAGGTGGGTGTGGGTGACAGCCTGTTGAGTCAGATAGTGCCATGTAGATGCACCTATCATCAAGTCATTCCAATCTCATGACAACCTTGTAGATTGTACATTATCAGCACCATCATGTCCCATTGCAGGAAGGATAATAAACTGCAACTGGCCCAAATACCTTGAAGGTAACCATCCCAGTCTCCTAGTTCTCTTGGCTAGAGCTGCTCCCTATGGCAGGGGTCCTCAAACTAGTTTTAAGGGTGAAATCTGCTCTCCTTCCCCTCCCTTTGTCACTCAGCACAGCCACATCTTCTCATTTTCATTCTACCTGTCACTGAACTGCAGGCATGTGAGGACACCAGGAAGGAAGCTGAGTAGTTTGTGCTGTAGAACATACAACCCGCCAAGCCTAAAAGAATAACTGGCTCTGTACAAAATAAGCTTGCCAAGCCCTGACCTGTGCCTCTGTCCACTTGCATTCTTGAAAGGAGACTCATAACACCAGTTAGTGTCTCTTCCATTCCAAATGATATCACACTAACCGTTACTCAACTAATTCAGAAATAGGTTGTCATCAAAAACCTTATCATGGTATAGGTTGGAATTCTACTAGTTCTAGAAAGAGCTGGCTACTTTTTAAATAAATTTTTAAAGCTTAAATTGAAAATAAATTCAGAGGAGCTAAAGATGGCCAATCAGTGAGCAACAAAATACAAAGCATCCAGGGAGAAACAGCTCATATGCCAGAGTAAAACATCCTGGAGAGATCCAGACAGAGGGAGATGGATCCTCTTGACACAGGAAGAGGTTAGAGTGAAGAAAGCTCGTGAAACACGCAGTCTCGGGGCTACAATTGGAACAGATAAAATTACTGGACAAGGTGCTTTCGCACAACCTGACAAGTTTGCGCCAGCCTGAATTTGCACCAACCAGAAAGCTGCCCAAACTCATTCCTGCCACCACTCACAGGAATCACAGCTGTGCTGAAGTCGGGTTGGTGGGCCCAACAGAGAATGGAACTGGCCAGGGGACCTTCATTAATCCATGGTCAGTTCTGGCAATAAGATCACCCCCACAGAAAGGGCACAACCAAGTGGGCAGCATGTTGGAGTCAGGCAGGAGGAGCCTGAACTAGGGGCAACAGTGACTTCAGTTGGTTGCTCCCTCCTCAGAGCAGATTCATGGGATTTGCTTGGCCTGGGTGATGCCCCTGGCCAGGACTCAATAAGCCATCCCAAACCAACTCCCTACACCTAGCACACACTACCCTGGTGAAGGCCCCTGACCTGGAGGGGAGGGGCCAGCATACACAGCCCATGCTTATGCCTCAGTGATAAGAGCAAACAGGAGAGGGCAGAAATCCCTCACCAGTGTGCTTCAGAAGAACCATAACCAACAAGGAAAGGAGCTGAGACCTCCACTATACACCTGTATGGAAGAAACCAAAAACATGATGAGAGAGAGAAACAAGAAAAAGCCCCCAACCCAAAACCCTGAGAGCACTGATCCAGGAGAGGGAAAAACAATAGAGATTGAGGGCAACAAACATGCAACATCAGACATGGCTTCAATGGACATTAAGAGATATCTTCGGGATGTTGCAGACAAGCTCAAAACTGAAATATTAAATCAGGTAAAGCAAGATATGAGTAGAGTAATAAAAGAAATGCTAAGCAACTCTCAGGAAGACACAGACAAAGAAGGGTGGAACACAAAAAAAGGAGAGAAATGTTCGATTAAAAAATATAAAGAAAATACAAAATACATGAAGCAGATTCAAAGAAATTATCAGGAAATTAAAAACTCCATTGAAAGCTGGCAAAACTCCTTAAAAGAAACTAAGGATAGACTATCAAAACTTGAAGACAAGTTTGCAATGTGTGATCATGAAAGGAAAGATCTCTTAAAAATAACAAAGAAACAAGCAGTAACAATACAATGGCTAGAAGATGACAAGAGAATCTATAATTTAAGAATAAGAAACATGAACAAAGAAGCAGGAATATAAACAGGTGAATTACAAAGGCTATTCATGGAAATAATTAAGGAAAACTTTCCAAGCATGGGAAAATGACATTCAGTTATATGAGGCATAAAGAACTCCAGCCACCTACAACCAAAATAGAGCTATACCCAGACATATAATAATCAAGATAACAGAAATTCAATATAAAAACAGAATTTTAAAAGCCATCAGAGAAAAGAAACAGATTACCTATAAAGGAAAGCCCATCAAGATCATGGCAGACTTCTCAACACAGACCATCAGATCAAGTAGAGCTTAGAGTGAAGTCTTCTAAGCCCTGAAAGAAAATAACCTCCAGACCAGATTGATGTACCCTGCAAAACTGTCACTAGAAATTAATGGAGAAACAAGATGCTTCCATGACAAAGAGGAACTGGGCGAGTTTGTGACCACCAATCCAACTCTAAAGAGAATACTGAAGGACATTCTAGAGAGAGAGAAAAAAAAATACCAGGATTTTAGGAACAGTGGCAGAAAGGCCTCAATGAATGGGGCAGGCAGTAGAATGAAGGAGAAAAGTAGATAAACAAAGGCAGAAAAATAGCATAGCAGAAATGAGGCAGAGAAGGATGGCTAGAATCTCTAACATAGATGGCCTTGACACATTATATTGTTAATAGTGCACCAGGATTTAAAACCCACATTACTCACACCACTGTGCTTAGATGTATTATATTCTGTTCCAGTCATTCTACCAGTACTAGATTTAAGGGCACAGACAGTAATCCCAAAAATAACAGGATATAGTGTGGTAATCATCCTTAATTTCCTATTAACTTAATCTAAAGCTCTGTATAACCTACACTGTTTTACCATGACTGATCATAATCAAATCTGGTTTGTTGGATCGCTGTTTTATATTGATAGATTTTGTTTAAAGCTGTTATAATTGATAGTTTCAAGTCTGAGAGTATAGGCAACTACACTGAAGATGACAAGATTCAATAGAATATTCACTCTGGTTTGATTATTACCTGCCTTTGAAGTTTTATACTGTCTACAATGTTTTATTTTTACTAATATTGTTATGTACTGCTATATTCAATTATACTGCTATATTCAATTACACCTGATGATATAGACAATTGTATTGAAGATAATAAAAGACAACACAACACAGTAATCATTGTAGATCACCTTGTCCTGTGGTTTTATATGACTTTTTGTTTTCATGTTTTTATAGGAATTTGTTTTGTTTTTTCTTGCTATATTTTGTTTTTTCCTCTAATACAGAAAGGATAGAAATATATGTAGAGACTCATGCATGTGCAGCTGTTTACAGACTCACTGTTTGAATATCTACTTTGTATGCTTTAATTTTATAACTTGAACAACTATTTCTAAGAGGACACTATGTAATTTATCAACTAGTGATTTCTTACTGTTTATCTTTTTTTTTGAAATTCTGTATTATCTCTACCCTTTACATGTTTTTTTCTCTATTTAAATAAAAAAAATAGATTCAAAGTTCATTTTAGGTAACCTCATCTAACTTGAGACAAAAAAAAAGTGAACAATAACAAATTCTGTTAAAGGATAGGATGTTACAGTCTAGGTCTAAAACATCTCCCAAAGGTCTTATGTGTTCAAAGCTGGGCTTTTTTGTAGGTGATTGTATCAAAGAGCACTATACTCATTAACAGAAGCATCTAACTTTATTTATTCAGTAGTGTATGAGCAGTTAGTGATATAGGGGAATGAAACTCCCGACCTACTATATGTACCAGTTCGTGTTCTCTAAAAATCAAAAAAATTTTAGGAATGATGGAGGTTAAGAGCAGAATATATTCATTGAGAGAAAGAAAGCTTCTGTCTGAGAGACAGAAAGGGCCCTCAGTGGGTTGCCAAAGACTGTCTTTTTAGGGACTTTTATAGAGTAAAATCATGGGGTGAGACGGGTTCAAGGTGGGGAAAACTGGAAACTCACAAGGCAGACAGGCATAAGGTGGGACAGGACTATGGTTAACCAATAAGATTAATAGTTCAGGTAAAATTGATTAAACTGGGGACAAATGGGGAAGCGACTCACATAGAAAGTGGGCATTCTTATGAGCAGTGACTCTTTCCTTAGGGGGCTTTCTGTAGGGGGTTGGGATGGTGACTCCTGACTTCTCAGGGTGATAGAGAACTATTTAGAATATCAGTCCTTAGGATATGGGTGCATTTGTTTGATCTTTTGTCTTGAGGCCTGGCCCACAGCAGGAGAAGTTGCCTCCCCTACAGTTGCCAGGTACCTGGACTTCTACACTGGCTACTTCAGAGACCTAATTCTGTCTCACTGCCTATACTATTTCTAACTAACTCAGCTGCTTATAATATTAGGAGGTGGGGCTTGGTTGGAGTAGGCAGATCACTATGACTGCGACCTGGAAGAGCGTGTGCTTGTCTCCCTCTCTGGCCTTCTCTGGCTGCATGAGATGAGCTACTTTCTTCCTACATACCCTTCCACCCTGATGTCTCTGCCTTGGAGTCAGTTTACTGCTAGACTTAATCCCCCAAACCGTGAGCCAAATTAAACTTCTCTTCTTTTAACTTAGTTTCAGAAATTGTGTCTCAGTGATGAGAAAGCTGACTATATAGATGTTCTCTACTACTGTATGAATGTGTGCGTGCATGTGTGTGCAAGTCTTCATAAGTAAATTCACCTTATTGTAGATGTGGAATAGCAAATACAAGATATATGAGTTGCCATAGACAAGTCCCTGTCCAGTCCTCACATCTACAACAGATGAGGTTACCTCAGAGTTACTGCCCCCTGATTTGCTAAGCCTGACCGTAGCCTCATAATCCCACTTACCACAGTGTTCTAGACAGCCATACAAAGTAAACAGAGCCAGAATTCTCTGACATCTGTTAAGAAAAGGAACTAACTAGCAGTGAAAGGCAAGATATTTCAGGTCCCCTCCCAACATTGCTTTGAGAAACTAAGTCAATTTCACTATTTTTATCTTAGGATTCTCCTGTATAAAGTAGGGCTAATTCTTTTTTGCTCCTTGCCAGGGTGTGGATAAAATGAAAGCAAAGGAGGCAATGCGTTCCTGATAATTTAAACAGACTGAACAACCGAAAACTATTATTGTTATAGTGTAGGCATTAAGTGAACATGAGAATATGAGGAATAAAATAGTAGAAGCTACAAAATGAAAGCCATCCTGAAATAATTAAATAGCCTAGCTGGATGCTTCCCACGATGAATTCCTTCTATAGTTTTGCACCATAAAATTTGTCTACTTGAAAAAAATAATAGAAGTGACTTCTTGGGTTCAAGAAAAGTTTATTAGGTAAGACACTGAGCAATGATGATATTTATTGATGAGATGAATTTAGTCTTCTTAGAGTCATTTATGAACTGTTTACCAGAGGGAAGACTCACAATGTCAGCTGCTTTTGAAAACACAACACAACAGTGTATGAACAAGAGGAGTTGCCTGGCTCCTCAAACCCTTTTGAAGTAAAGTGGTATGAATGCTGTGAGCTTGAAATCATGTTCGGCCTCTGACTATAGACTGCAATCCACAGCAGTAAATAAACAAGGGATTATGTTTCTCATGTAACTGAAAGTCTGAATCAATGATTGTCAATACTTGTTCAGCAACTGGTTTAAGGTGGTAGGATCAAAACCCTTCTGTACTCATGACATTTTTCTCATGGCTCTAAAGTAGCTGCTAGAGTCTCTACCCAGCATATTCAAATGTTAGATGAGAAGTGAAAAAGAAAGAAAGTTCTACCCAATTAGTGTTACTTGCTTCTCTACAAGGAAGGCTGGAAAAGGGTGGGGGGTTCCTAATTGAACTCAATGAAATACAACAATATTCTTCATTGAAGAGGAAGGAAAAGATAAACATTCAATAGTATTTAACAACCTCTAGCACTTGTGTAAACTAAACAAAACACAATGCATATAAGTTGTCACTGGAAATGAATTCTTCTCTCAAAAAGCTTTACTCTAATAGGGAAAATAAGATACATAGCTTAAATCAGAATAGAATGCAATTTGTCATCTAGATAGGATACAAAACTGTATCATGTTCACAGTACATCAAAATGTTTCTGCATTTTTATTAGTCAGAAGGACTGTGACTAATTTTTATTTATTCATATTTCCAAATATCCTGCAGTGAATATATGCTGAGGCAGAGAGAGAAGGCATCATAAAAGAGGGGTGGCATAGGTTGCTTTCTACATCCATTATTTCATTTTATCATTATAACTGCAACTTTCAGAAGAAGGTGAGGGCATAATTAAACATAATGAACATTTTAACCATGAACCAACATGAACCCAGATTTTTGGAAAACAGGTGGAAGAACCACATGCCTACACTGGGCACTGAACTCAATCATGATAATAATCCTCTTCACCCAAAATATATAGAATCATAGAGTGTTATGTGGACTGTGAAAAGCAATGACAATCTGGTCTGTCATTTATATTTCAAAGTCCAACTCATTTTCCCATTTTCTAAAGAAAGCCATTAGTGGAAGGATGCCAGAAATGATTAACAGCAAAATAAGGTGGGACCTGGCACAGCTCACCACCTGAGCTATGAAATTCCAAGGGTCTGGGCATCGGTATCTCCCCAGGGTCTCTTGACATCTGTACTAAATGGTCCTATATATATAACAACTTTTAATACCACTGTCTAGCCTGTCAAAATTACTAACTTCTATTAATACACAAGATAGAAACTAAAGTTCTTCTTGGCCCCCTGCTACTTTAAAAATATACAAAGAACAGTAACACTAGGTTTGGGGGTAATGGCCAGGTGAGAATTCTCTCTGAAAAGTCTTAGCTTCCTCAAATCACTTGGGTAACTGTAGAAGTGGATGAGAAAAACTCCTGTGTGGAGATATAACCCAAATAGCATCTTTTAAAGACTTATTTAGGCAGATAAGTCATTTCTGTTTTATGGTGAAGTTATATTTACCTTTGAATATTTTGCTTCTCTTCCAGCCTAACAGTTGTTACTCTAGCCAACTATCCAACATAATTACTATACAAGAGTGTCAGGAGCTTGCTGTCTCTCCTCTTGTTCCTCCATCAGCTTTATCATGCAGTAGATTGCTATGGTCACTCATTGGGAGATCTGGCAGCTGAAGACTCAGAGGCCAAGTCCAGTGGCAGACAATAAATATTTTTGAACATCCCCTGTATTCCAGGGATTATTGTAAGTGCCTGGTATATAGCAATGCAAAAGACAAAAGAAGCTAGAGATGAGACCAATAATAAACACACAACCAAATAAGTGAATAGTTACAAGAATGGGTAAGTTTTACATGAAAGATAAAATAGGGTGATGAGGGAGAGGAGAAAAAGTCAACAAGAAGCTAAAATCTCCTGTGAGTCAGCACCATGTGCGGACTGACTGGGGGAGAGCCAGACACCAGCCCTCTCCTTTGAGACTGTGCCATTTGCAGACCGTGGGGGAAGAGAAAGCAGTTAAGATCTCCTATGAGTCGGCGCCATGCACAGGTTGACTGGGGGAGAGCCAGACACCAGCCCCTTCTTGTGTGCAGGCAGGGAGGTAAGAAAAGCCAATGTTCCTCCCTACCGCCCAGCCCCCATAAGCCGCCAGCTAATCTGGAGAAACATAGGCTATGATGACAGATAACAAGGTAAAATACAATTTAATGTTTGTAGTGTTTAGTGTTTCACTGACTTTACAGGCCAAAAGCCAGTAGCCTGATCATCTATTCAGAGGACAACAGTACACAACGTAGCATATATAGGGGGGTCTCCTTCCGAAGGTGGTGGCCATTGTTAATTCCCTATTATCTTGTTTCACAATCCTGTATCATTCTCATTGTTCTGTTTGGTTTGGTTTTATTCTGTTTTAATTTGTTTGATTTTTTTGTATCTGATGGCATGGGCAGCTATTTTTAAGATAGCAAGATATATTATGGCAGCCATTTTGAATTTACTATTATGTTGCTTTGAAGTCCTGTATTGTACTCATTGTTTTGTTCTTATTGATTTTATTCTGTTTTGTTTGATTTTACTATGTCTGAAGGAATGGACAGCTATTTTGAAGACAATAAGAGGCATTATGGTAACCATCGTTGATTTCCTATTACCTTGTTATGAAATCTTGTGTCACTTACACTGTCTTGTTTTGATTGTATTTATTCTGTTTTATTTTGCTTGGTTTTATTCTCTCTTAAATAAAATTTTTAAAAAGAAAAAAATAGGATAATGACATAAGGAGTCCCCAGAAGTACACATACAGTTTTGACTTGAATGGTAGAGGAAAGCATCTAAAGAGGAGATGTCTGTCCACAAAGCTTCATGTTGAGAAAGAGGCAGCTACTCAGAATACCGAGGAGTTAGGAAAGGGAGTAGGTACAGAAAATTCAAAGATCTTATACAAGTGCAAGTTTGCAATGCCTGAGCTTCAAGTTTGGATTAGAGGAATAGAAAGAGTAAGTTTCAACTTGAGCCAAAATAGATAGTGGTCCAAATGCATTGGTATTAGGTAAATAGAAGTAGAGGGATTTTACTATGTGTGGTGGTTGAGACAACTTGTTAATGGTTAGGGAAGGCTTTAGTAGGTGAAGGATCACTATCTGGTTTATACTGTAGAATTCCAAGAGGATGACTTCAGGAAGGCAGGAGGGAACAGGGAGACAAACGCAGTACAATAATACAGGTCAGGACTAACAATGCTTGGTTTATAAAAAATGACGTTGGCTATGGGAGAATTGGTGGATTTGGAATCAAATTGGCTGTACAAGCTCCAGGATTTATGAATGGTCTTCATATAAGGTAGAGAATATCAAAGGTAATTCCTCATGCTAGACCCTGAACATTCATTAGTTGGCTATGGTATTTATTGTGATACATTTTTGGGGTTAAGAGATGTATTTGCAAAATGGTAGAATTAATATTAATACTTGGGAGATATCTAATAGATACCCAATTGGAAGTGCCAATGTCAGCTGGGTAAGCGAGCTCAGAGAGAAGGATAGGATTGGAAATACAAGAGCTCAGCTATTAACAGAATTCATCCAGTGGAGACTCTCTTCAAAATATTTCATGAAGGACTTTTATGTATGTTATTTTTGATTTAAGAAGTTATTTGTTAGACTACCATTCTCAGAGTTGGACATTAAGTCTTCATTCAAATTTTCAGGAAAGTTGGAAAATAAAACTTCATGTGAATTTTCAGGCAAGATTTGGGTCATATCTCATGACCTAGAAGAGCTTTGGTTTTAAAGATTATGCCAGAGAGCTACCTAGGAATGACTGAGAAAAATTAAAGGAATTATACTTATCATGATCTATAAAAAAGGAAGGATATTATCATTAGCTAGGCGGGAAAATTGACAAATTAAAATATGATACCTATGGAAATCCTAAATATTCATATTTAAAATTACCTGGAGAGGAAAATTTGCTTTAACATTCAATGGCTATTACAACAAATATCACTGGGGATTTAGTTCAGCAGCATAAGCGCCTGCCTTGAAAGCATGAGGTGAGTTCAATCCCTGGTACAGATAAAAAAAAAAAAATTCCAACTACAACAAATATCAAGCATAAAAGAGTAAGCCTTAGCAAAACTGAGTTTTGTTTCATATAAATGAAACATTATCTAAACTCTATATCTTTTCCAAGTTTTAGTCTTTGCTACTAATTTAGTAGGTCCTGTCATAAACATTAATTCTAAAAATACCAATGACAAAGAAAACTGCCACAAGGAAAAGAAAGCTTTAATTCCCCATAATTCATAGAATCTATCACCTAAATCAGAAATCTGAAAACTATGACCCATGGATCTAATCTAGTCTGCCAAAGGCTTTTGTAAATTGTGCTTTATTGGAAAACAGTCACGCTCACTCACTTATGTATTGTTTACGGCTGTTTTCATGCTTGTGTTGTTCTTGCACTGAAAATGTAATAGCAGAGTCAAGTAGAGGCAAGAGATATCATGTGGCTCCCAGAGCTTGACACACTATCTGACCCTTTATAAAAAATGATTGCCAACTCCAGATCTAAGATACAGAGCTCAAAGGACACTGTGAACTCTTAAGCAAAGTAGATCAAAGTTGGAAGACTGACAATTGATTAGCTTAGTTTATAAGTAGCAGATCGCTACATGACTTTCTAAAGACAAGGAAACCAGATTTTGCCCGCTGTCCCAGGCAGCTGCACTCATCTTGAGCAGGTGTCAAGAGGGTTGTAGTTCCTCCATATCCTCCAGCAACAGAAGGTTGGCAGTGGGAAAAGAACAGAGGTAACGGCTGTACTTTGGGTCACAGGGCCTTGAGGTCCAGGTCCAGAACTGTCCCATGCCATAGGCAACTGCACTGCAGAAACTCTCTTCTCTTAGCAGAGAACCCACTTTTCAGAAGCCTCCAAATCATGCACCTCTTCACTACCACCTCCACTCACATGGCTTTAGCTCAAAGACCAAGGAACAACTCAGTCCCTTCAGCTCCCTGGTCATGCTGAGGTCCATTCTTTGAAAATACTAGGCAGGCTTTATTATTACTGCAAAGAAACTCTATTAGTAAGAATTACCTCAGGAAACAGTCAAATGATGAATGAGAGCTTTCTTCAGTCTTCAGCCTTTTCCTGTATTAAACAAAGGAGTTAACTTTGCACTGGGCTTCTCAGCATACCTCACCTGCTGCCCCCCAGGAGGATCCTGAACAATTCCTTTCCATGCCCAAAGGTAAACAAAAAATCAATTTGCTTCACTAATCAACCAGTTTGAAGGGTAGACCACACCAAAAAGTCATTGTAGGAACAACACAGTGTTTTATTTAAAGGCTTCCACAAAGCATGCAGGTGGACAGCAGTGAGGCTGTATTGCCTACTTTGTCATTTAAAGCACATGCAGAGTTTGTTTTAGCTTTTCAGGTGCCTGACAGCTGATTTTCACTCTTCACAGACTTGATTTTTTCCCATGATCCATGGAATATAGTTTAGCATTTCAGATCGTGTTCTTTAATCATAAATATCTTGTCTGGGACTTTGTATTTATGGTTAATGAGCTCACTGTCTGTTCTAAAAGATCTTTTTCCTTGGTGGGCGAGGCAGACACCACAATGGGGTGACTCTGGCTGCTGTATGTAGTGGAGATGAGTGAGTCAGGCAGAGAACTTCAGTTCCTGCCAAACCAGGATCAGGCCTCATGCTTCCCCACAATGACATCCCATCATTTAACATTTCCTATTTCTTATGAAGCTCCACTGTTGTTATATTAGGCACTTTTAAACCTACTCTGAATTCAACCAGTGGAGAAAAACATGTATGTTTATCTAAGAAACATTTACAAAATGCCAACAGGCACAGTGGTTGAGGGTAAAGTAGGAGGGAAAGGAGTCAGGAGGCTGCTTCTGTGTGTCGATGCAGAATGGTGAGCGACGGGCATGGGAGAGATAACTCAGACTGCAGAGTGCACGGCTTGTTCCAGAGATGTTCACAGGTAGAGTCAGGACCTGTGACTCAATTACTCACCATTTGGTGAGGATCAGAGAAGCAGGAAGGGTGAAGAGACTCCTGGAGTTTCTGGCTTGGTTAGTTCTAAGTAGTCTGATGGGAGTGGGTCATTGCCGGTAAAAGTGGAACAGAGGTTAATCACACTGTCATTGCTAACTCCAAGATTTTAATTGAGTCAAATCAGGGACTGGAGAAGGAAATGAAAACAGATTAATGTTTTGGCATTGGTGAAATAAAGAATTCAGAAACCTTTTCTAGCAACAGTTGAATCTACTGCCCTCTTTTCATCACCTGCTAATTACATAAGTCACCACCCCTCTATTGTCCTGAGCTATGGGGCCCTCTTCTGAGTCCACAGACTTGGGGGCAGACTTCTATCTTTCTAGCCAGCACTTGATGTTGAAATTACCTTTTCTGCATCAGGCAGTGGGCTTCTTAAGGTCAAGTACTAGGTATTACATGGATGCTCCATATAATAAGTCAATGGACAGGAGGCATATGTGATTACAAAAAAAAAAAAAAGCCATGCAATAGGATGATGACAATCCTTTATACCACAGACTGGGGGGATCAGTGGTAGCCAGACCACTGTTCCAGTTCTCCATTGTTCAGGCTTAGTTTTGAGGAAATGGACTAAAGTTAAGAGAGACTGACCTGCTTCAGCTTTCATCCAAGTGGGCCCACTGTGTTTGTTCTACCAGCAGGAAAAAAACAGAGGCCCACCTCTGCCTGTAGATCTGAGTCACAGTCCTCCTCTGTCTTTTTTCTGCACCAAAGACTGGGGGTATCTTCACACCTGAAGCCAGCCAAAGTGACAGAAGAGGCATCTGGTATACCCCAACCCCACCCACAGCCCACCTCAGGGCATCGAGTCCTAGTTTGCACAGTTCTTGGTCTTTTAGCAGTTTCTTCAAAGGTAGCAAGGAGACACTTTGGGCCTGGCATGTACTGATGTAGCATTTCTGTTCCTGGGGCTGGCATTGAGTCACCAGCGCCATCCTGTTCTCTGGGAGGTGATCTTTTGTTGGAGAGCTCCCCAGTGTCTGTTGTTATGTTCAAGACTGACTTTTGTTCCAGACTAGTGGGCTGGGGAGACAAGACAGCACTAAGTGATACAACATGAACAGAATGCTTGTAACATTTTCCAATCTTTTTTTTCCCTCTTCCTCATAGAGCATCCAAAAAACTCCCTCCTCTTGTTTCTTCCCCTTATATTCTCATCACTCTAGGAAAGCTCAGGAGTTCTGCCTTGGTTTTTGGAATCACAATCTGCAGGCAGGTGTCAGCAGTGACCACAGCTACCCAAAGGTTTACCCTTTTCCCTCACTTTCTCACCTCTTGTAGACCCCTTTCCCTCTAACTTTCCATCTGAATTCTCACCTCATGGTTCACAGTGCATATTCTGCTGCTCTCATCCATGACACTTTCATCCCTGTAGACAGATCAGAGATAGATGGCACACTTACTGACATCAGTGGGAATTTTTCAGTTCAGAACACATATCTCTGTTTTTCTGAGAAGACAAAGTAAAAAAACAAAAATTAGCTGTGAAATAACACAGATGATGTGGGTGCATCATTTCCAATAATTATGACACCACAGCCCTTATTCTCTAATTAAGCCATCAGCTAGCACTCTATTTGGGGCTCTCATTTCTTTTCTTTCTCATGTTGTCAAAAAAAATGCCCTCCAAAAGTTTCTTTTAAACCAAAAATTATTATGGTTTAGTTTCAAGCCAAAGAAAATTTTATTTTGGAAAGTTTGAATCAAATTTTCTGAGTTACTCAAGAAAGAAAAGGTCATGAAAATGCAGTATTTCTGATTTGAGTTTTTAAAACATTTCTCTGCTTTTAGAATTCCCTTCATTCAAAAATCACTTTTAAAAAAATAAATCTTAACTTTTTAATGCCCTTGGATTCCCATAACAAAATAGCTGTAAGATGTACTTGAAAAAATGGCACTTAAAATTTTAAACATGAATAAACTCTCTGGTTATGTACCAATTAATGCATAATACTAATTGGTCATCTCTTAGTTATTCATGTTACTGACTGGGAAAGAGGTCAAAGAAATAATGGACAATTCCATAGTTAAATACTATTATTTGAAAGTCTCATATTCTAGAAATGTATATCTCTTCAAGTAAATATGGAACCCCATTAGAAAATTGATGGATGTATGTCATTGTTTCTTAAAATTCTTTTAAGTATAAATTAATAAATCTTAGAAAAGTTAACTTATGTAACATTGTTAAAGTGTCCCTTCATCCCCTGAGTTTCCATATTCTAAACAATTGGCAATGGAAATGAGCAGAAGACACAAATTATTAACCAAACATGTGCTTTAGTAATCTAGCTCTATTTGTAATTTCACATTCCCTTAGGTTGTAGGAAGTAATTAAGTGCTTTTGCTTAAAAGGCCACCTGGGGGCCCGAAGTAAATTGTGAATAGAGCCAACAAATGACATTATCGGATTGTTTAATTCTTTCCAAAAGAACTTAAAATATGAGTTGCTGAAAGTAACTCATAATGAGAAAAATCTACTTACAGAACATTAAGAAAAGGTATACATAGTTCTGTGTATATATATATAAATCTTAATGTTTCAGTAACTTGAGCTTGACTTTGAGAGCTGTTTCAGACACCCAGCGTGGGCACAGGCCAGGCACAAGCCCTGCCATCAGGACGGTTGACTGCCAGATCCAAAGGTGTACAAATGTAGCTCAGAGGTTGGGGAGGAAGCAGTTGGTCTTATTTCCAGCCAGCTGACACCTTGCAGAAATCCAGGCTGCTGGGTCTTTTTTCAAGAGAACTAAAAATCTGGATTTTTTTGTGAATGATCCTAATTTTTAAAGGTTACTAACCAATAAGAATTTTAAAATAAGAAGACCAAACAAAACACAACTGGGTGCCAAGTGTGGCTGAAAGGCCAACAGTTTGCAATGTCCAATTTATATAATTCATTGTAACTAAATATAGCTGATGTTCCCAAACACATCAAATATTGCTTTAAGTGTGTTTTTATAAGAGAGCTCATTTTTTTTTCTAATTCAACTAAAAGGCACTGGTGTTTTTATTCATGTGCTCGCAAGTATAACTGAGTTTTTAATTTGTGGGTTTTCTTCCTTCTTGGTTACATTCTCTTAGGAGTTTGGAAGGCTGCTTCTTACTGTTTTACAACATCATCTTCCACCTCTAACATCAACTAAAATAAGGTATTTACTCTTTCCTCCTGGGCTTGGGGCTGGGGGGAGCACAAGGAGTTCTCTTCATTTAGTTTTCTAACAATGAGTAGCATCATTGATGTTAATAGAACCACAAAAAGAAAAAAAGGTTAAATTATGTATATTTTTGATGCTTAGTTTTTTCATGGAAAGAGAAGTGAATATTCTAAAAAGTATTCAAACACGTTTAAAAAATACAGAAAGAATGCTGTTGTTGGTTCAACACCAGGCGCTTTGGTAAAGTGATAAGATATTTAAAAAGCAAAGCTTTTCACCAGGTGTATGACACCATTTCACATAGCCATTTGGGTTTAAATGAAATGAAACTGGAAAAAGATGCATTTTGCATTTGTAATGCAGTTAAATAGCTGCAACACATGAATTGGTCTGCTGGTAGTTCCCCATATGTTCCTTTACTCATTTTAACATTTCCTCCACAATCACTAAAAATGATCATTTTCCTATGAGGTTTAACCTTTTATTCTTAAATCAGATAGTTAAGTCATTTCATTTTTGGATCTATAATTACTATTATGATAGTAATTATAAATAACACTCTGAAAAGTATTCATTGAGTGTGTCATCATTAAATAATATTCCTAATACATCTGGGGACATGTCACTGTTCCATGGCAGTGCCCAAACTCTTAAATATCATGAAGAAGCTCATTTGAGAAAGAAAAAGGCAATTTCCCTATGAAGAATATACATAGACTCTATAACCATGATGTGACCCCTTATGTCATCATGCGGATATATCATCCCTAAGAAAAATTCCCTTGTTTTATTTGAACTACATGTGGCTTTATTTGAAAAAACTTAACTGTTGATGCTACAGATAAGCTGTCCAAATTATTACCTGAATGTTATAATTTTTAAATTATATTTATATATCATGTAGAAATAAATGCCACCATCTGCCTTATTTTATTTATTTATTTTTTTATTTTACTAGAGGATAAATTTGGTATATTCATGCTGAAATACAAATCTCAGTACCTCAGTGTTTTTTTTGTTGTTATTGTTTTGTTTGTTGTTCTTGGTTTTTTTGTTTTTTGATACAGGGTCTCTCTACATTGCTAAATTGCCTGGACTGGGCTTGAACTTGCAATCTTTCTGCCTCAGTCTCCCAGAGCCCTGGCTTTACAGGCTTGTACCACTACCCTTGGCTTCCAACACCTTGGAGTCAGATTTATACCTTCTCTTCCTTACATTCAACATCCAGAGGCCAAAAATATTAATTCTCCCATAGTCTTTGATGATTTTATCTCTTCCCCTCCTTCACTGGCATTTCTACAACATTCTTTCAGAATCAGTCAACACAGACTCAAGTCACTTGATATGTCAAATATACATGCTTGCAGTGTGGTTCCAACATTAAGATGGTAGTGGAGTTGCAATCAAGGAATCTCCTCCATGTCTGGATGGCCATTATAATCCAAAAAAAATGTGCTAAGGGTGTTCTGCAATGAGTTAGTCTTAAGGAATGTCTAGTTAAGAAATTCCATTTTCCCTAGGAGCTAGTTTATATGATCTTGTCCTCTAAAGGATCCACATGTTTATGAAGATAAGATAGGAGAAATTTGCATCTGAAATCATGAGAGAAAGGGGGGAAGAATGTTTGGTAAACTGCAGAAGGCACTGAAGACAGGGGACTTTACCCTACTTCCTCTTTCAGACCCATCAGTAAGGTAGTTATGAGAGTGGAAGAAACCCAGAAATTCCTGAGACTCCCCAAAGGAGTTGAAAGTTTAGCCAAAAAGGTAGAATGCTTCAAGTCCAGCCATGATGAGATGAAGTCTTTGCAATGGAGACATGGGCTGATTTCCCAACCACAGACTAAAGGTAGTGGTGGCAGAGATCTATGGGTCTGTAGCACCAGAAAGAATGAAGAAAAAACCATGTAACCTGAAGGGCTGCAGTCTTAGCCACTAGAGACCTGCTAAACCACAGGTCAGATCATGTACCCGCCAGTCCATTGCAGGAGCCAGTGGAGAGGCAGAAACACCACCCCAGAGACCAGACGATCTGGAGGACTCAGTCCTTATCCCTCCAGAAGGTGGAGTGAGTCACATACTACCCTGGAGGGAAAGAGGAGTCAAAGATAGGGTAGACATGATACTGAGAGGTAATCCTTTTCAAGATTTTATAAAGTCACCTTTGGGCTGGGGATTTGGCTCAATGGCACAAGCACCTGCCTGGCAAGCACAAGGTCATGAGTTCAATCCCAAGTACCAAAAATAAATAAATAAACTCACATTCAAGGCACCTTACTTCCATCAATTCTTCTCCCAACAATCTTTGAGACATGTTACATCAGACATGATTTCTACATCTCATGTACATAATAACTGACACAGAAAGGATGAACTATCATCCTAAGATCACAAAGCTCCTAAACAGAAAAGGAATTCACAAGGCACAGTTGGGGTCCACACATTACTGATAGCCACTCTGATACAGTGTCATTCCAAAAAATAATAATAATAATAATACTAAGAAATCTTGGCCTGAGAAAAACCTATAAAATGGCAGAAGGCATAAAGCATAATGACCAGTAAACAGGGGGTGGAACAATTCTGTCCTCTGTAGCAAATGCAGCCACTCTTTTAAAAAGGAGTTGGAAGGAGAGAGAACTAGAGACAATGATATTGTGACCATGATATTGAAACTCTGAACTTTCCAAAAATTGCTCTCAACACTGAATATGTATTAACTCATTTACTGCTTATCACAACCCAATCACCAGGTGCTCTCAAGAGAGCTTGGTGGTAGAGTTGTTTCTTCCATGTTCTCCACAATAGTAGCCATGAACCACACTGAGTACTTTCAGTGTGGTAAGTGCAACTGAGAAACTGAATTGCTACCCTCACTGAAATTCAATGACTTTAAATGAAAACAGTCATGTGAGGTTAGGGGCTACTGAACTGGAAGATGCAGAAATAATTTTTTTTCCAGTTCAGCTATGAGGAAACTGAGGAATAGAGCAGCCATATATCTTGTTCTGAATCATAAAATTTCTCAGTGGCAAAGTCATGCTTTAAATTCATTTAGTCTGGTTCTGGAGTACACTCTGTGTGTGTGTGTGTGTGTGTGTGTGTGTGTGTGTGCGCGCACGTGTGCATGCACGCACGTGTGCACATGCCTATCAGTATCTGTGTGCATGTGTGTGTGTGTCTCAGTGTGTGTGTTTCTGGGAAACTAAACGTAAGGCCTTTGCACCAAACTATAGTCCAGTTTTGTTTTGTTTTGTTTTGTTTTGCTTTTTCAGTATTTTGGGACAAGGTCTCACTAAATTGCTAAGTAGCCCAGGCTACATGGGGTCCTCTTTTCTCAGCTTCCCAGACTGTTGAGATTACAGACATGCATCACCATGCCTGGCTGGAGCACATACTTTTAACATTTTCTGAAGAGAAAATCACCTAAGCAGTCACCCCAGAACACAGAGTATTACCTAAGGTACTTACTATTCAAATTATAGAATTAAACATTTAAGTTCCTTTTTCCAACAACAGGTGGGGGAGCTTATGAGGAGAGCCAGATCTGTTGTTGACAAAATGAAGAGACTACATTTAGAGTTTCCGAACCACACTGTCAGCGCTCCAAGCAATACGATGTGTTTTGAACAGTACAACTGAGGTGGTCCCATTTGGCTTGCTTGCTCTAGCACATGCTGGATCCAGAGGGCTACCAAATGCACTACTCTAGAAAGTCTAACCCAGGAAGGCCACTTTGGTGTGTGTGTGGGCCAACCAAGCCTATCTAATCAAGGCTGCCAGAGATGGCAGCTCACAGGTGCAGGGGCCCTGGGGTCAAGCTGCAGCGAGGAAGCTGGGGGATCATTGTCAGAAGTCACACTTGAATAATCAGAGTGCCAGGGAACAATAAAGTGGATCCCAAAGCCCAAAGAGAGCTACAAATTTGGGTGGTCAAATTGGAAAATTTTTCTTAAGTTAATTTTCTGCCTTAAAATTGACAGAATACTCAAAACCAGTACTCCAGCCATTAAATTAAAGCCTACCTAACCCCAATGATATCCTGAAGACTATAAGCAAATTTACCTCTCTATAGTCTCATGTCATCTGTGGCCCACTAACAAAATACCGGTCGCTTCATTCTGAAGTCAGTGGTTTGTTTGTAAAATGCTCTTAGCTGTGAATGAAAGAGAAAGTACTCAAATACACTGAGAAAGGTTTTTACTCAAATTAAGCACTCTTGTTATAGTTGCTTAGTTGCTTTAACTCATGCATGAAAAGAATTTAATTTGCCCAGTGTGCCTCAGCATTCTGCAATTTGCATCTCACTCTAGGTTCAGGAGAGTGAAGCCGGGAGGCCAATTTCTCTGAGTTCCATCTTGGAAAGTAGTTTTTGGTGGGCATCAAATCAGGGATCTTTGTCTGAGGGAACAGTTGGGCTGGAAATACAGCTGCTTTCTCTTTGGAATAAAAGATCATATGAAATTTTTCAAAGAGGGAAAATAAGGGCACCCTGGAATCCAAGGACTTTTTAACTGCAAGTTTCATCAAAGCAAAGCAAGTTGAGCCACTACCGGGATCCCAATAGAACTGAAGATGGTTAATGATTTATTATGAAGAACAAAAATATGGGGAAAATTGTGTGCCAAGGGGAAGAATTTTGCAATTTAAAGTGTGTGTGTGTGCGGGTGTGTGTGACATTTGTAAAATTTCACAAAATGTTTCCGTTTTGCCAGGCAGTGTTCACAAAGCCAGACCTTGGAGCTCTGCACAGCACCTAGGCCAAAAGCAATCAACAGCCCAAGCCCACACAACAGCGCTTTGGAAAGCACGCCAACCTCCCTCACATCACTCAGGCAAAGAAATGAAAGCCACAGTGCTCAATTGCCCAACTCTTAGCACACAAGCAAGAAGCAAAATTGAAAGAAGGAAATCATTAAAAGGACAAGTTATTACTGTCAATTGTGCTCAATGCGGAAATCACCTCAATTTCTTTCTACATAAAATATAGGTGGACCAGGTCTCTGAATTTGTATCAGAGCAGTCACCAGACAACCCACGGAAGTAGAGGCTTGGGTCTGCTCTGTACCTGCTTGGACTCACAGGAGCATGGACATGCGTCCAAGCCATCTGCACACTGAGGAATGCCCTACAACAACAGTAAGCACACTTCTTTATAAAGAGCCACATAATAAATGTTTTAGGCTTTGTGAGCCATAGAGAGTCTGTCACAACTACTAAACTCTGCAGCTATCCAATACTTGCATGAATGAATGAGAATAGTTGTTCCAATAAAACTTTATTTGCAAAAATAAATAGATACAGGTGTTAATTTGCCTGTTTCTATCCTAGAAAATCTGATGAGAATAATATATTTAGGTGCTAGAATAAGAATAAGATTGAGTGATATTTGGAGGAAAAGGTAATTATTGAAATTCTTTGAAGTGTGATGTAGAATGAATTTATCTAATTCTATCAATTGTTTTCAAATAAAAAAGCAGAATATGATTCAATAAGATTATGAATTCTCTAGTAAGCCTCTGCTTTGTTTCACTCTCCAGCTTAAATGTTCCCTTTGGAAGGGAGACTACCACAGGCAAATTCCTTCCCTTTCTTCTTTCTCCTACGATCTTCTATGCATCCATGCTTCCTTTGCTGAGTTGCTGGAGTCTGGTATAGAGCCTAAAGCCCAGTACCTTGACACAGGGTAAGTGGCTGTGTGTATGCTTCATCCTTTCACTCAAATGACAATCAAAATTGGAATCCTCAAATACAGCAGAGAAAGAGCTTCAAAGTTTAGTAGAAAAAAGATCTGGGTTCTCCATTTCTATTCCCAATAACTTGACAAGGCCATTTGGTTTTATTCAAGGCATTCAAGGACTCAAAAATGTGCCACCCACAAAGCTGCAAAAGCTTCCTAAAAATTGATTCAAGAATGTATGCCAGAAAAATTAAAAATGAACCCAAGGAGGAGGAGAAGCATGAGCGTGTAGAAACAGTAAGCTAAGAATTCAAAAAACTTACAATTTTTAAATCAACATAAGTATTCTTAATGGTGTGTATAATGCTAGTCCAATTATTAAGAAATGATTTCTTATAAAACAGTAGTAAGACGTGAAAAACTTAATCACAAGGTTAAAATAAAATTTCTGCATATATCAATACAGAGGAAATAGTGAAAGAGTAAAAAAGAGGAAAAGTTTCAGTCTTGTCTTGTTTAAAAGAAGAAAAGCAGAGAAAGCCTGGCAATTGTATGTAGCTTAGTGGTAGAGAGCTCGCCTAGCATATGTGAGGCCATGGGTTTAATCCCCAACACTACAAAAAATAAATAAATAAAATAAAGAGAAGCAGAGATACTGACTAAAGTTAGAAATTGATTTGTAAAAATAGTTTAAATGTTATTATTTTAAAAATAAGGCTAAGCCTTGGGTAATTAATAGTACTACATATACATACCCTTCAAACCAGTAAACAACAACAAAAAAAAAATAACAAAGCTCTATCCCTCAAGGAAAGGATACGAACTTATTTACATAAAAATGGGAAACCATGGGATTTAGCTCAGCGGCATAAGCGCCTGCCTTGCAAGCAGGCAGTCCTGAGTTGATCCCTGATACAAAAAAAAAAAAAAGGAAACCAAACAGGGATGTCAGAATGAACCCAAATGTTTCTGTTTTCCTAGCAAATGGCAAGAGCTAAATTTCTCAATTTAAAAGTCAGATAATTTAAGGTTAGGTTTTTCTTGAAGAAAACTCCAGGTATATCAGTTTCCAGTATATACACATAGAACAAAGTACTCAGAAAGATCAAATATAGAGGGAAGGACAAAAATATAGCAAGCAAATGCTAATAATAGAGAACAACTATGACAACATTATAGGAAGCCCCAAGAAAGCATTAAATCAGACAAAGATAGTACAATCCATACTCAATGCATTTAACATTCAGCCATCAAATTACATTTTTGAAAATCTGCTTGCAGTTCAAAAACCAAATTACAAATTTAATATCATAATGGAAAATTGTAACAATCCTCTCTGAAGTCAATAGAAAAAAAAGTCAATAGAGACATCACATCCCCAATTCAGGATTTGAATTTCACAATTAGCATGATTGAATTATTAAGTATATAGAAAACTTTGTGACAGAAGAATAATTAAAGTTATTTTAAAGACCCATGTAATCTTTATAAAGCTGTTGACATAGTATATCAGGAAATAGTCTCCAAACAATTTTCAATAGTAGGAATCATGCAATCCATATTCTAGAGCTATAATACAATACAATGAAACATTAACAACAGAAATGAAATTTATTCCCTGGGAATAGAAAAATACCTCCTAGATAGCTTTGGATTAAAAAGATTCATAATTAATAGTAAAGGCTATAATGATACTTAAAACACTTCATATTAAAATTTGAGGGCTTTTGGAATTTCATGGAAAGCACTTTAAAAACAATAACAACAAATAATAATGATCAGTCAAATGAATCAGACATTCATATGAAAATAGAAATAAACATATAAAACAGAAAAAAATAATTATTTACTTGGTTGATAAAAATCCAGAGTGCCACTTGAAAAGAAATTAATCTAAAGCAAATGCAATTGAGAAAAGACAAAAATCACAAATAATATTAGAAATGAAAAGAAAGGCTAAGGTATAGATACAATAATTTTTTAAACCTTGACAGAACACTATAAAATCTATACAAATACTGTATACTTGAATATGGATAGAATGATTCATTTCTAAGACATTGCAAATGCTCAAAATTTAGCTAAGAAAGATAAAGAAAAAAAAACCCTCTAACTAGACCAATAGCTATGAAAGGAACTGAAAATACTGTCAAAAATAATCTTCTTCCTGCTGTGGATTTTCCTGATCCTTCAAAAACAGATAATTTCTACTAGGATATTTTACAAGAACCAAAAATGTATTGTGACTCATGTCATAAGGCAAGCAAAACACTGGTAACAAAATCTGACCACAGAAAGAAAACTATGCATCAATCTAACTCATAAATATAAATGAAAAAAGTTCTAAATAGTCTATTAATAAATTGTTCAACTAAGATATTAAAATACTAAAATGACTAAGAACAGCTTATTGCAGGATCATAAATATGGTTCAAAATTAATAAAATAATGTAGTTTAATCCAAAATGAACTAAAGATGCCTGAAAATAATGTTAACACAGGTGAGAGAGCTCAGCTGAATTAGCAGACAAATGACCAAATTTGAAAGTACTCGTGTTTAAACTCTTGAAATAACCAATCAGAAAGTGTAAAGGAGAAACATTACTAACAAAACTACAGAAGTTTTTTTCTAATTTTTAAAAATTTAATTTAAATTTTTTTTTAATTTTAAAAAATTAAAAAGCCAATAGGATCAATAAAACTAACAAGAAATATGCAAGAAAAAACTTTACTCAAGGCCTTTAAAATATCTGAATAGAAAAAAGATCAACTATGACTCTGGATAGCAAAAATCATTCTATAGAGCTACCAATTATTTTATAATTCACTTATGCATTACACTTATGCATTACACTTATTGTGTAAAGTCTTAGTATATTTATTCTAAGCTTCACCCTGAAAAGAAAATGTGAAAGAATAGCCAAGACATTCTGAAAAAATAAATTGATTTTTTTATAAAGATGAAAACTTACTACAAAGCTATAGCAATCAAAACAGCATGGCACTAACACAGACACAGGTCAATGAAACACACAGCTCAAGGAAACAGAATACAGAGATCAAAATTAAACCTTGACAGATAAGAGTCAAATAAATTTCAAAAGCATGCCAAAACCATTCTGTGAGAAACAAAATTTCTCAACTAATAGTAATGTAAGAAATGAATATCTGCATGCCAAAAAAAAAAAATATATATATATATATGTATATATGACTGTATATAAAAATTAAGTCAAAATGGGTCAACAAACCAGAGAAGCTGAACTGAAATTATAAAACTCTTAGAAGAAAACATAGAGTTAAATCTTTATTACATTGAATTTGGCACAATTTCATGCCTATGATGTTAAAAGTACAGGCAACAAAAAAAAGGACAGGTTAGATTTCATCAAAATTAAAAATATTATGCATCAAATATGCTAATAGAGGAGAACGATAAGCACACAATGGAAAAAATCTGTAAGTCACATATCTGAAGATTGCTATCAAGGACATACACCCTACAACTCAACAACAGCAGCAACAAACAACTCGATTAATGGACAAAGGACTTAATAAACTGGCGTGGTGGTGCACACCTGTAACTCCAGCAATCGAGTGGGAATTCTGTACAATTTCACTGTGGAAGATGAAAAAGTTCCAGAGTTAGATGGCAGTGATGGTTACACATCAACAGGAATATACTTCATGTTACTGTGCTATACACTTAGAAATATAAATGGCCAACTTTACATTTAGCGTGTATTACTTACTAGATATCAAAACTTATTATGATGCAGGTAGTACCCTTTCCCCAGCTGTAACAATCAAAATCATCTCCAGATTTGCCGAGTGTCTCCTGCTGGACAGATAGCCCCCTGGGCTCAATCATCGGGATGACTGATTTCAGCTAGGGAAACCCTATGATCTGGGTAAACTTTCACCCTCAACAACATAGTCTACCAGCTAGTAAGTATCTCTATAAACACACAAAAAAGCAAGAAAGATATGCAAGAAGCACCCAGCACACAAAACTGTTTTGTATAATATTGTTCTATCTTTATTTCACATTTCTTCTGTCTTTCGTTCTTTCTTTTTGCTTTGTTTGCTTGTTTCTTTGTTTAGACAGAGTCAGCCTCTGTAGCCCAAGCTGCCCTCAAACTTGTGCTGCTCCTAGCTCAACCTTCTGACTGCTGGGATTACAGATATGAGCCACAATGCCTGAGTTACATCTCCTCCTCCTCCTCCTTCTTTCTTCTTCTTCCTCTTCTTCTTTTTGAACCCTGGATCAAACTCACAACCTCACACTTGCCAGGCAGGCAGTTGTGCCAGGAACTGTGTCCCCAGCCCCTCTGACTCATATCTTATCTATAGAAATAAAATCTTTACAGAGGTAGAATGAATTCTTTTCATTCAAAGTGAAGCTAGAACCCTATCCACTCTTGGAGGATACTAACTGCTCCAAGGATGTGAGTAGAGCTTGCTCTAAGTTACACAGGGGAAAAGTTTTCTCAGTCTTTGAACTTACTGTATTGGGATTGAGAAAACAGAAAATCCTGTGTGGTTAAGAGAGAAAACATGTAAATGCCGGAAACTCAAACTTAGTATGTATTATATGCATAGACTTTATAGATTACTTCCTTGCCCCGAGTCAAATCATCAGGAATCCTATAAAAATTTAAAAGATAAAGTCCTCCCTGTTGTGGTTTACAACATATAACAAACAACACACAAAAGAGAGACAGCTAACACACATTTTGAAAAAGATCTTTAAGTATCAGTGTTGTTGCTGTTGCTGTTAATCATGAAGCATAGGGGTTTTTTAATCAGGAGAGCAGCAATGCTCTGGCTTCAACACCCTCTCCAGGAGTCTAGGATAAGTGATTTATTTGTTGCTTAAAGCCACTGTATTTATGAAAAACAGCCAAGGGCTATGAACTCTGCAGGGCTGGGACCAGTGATGAGGGGGGAAAAGGGACAGAAGTTTTGAAACACAGACTGATGATAAGGGCAGCTCAGACTTATGGGAAGTCACAAGTTGTTTTTAAACCCTGCATGGCAGCTGTTTCAGTTTTAAAGGTTTATTGAAAGTGGACATTATTTATACCATGTTCATACAAAAATACAAGCAGTGTTTCCCCAGCACCTGTAGCAGATGTTTAAGGGGGAAAACTGAGCTCACATAACCTCAAGAATCATAAACATGCCAACCTTTCCCAAAAGAATACCTCTCTGTATGGCAAGTCCAGCCTCCTTGCTCATGCTGGATCTCTTCTCATGATCTGAACTTTGATGAACTGCCTCTTAAGCCACCTATGGCTATGAAACTGTCAGGTCTCATGAGCTAAATAGGTTCAGTGGTGGTCAGTCTCTGAAGGGCATGCTCCAAGGAAAATGAGAATGCTTTCTTAGAAAGTAGTGACTCAAAAAGTGGTTTGTGTACATAAGAACCAGCTCAGACTTCAAGTTCCTGCCTACTAGAACTAGAGGGGAAATAGGGTTTCAGAAGCCTCTATTTGGATAAATGACTCCCGTCAAGGAGTTTTCACAGTGTTCCCCAGGTCCTCAAGGTAGCACATGAAATCTTAGTTTGTAATATGCCAATGCATATATTTTCCTTTCTAACATAAACTGATGATTTATTTACCTGCTGGATTCTTGTTGGTCTCTCATTTAAAACATGTTTTTCTTCTCATTTACTTAATTTTATGTGGTCTTGGTCTGATTGGTTACTTTGACTGATTTTGCACTGTTAGGAGTCAAGTGTAGGGGGAGGGAGTTCTGTGGTTTTATCATTTAGAAATGGGAGACAGGAGATGGATACAAGGGTAGCTTGGCACAGGTGAAATCGTCCACAGATCTACTCCACATGAAGTTCATTTTTCCTGTGCTTTGAAGCATGAAGGACTCCTGTGGTCTATGAAACACTCCTGTCACCATATAATGTGGTTTGGCATACATGGTATCACCAAAATAGTAGTGATATGTAGCTGACCTTTTAATAGCCTTCCAGAGTGCATCACACCAAATATTGCCAAAGGTGGGTTATTAGTTGATGATGGAGAATCCATAACTAAGAAATGATTTTTCTATCCAGCTCTGTTTCCAGATAACATTCCCTTCCCCAAATTTACCCCCCTCAGAATCTTTTCTTATATTAAAGAATAAGGTATTCAATGCCTTTTTTTTTACAGCACAGTAAGAAAGACCTTATTCAGGACCATCACTGTGGGCACAATGTCCACAGCAATGGAATTTGCAGTGTAGAGACAATAGGCTCAAGTCTCAATATAGGATGGCAAGTGGGATCGTACAGTAAAGAAGCAGGGTGGGGGTCAGTGGTTGGAAAGCAACTTAGAGGAAATATCAGAGGTAAGAGAAATCTTGGCTAAACCAACCTAACAACATTCTTGATGAAGACCAGCCAGGGTGATTACACATTGGGGAGGAATTTGATCAGACATCAAAGGCAATCAGATAGTGGTTTCTTGCTAAAATGACTTAGAAGGGTTTTCACTAAAACTGGATTTCACAAGGAAATGCATAGATAGGCCTAGGAAAAGTTACAGGAAACTGACTAAAGTTTGAGCAAAAATCCTCCATTCTTCAGGGAGCCTCACCCAGTAGAGAGAATTTTGTTCCTCAAACAATGAGTGCACTTTCCATGGAATCTCATAACTCAGCTCTGACTCATTTTTGCTATGCCTCACACTAAACTTCAGGAAATGCTCAGTTTAAACAAGAAGAGATTAGTGCTGGAAATGATTTTAGAATCATTCTTAATCAAGTCTATCAACTTATGCATAAAGAGCTGAAGGGAAGACAATGCAAATCAGCACTAGCAAACTGGTGTGAAAGCCAAGATTAAAATTTACATGTCCTGGCTCCCAGCACTTGTGAAAGCTGTTTCCTGAGTAGAGTGTGCTCCTGTCTCATTAAACCCCATCCACCTTGGCACATGAAGGCAGATAAGGAAGGATTTAGGGAGCCATTCCTTACTTTAAAGTTTTAATGTTCTTGATATAGATAGATTTCCAAACAACTGTTTCTCCATCTCTCATTAAGATTTCGTGTCAGCCAGTTCAAACTACTTCCTTTTTTGCAATCCTGGGGACTATTTTTCCTTCTCTGTGGGTGGTGATGGGGTAGGGTGAGAGGAGGGAGAATAGAACCTCCCTCTCCAAGTCCTTTCTTCACACAACTCATTCTTTCAGGAAAAAGCATCTGTTGACTCATGCATCCAATGAATGGGTTATCTATGGCCAATTTTAAGAGAATGTGTGTTTTACTCACTCTAAAGATATACCAGGAAAAGAAGGAAGGAAGGAAGGAAGGAAGGAAGGAAGGAAGGAAGGAAGGAAGGAAGGGAGAAAGAAGAAAGGAAGAAGAAAGAAAGAAAGAAAGAAAGAAAGAAAGAAAGAAAGAAAGAAAGAAAGAAAGAAAGAGAGAAAATCAAGGTAGTACCTCAGAGTTTGGACAGTCACTAAAATTATAAATACAATTTTAGATTTCTAATAATACAAATAGGGATAGACAAAAAAATTAGCCAAAATATATTTTCAATAGCAGTTAATAGGAAGGAGAAAATTGGCTTTGGTGACTCTACACCTCTATAAAGCCCTCAATATGAGTAAGAACAGTGGCTGGATTTTTCCCTCACATCCCCTTCTGTTTACTTTTTAAAACTACTAATGATATTCCTTGGTATCTTATTGCTTTAATACAGTTGCTGGGGAAAGAAGGGAGAGTCCTCCTCAACCCTTAGAGATGATTCTGAGCACCACAGTTTAAATTACTGTTGTACAAATAACCCTAGGCTGTGGAACATCCGATTTTTGTTGTTTTGTTTCATCTTACATTAAACCTCTCACCTAGTTCTGGTTGCTTTGCTACAGGGCGAAATCATAGGCAAAAACCTTTGCCACTAAAGAACAGAAACCAGGAGTCTGTTTTTCAGTCCACTGCCTCAACCTGTCTCCTTTTTTATTGTCTTTCTCGAAGGAGGTACCAGGTGCTGTCCCTCAAGACCTCCAAAGACTAGTACAGAAGATGGTACAGGTTCCTTTGTCTGTCACACACATACCCACCAACTGATCTTCCAAACTTATTTTCAAAATGACCCCAGAGGTGAATGGCAACTTGCAAGAAGAGAGCAAAGCTCCATGGAAAGAAAAGTAGGCCCGTGTACCTCATAGGCCAGGAAAAATACTGAGTCAAATTACACCTCGTGAATTATTTACTCTATTTCTCTTTGCTAAATCTAAGCAAACATTCCACGTGCATCAAATTGACTCCAGGAGTTTTAACTGTTTATTGTAAAATCAAGTACACAATAGTTCTTTCATGAAACATTTAGCTATGTGTTTAGCACTAACAAATATCACACATATATTATGAATGCTTCCTTATTATAAAGCTAAACATTCATTGCATGAAACTTTAAACTCTGTATTCCAAATCATTATGAACAAGATGTTTCCTCTCAGGCAATTTATTCTGGTGATGTGGAACCTTTGAATAAATAGTGACGCTAGTATTTTTAATAGCTATTTCCCACCACATATTGCAAAGGAAACATTAACAAGGGCCGAATTCATAACCCATCATTGTACAAGTCCCAGATTTAACAACATTTATGGTAAACTATAAATTATTTTATATGTGAATGTTCTGCCTCTTGGATAATTTCATTTGGCTACATGTTCTCCACCTTATCATTTTGAACAAAAGAGATACCTTGTCTATGAAATACCTTTTAGGAAATGCTAAAACAACACTTCTGAAGCTACATATGTCTGTAATAATGGAACAAAATTGTTCTTCCTCCTTGATAAAGTGGGCTTCTGAGGTAAAATTGACAATAATGTTGCACTAAATAGTCATTTTCTCTCTTCTCCTATTGCTCCATTCCATGATCTCTTTGGCTTCCTGTGTAGCAGTAACTCATCCTTGATTTATCCTTTTCTCTCAATGGTTATTAATATCATGAAAGACTATTTGTTTTTTTGGTTAAAAGAGTTTCTACCTTCTTTTCTGATTGTGATAAAGTCTCCCAACAAGAGATACTATATTTTAAGTTTTTGCTAACAAGTGAGGATACATTGTCATTTAAAAATCTCTATGTAAAACCTTGAACTGGAAATATAGCTTTTTAAAAAAATTAATGCTGTAGTGTATTTTTGCTCTCAAAAATGTTTGTTATTTTCCTACTTGTGAATGATCACTCAAAGTCATAGTATATCACATTTGGAACACACAGTAGAGAGACTGCTAGTTCCAGGGGACCTTATACAGGAAAAGCTTTAACAAAAAGTGTATTGAGCCCTTTGCTTGTGAATTCAGACTCAGTAGGGGTGTGTGTGTGTGTGTGTGTGTGTGTGCGCACGCGCACACGCGATTGAGGAGAAGGGAATCTCTCTTTTCAGCTTCTGGAAGTTTTTTACACTAAGACTAACAAAGGACTCTTGGAGCAAGCCCCAAAAACTCAGGAATGGCAGGGAAATGTATCATGTAACTGTATCAAAATGTAAAATTACTACAACTTAATAAAAGCATAATAAAAATCAAACCCAAAGAAAAAAATATTAAACTGAGAGAATTGTTTAAATAAATTACTTTCCATGATAGATAAATGGCTCTTACAAATCAATCAGAAAATGAGTTTTCACCAACCTGATTCATAAGAGCCACACATTAAAAACTATAAAATAACATTGCTATATGGCTGATTGGCAAAGATTAAAAAGCATGGTAATTTGGATTTGTAGTGTCTTTTGGTGGAGTGAACATTGGTGCTTCTACTTGGGCAGGCAAGTCTCAGCACTGACAATGGAAAAAAACCATTTTTTTAAAGAGGATAAAACCAAAGAAAATAAAACAGAACAAAACCAAACAAAATAAACCAGTATAAGTAATACAGGACTTCAAAACCTTACAAAATCAATGATAGTTACCATAATGCCTTTTGTTGTCTTCAAAATAGATGCAGATACTTTAAGACATAGAAAAACTTGAAAAGAACAGAATAGAGTAGAAACAATAAAAACAAAACAATGAATGCAATAAAGGACTTCAAAACAAGGCAATAGTAAATCCAAAATGGCCACCAAAATAATGTCTTGCTATCTTTTAAATAGTTGCTCATGCCATCAGATTTCACATAATCAAACAAAACAAAAAAACAGAATTAATTGCCCAACCCAACAAAACAATGGAAATGATATGGTTTCCAGGCAGCTTCCTGGCGAGGCCCCGTTTTCTCCCACTGCAGTCCCAAGTGGCACTGACTCACAGAGAGAGGCTTGAGTCTAGCTGTACAGTGGAAATATTTCTATGTACAAGGTGATTATTAAAATGCCCCCACCAGTAGCTAACAAATGGAACAATAACAGCTCTTCAGACAAAAATTTCTAAAAATGTTCTAGCAACAGAGAAGTAACATCTTTATACAATAATACGAAAGTGTTATGACTAATAAAATCCATAAAAGATGTTTGTGCTGATCTTCATTGCTCATCATGATGCTTTTATTGCCCAGAAATGGAATTGGGGAAAAACTTCACCAATTTCATAGAGATATAGATATACATAGAGATATAGATACAATTTTTTTTTCAAAAGAGATTGATTAAACACTAGTAACTTTATTTCACTTTACATATCTATTTGTTTTTATATTTGTTTAGGACACCACATGCACAAGTGTATTTATTATGGCCAACTTAAACATCTATTAATAGATACTGATAAGCTAAATTCAGATATATCCATACAATGAGATATTATGCAACCTTTAAAAATAATGAAGTCCATATAAACACAGTGATAAGAAAAAAATCTCTAAGATTGTGCCTTTAAGTAAAAATTATCTGAGCACTGAGGACACTATATTCCCATTTAAGTTACAAAGAAAATGAAAATGTTTATACACACTTGTACACCTACACACCTGGTGATAGTATATGCACCACAAATGTGCCTGGTGATAGAAATTGCATCTAAAGAGACTGGGATGGGAAAATTCTTCTTCACTGTATTTTTTTGTATTAAGTTTTTATTACATTTATTTATTACTGTTCTTGAGTGAAAAAGAAAACTTAACTGATGAATTAATTGCCCAATCCTTTATTTTGAGAAAGTGAGAATGAGAAAGCAAAGACTAGAAATCAGTGAAGTGACTTAACCTTGTTCACATAGTTAATTTAAGATCATAACTGATATTTTCTGGAGTTGATTTCAATTCTGTATACTACCTCACACTTGTAGCAGAGTTGTTAACAAAATAACAACAAGAATTATCATGATACACAATTTAGAGTCTCTCGTTAGGATTCTTAGAGTTCCAATAATTCCAAATCAGGCAACTTATTACTCAATTAAGCATGAGTTCTGGTGAAACTTGTGCTTATCAGATGAAAGCAAATGGTAATGTGAGTTCACATTATCCGTTAATGTCACTCAGAACCTAACACACATGTCAATGTGCTAATGCCTCATGATTTTTACCTAGTTAAAATCTCAAAAGACTCCTAAAATCAGTTGATCACTGTCTCAAACAAAATTGAGACAAACTGAGACAGATACAGACAGACAGACAGGCAGAGACACAGACAGAGACACAGACACAAAGAGAAACTCAAAGAAAGAAACATTTATTTCATAATACATGCTTTTTTAAAAGCTTTTCCTTGAAGTCTACTCTTGCGTTTCAGCAAAATCAAAGATATCTCAAATTCTAACATGGATCTTGTTCAGATGTTGTGCTCTAATCATCTTAACACATGTATTTTACATATGTACCACAGATCAACCAATGTGATTTTTAAAAATTGTTTATTTTTTAGGTTTCTGTGAGATTTTTGGAAAAAGCTTTGCCTGATGATAGTGTAGTGAAGAAAAAATAATGGGAAGGTAGGAAGGAAGGAGAGAGAAAGGAAGGGAAGGGAAGGGAAGGGAAGGAAGGAAAAGGGAAGGGAAGGAGGGAGGAAGGAACAAAGATAAGGAGAGAGAAAGGGAGAAAAAGAAAGAAGGAAAAAGAATGAGAAAGAGAAACAAAGAAGAAAGAAGGCAAGAGGAAGAGAAGAAGGAAGGAAGAAAATGCTAATGATTTTCTTTCAATTCTGGTTTTTCCACTTTCTAATTAAACAATCTTGGGCATGTTGGTCTCTAGCCATCCAATTTTCATCTTTAAAGTTAAAATAATAATGCAGATTTCTCAGGGCTATGGAAAGAATTGAATGAGATAATCTGTATCGAGTGTCAAAAATAAATGGTGTCAAAAGTAGATGCAAAGTAAAGTTCATTTCTTTGCTCTTCCTTTCCTAGAATAAAACATTTAAAGGAACATTTAAGATCACCTAAAAAGAAAGTTTATAGATTGAATCAGGATTTGAAAAAAAAAATAGCCTAAGATGGAAACGAACTCAAGTTGTGTGGGTATTTTGTGAATTAAGAATGAATATACTTTATCTTGATGAAGTCATTGCTATGAACAGAGAGGAAAAATTATGTGCCTACATTTTCATGCATTTCTTGCTCTTATCTTTGTTTCCTTGTTTGCAATTATGAAATATAAATTTGCAAAAATGGTTTGGAGGTGTATAATTAAAATGAAGGAAAGGGAATTTTACAAAAAGTATGTGAAAAGTGTTTTGATAATGAGATTGAAACATAAGTAATGTCTTAGGAAATAGCTGAATAATTTGAGACTACAACTGAAATATCTCTGGTTATCAGATGCATGCTATAGATGCCACAGCTAATATCCTAGTGTCGTTTTCTAATATGAAACAGCTAATATTTGATTTGCAGTATTTGTACAATTGCTGTATTTAGCATACACAGAGTGGACACTCTCTAAAGGCATATAGTACATGGATAAATATGTATGATTATTTCTGTTTACATTACCTGTGGCCCTATGCTCAGAGAGCTGAAGAGTATAAATGCCCCTATGCATCTGACTCAAAAAACAAGGATTTTATATTTGTACTAGTTTGTACTTACAAGCATAAAGCAGCGTATTAAAGATACCAAGGGGATGAAAAATATTGGTCGATATTTATTTGTTGAGATCTAATACTCTAGGGAGAAAGAAGCACATATGCTGAAAAAAAGGCATATATAAAAGGAGGGGGAAAGAGGATCACTAAATATAAATTGAAAATAAGATGAATGTAGTGGCACATGCCTGTAATGCCAACATTTGGGAAACTGAGGCAGGAGGATCCACACAAGTTTAGGGCCAACCTAAGCAATCTAGTGAGTTCAAGGTCAGTCTGACTATACAGAGAGACTCTGTCTCAAAAAAAGCCCCCCAAATTATCCATGTTTTATTTTTGTTTGTTTTTGTCTTTGGAGACAGAGTCTTGCTGTGTTGTTCAGGTGGGCCTTCAGCTCACTAGATAGCCCAGGTTGTCCTCTAACTTATGGCCATCCTCCTGCCTCTGCCTCCTGATTGCTGGGATTATAAGTATGCATCACCATTCCTGACTGGCCTTTAGTACATTAATGTGTCACATCAAGTGGTGACATGATGCAGCATATGATACAGATGTGTTGCTTTTAAATCCTGTCACAGTAGAGTGGTTAGCAGTATACTCCTGCTCTGGAGTTGAGTCAATAGAAAGAAAGGAAACATGATTTCAGGATAATAACAAAGGCAATGATTTCTTCAGCAACATTTTATGAGGCACAAATCAATGAAATTCACTGCCAGCATTTTTCATGAGAAACTAAAACAAACACATCACTGTTATCTTTAATACTTGATGTAAATGATACTCGTTCAACTATCAACTAAGTAGAGACAGCAGTACCACGAGAGGTATCAAAACATACTTTCAGGATTCAGAGAAAGAAAAGGCTCTGTAATAAACAGATTCCCAGGGACAGGGGCTTTGCAAAAAGCATATATAACTTCTTCTAGGTTCCAATGATTTTAATACATATGGAAGAGAAAAGACAGTAGCAAGGGTAAGAAAGGAAGGGATGTAAGGGAAGTAACAGTAGATAAAGACTAAGTAAAAAAGAGCAGAAAGTTGCTCCAATACCCGCATGTATTAGAAAGTGGTTGTGTGTGTGTGTGTGATTGTGTGTGTGTGTGTGTGCTGTACTTTAACAGTGGTATTTAAAACATGCTACTAGGTGAGGCCACCGAAGAGTTTTAGGTTTTTTTAAATTTCAGTTGGAAGAATTTTAGGACAGTTATACTGGCGGCAATGGAATGACTCACCCAATCGGGAGGATGGAATCCAGGAGACAGATTAAGTGAAAGACTTGTAATAGATCCGAAGGCATCACCGTGGGCTGCAAAGCCACAGCAGTGGGGAGGCGGTGACAGTGTGACACTGCTGTGCTGGGGCTGGAAGGGAAGACGAACAACCCAGAAGGAAAGGGGGAAAAAAATCAAAGGTGACGCAAGGACTTTAACTTTCCGCCGTGAGATAGCAGGCAACGTGGTCCAGATTGATCTCACTGCCATAAGCAACCAAAAACTGAACAAAATTATGAAACAACTGTCTTCAGATGTCAGACAATTGGCAGCACAAGACTGTAATCTCTGGGGGGAAAGAGAGAGGAAAAACAAGGTGAATCCTTCCATTTTACTGGCATTCTGCCTGGAAGTAATTTGCAAACCTCCAGCTCAGGGAAGAACTCAAGCAGAGCTTCATAGCACTGCTGCATGGGAGAGGTAGAGCTCGCAGTTCAGACTGGCAGATACAGCTAAAAATGGCAAAAGAGAATTGTGGGAAAGAACTCTAGGACTTTGAAAAGGGTTTTCTTAAATCTTTGGCTGAATACCAACTTGTGTGCAATCTGTGTACAAACTCCACAAGAACACTTCTGGGGAGGAAAACAATTGTTATGAAATGAGAGATTTAAAAAAAAAAAAACAGTCTCAGAATTCACATAAGGAAGAGGAATCATTTTGATTTTCACTGGTTGGATGGCAACCAGAAGAATGAAATTATATTTTACTAGAGAACCAAGTAATAAGCCTAAATTATTCTTATAGACTAATGTTGACCTGTCCTTAAAAATACATTATCTTCCAGAGGAATGTGCAATATTCTTTAAAGGAATACAACAAAACCCAGTATTCAAAAATATGAATTCTCAGTATGTATGCCTTACCAAATGAAATAGCTTATTTGAAGAAATTGGAAGACATGCCCACACCAAAAGAAAAACTAGTCAACAAAAACTAATGCAGAAATTAAAAATACAATTGAATTGACACAGGCACTACAACACCTATTATAAATAGCCATAATATGCTCATGGGTTTAAAAAAATAAACATAAGAAAGTAGAAGATATAAGAAAGACTAATTGACAGTGTAGTAATATAAGCTTTCATGAAGGAAGTACCAAAAAAAAAAAAGAAAAGAATTTCAAAGATCTGAGGGAAAAATAGCAATCTATCTAACATATGTGTAGTACTGGAAGACAAGTAGAATGAAGCATCATTAATGAAAATCTCTAAATGAACATAAGAAATTACTTTTAATGGAAAGAGAATAAAAATACAACACCCTCTAAGAAGCTAGAACACTTTAGAAATTCACTGATTTAAATTCCTATAACAAGGTTTAAAACAACTCTCAAAGCAAGGATCTAAGTTTCTACCTAAAGAAAATTTAAAAAAGAGTAAGTTAAATAATAAGTAAGCAAAAGAATAATAATAAAACTCCAAATAGAAACTAGTAAAATAAAAAATAGACTACCAGAAGAAAATAATCAATGAAGCCAAAGGCTTATAATTGAAAAGATGATAAACTACTCAAAATGATAAACTACTAACCAAACTGATCAGAAAAAAAGAGTGAAGATATCATTTATCAATATCAAAAATGGAAAATGAGGCATTACCATACATTTTTGAACCAAAAAGATAATAAAGAAATCTAACTTTGTGCCAATAAATGTGAAAATTTAGATGAAATAGAAATAGACAAATTTCTTTAAAGACACATATTATTGAAGCTCTCTCACAAAAAATAGTGAAGGTTCTATGATTAAGAAATTGAACTCATAATTTAAAATATTCCAAAATAAAGCTATCTCATATTGAATTAGGATGAGTGCCTTAAAGCATTAAAAAATAAAGCATGTATCAGCCACACACAAACTCTTTCAGCAAATAGAGGAGGGAATACTTCCCAACTCTTTTTATGAGACTAGAATTACCCTTATAACAAACCAAAGCATAGGTGAGACAAAAAATAAAAGTTAAGTATGTATGATCATAGGCGAAAGTAACATTAACAAGATAATAGTAAATAAAATAAAAATATTTAATTTCATTATCAAGTTTAGTTTATCTCAAGGAAGCAAGATTATTTTAATATTCAAGAATAAATCAAGTAATGTACCTTATTAGTAAAAGTGAAAACATGATAGTAGCAATAGATGAGCAAAGTATTTCATAAGATTTGAGTGACATTTATTATAAAAGCTTTCAAGGACTATGAATGGATAAAACTTCCAAAGTCTAATAAAGGACATTCATAGGAAAAAAAAAAACCCTATGGCTATCTAAATAAAAGAAATCCTAGATAATTTCCTGTTAAAATTTGGAGCAAGTTGAAAGTGCTCCTAAGCACTAGAGGTCTTATACAAAGCAATAAGGCTGGAAAAAAAGGGAGAAATGATCTAAATTTCCACCCGAAGAAAAAGAAAGATACAGATTGTAGGTAAAACGTCTCTATTTACATTTTTTGGGTATGTAGAAAATCTTAAAGAATCTATACAAAAGCTGATAAAATGAATGACTTCGGCAAAGTCAATATACAAAAACATTTGTGAATTTTAATTTCATTAAAAATGAAAGAGCATGTACAGTGGCATCAAAACTATTACAAGCTTTGGAATAAATTTAAGACAATGTGTGCACTATCTGTACACTAACATTCAAAACCCTACTGGGTTTTTTGTTTTTTTGTTTTTGTTTTTGTTTTTGTTTTTTGTTGTTGTTGTTTTGCACTAGGAACCAAACTCACAACCTTGGGCTTGCCAGGAAGGCGCTTACACCACTGAGCTAAATTCCTGACCCCCTGCAGAGATATATTAAAGAAGACAAATAAATGAAGAAGCATACCATATTCATGAACTGGAAACCTTGGTTTTATGAAGATGAAAATTGTTTTCAAATTCATCTATACATTCAATGCCAGTTCAAATAAAATATCAGTATTTTTCTTGTAGAAATTCCATGAGTTAATATATCACATATTGTTATCTTAGAAGTAGTTGTTCAAGTTATAGGAAACATCAGGATTATAGGGAGTGGCCAAAAATAATTTACAAGTATACAAGACTAATTCAACATTCAAGATTCAATTAATATAATCCACAAAGCAGCAGGATAAGTCACATCATCATATCAATTAACACAGAAAAAGCATTTGATAAAAATTCCTAACATTCACAAACTGTCAGAAATTGAAGGAATCTTCCTCAGGTTTACAAGGCATCTCTACAAAAACAAACAACAATGAGAAACTCTGCAGATAACATACTTAGCACTGAGAAACTAGATTTCCCATTAAGAAAAGAAACAAGGCAAACGTGTGTGCTTGCCACTCCCTTTCTGTTCTTTTTTTGGAAGTTCTAGATAACCCAAAAAGACAAGAAAAAGAAAGAAAGGGCATACTTACTGTGAAGGCAAAAGATAAAACTATCTTTGCCAAGATGAAAAGATTGTGTAGAAAATCCAAATGAACTGACAGGAAAACTACTGAAACTGACAGGCAATTTTTCAGAATAAAAAAAATTAATACTCAAAAGATTGATTAATTTTCTAGATATCATCAATAAACATGGGATTTGAGATGATAAACAAAATAACATTTAGATTAGTTTCTCCAACAATGAAATTCTCAGTTATGATTCTACTAAAATATGTTTAAAGTCTTTGTGAGTAAAAGTGTAATGAAAGAATGCGAAGAAGTTCATGTTCATTGATAGGAAGATTTAAGATTATCAAAATACCAGCTTCACTAAATGTGATCTATAGATCTGACAGAATCTTGGGCAATGAATATCCCAGAAAGTTAATTTACCGTCAGCGATGAATTGATTATGAAGTTTACATGGAAAGTAAAAGACCCAGAAGAGCTAATACAATATTAGAGGAGAAAAGCAAAGGTGGAGAACTGACACTAGCTGACTTAAAGTGTATTGTGAAACTACAGTAAACAAGATAGCATGATTTGGACAAAGAACAGACAAATTGATCAGTGAACAAAACAGAGTCCAAAAATAAAATTTTTTAAATGCAATAAATTTATCTTTGACCACAGAGCAAAGGCAATAATGCAATAGAGAAAACATCTTTCCAACAAATGGTGCTGGAACAACTTGACAATCACATGGAAAATCAATCAATCAGTCAATCAATCTAGACCCAGATTTAAAGTTTTCCCCAATAATAATTCTAAATGAATCAGAAACTTAAATGAAAGACTATAAAGCATCTAGAAAATAAAGTAAAATCTAAATGACACCTAATTTGACAATGATTTTTTGGGGTGGGATACAAATCAAAGGCACAATCCATTAAAGAAAAAACTGAAGCTTGACTTAATTAAAATCTGAAGCTGAGAATCTGTGCAATACATTGTGAGGAAAACAAAAGTACAACCCATAAAGTGGGAGAAAGTATTTTTTTGTTCTAAGGACTGTTATCAAAAGTATATAAAGAATTCTTAAGACAACAGAAAGAAAATGACCTATTTTTAAAATGGGACAAAGATATTAATAGATTAATAAATATAAACAAAAAAGATAAACAGATGGTAAATAAACATATCAGAAGATGTTCCGTACCATATTTCATCAGGGAAATGTGAAATAAAATGAACAGCAGTGAGATATCACCATGGAAAGATGAGAATGGTCAAAATCCAGAACACCGACAGCATCAAAAGCTCGTGTGAATGCAGAGCAGGAGGAACTCTCATTCATTTTTGTGGCATTGAAAAATGGCACTTTGGAAGACAGTTCATCAGTTTGTTAGAAAACTAACCATGTGCTTAACGTATGACCCAGCAATCGCACTCTGATATTTACCTAAATAAGTGGTAAACTAATGTCCCCACACAAACCTACACGCAGATAATTGTAATGTCTTTTTTCTTGATTGACAAAACTTGGACTCAATAAAAATTTCCTTCTTGTAAGTGAATGGATAAACTGTAGTTTATTTATAAATAAATAGCAAGAGGTACAATAGTTGATCATACAGAAAATAGGTAACTACCCAAAATTTTGCCAACTAGTTTTCTAAGTGTGTGTCCCACTCTATGGGCTCAGTGCATGTCCCACTGTATGCGTTCAGTATGGGGGAAAAATACAGTAAGCCATAAAAGCCAGAGAAAAAGAGTAAATGAACATTAGACAAGAACTCATTCCAAAATGCTATATACTTTGAGTCTGTAAGACATTCTGGAAAGACTAAACTACAAACAGAAAGGAGATCAATGGTTGTCAGACTTTGGGAAAACAAAGGGGTGAACAAATATAGCACAAAGAATATTTAGGATGGCAAACACATATGATGGAATGCAACTTTAAATCTGCATCTAGATTGATTGACTGATTATTTTCCATGTGATTGTCAAGTTGATCCAGCACCATTTGTTAGAAAGACTTTTTCTCCATTGCGTTATTGCCTTTGCTCTGTGGTCAAAGATAAATTTTACTGCATTTGCTTTTTTATCTATTTTTAAACTCTGTTTTTTTCACTGATCAAAATATGCTGTATAATTCTGTAGTCACTGTATGTCATTATACATTGGTCCAGACCTACAGAATGTAAAACACCAAGAATGACCCCTAAGGTAGACTATGGATTGTGGATGATTAAAATGTGTGAATGTAGGTTCATCAATTATAAAAAACATGCCACTCTGTGGCATGTTGGTAATTGAGAGGCTATGCTCATATAGGGGTAGGAGATACATAGGAAAATATCTGTGTGTTCCTCTCAATTTAGTTGCAAGCCTGAAATTGATTTAAATGATAAAGTCTAGGTATTTTCAAGCATAGAAGCTAAAACCTCTATGAGGAAAATTATACAAGTGGTAAATACAAAATTTCCTGGGTATGACAATATATAAATAGGTGCCTATTTTAATGATTTGACTATTATGAATTTAAAACTTAGTAATGCCAGTAAAGAGAAATCTTTTAAAAAAACAAAATGTATCGTGATTCTATTGGAAATCCACTAAAATGCCTAAAATTAAAGTTTATCAATATTAAGTATTGATGAGGATGTAGAGAAACTTATAGCCTAGAGTTGGGAGAATAAGTAGGATGGACACTTTGGAAAACAGGTAGCAGAGATTTGGATAATTACATAACTTCTACATGATCCAATCATACCATCTCTAGCTATTGACCCAAAAGAAATGACAGCATTTGTCTACACTGATTCTTATACGGAAGTGTTCCTAATAGCTTTATTCATAGTATACAGAAAATTGCAGCAACCTGAATTTCCATCAGCAGGTGAATTTGTAAACAAACCTTGGCACACACATATGATGGAATACAACTCCACAGTAAAGAAGAAGAAATTATTAATCCTTGCCATTTTGTGGACGCTTTTCAACTTACACTAGTCTTAAAAGAAGACATACACAAAACAATGGATTTTATTTATAGAAAACTCTAGGAAAGGATCAGTCTAATCTTTAATAACCAAAACCACAGATCAATGGTTGCTCATGGTCATGGTGACAGTGCTTGATTGTGACACAAGGGAAATTTTTATAATGATGGGAAATGTATTTCTAGACTATGGTGGTTGGTAGATAAGTTATATACTTATTAAAGGAATGATTTTTTGGTACGCAAGTTATACCTCCATCTAGGCCAAATACCGTAAAGAAAGACTTTAAATCTCAGACAGTGATGGAAGAGGATATTTTCTATACTAGGAACATGCTGAGCTGGAAGTGCTGTTAGATCATTCAGGTGAAGACACCCACAAAGCAGGAAAGCTGGAGTTCTGGAAGACGATCAAGGCCAGAATGTCACCTCAGAATGATAGGAGTTAGCATCCTCACACTACATGAATCACCCAGAGAGATGTGAAACAGTTAACCAAAGCCAAAAATATTGGAAGAAGCAAAATCTATAAGCTACAAAGGATAAGAGAGAAATTAGAGAGGGAACAACCAAAAATTAAAAGGAAAGGGAAAAAAGGTAATAGAAATAAAAGGAGAAATTCAAGGATGTACAGTAGGAAAGCAAAATCAGATCAAGCAAGTCTGGAAAAAAAACTTAAAAGGGCAACAGTATGCACCACATAGATCTTCTTATTCAACTTTCAAAAAGTGTTTCAGTGATTGGTCTGACTATGATAATATACTACAGCAAGGTAAAAAGCGAGTGAGTAGAAACATAAAAAAAGTGATCACTCTTTGAGGTCACCCAGTGCTAAAATCAGGAATGGAAACAACTATGGCTTGGGGGATACAAAGATGGGGAAAAGATGCGTTATGGTTGGTGGATTTTAACATGGACTAAGAGTTTTTAAGGCAAGGGGAACTGTTTAAATTTCGAGGAAGGCAATGATTGATGAAATAAGATCCCAGAGAAACTGTTGAGTGGAAATAAGCCCTGTAACCAAATGAAGGAATGCACTTTCAAAATAGGCAAGATCTTTACCAGGCTTTCAAGAACATGGTAGAGAACTAGACCACATTTGTAAATGTTACACAATTGTAATCCGTGATGGAACTAATGAAGCTCATCAGAGAAGGTGGCTCCCAACTCTTGAGTTGACTTTGCTAGTCACTGGGTGCTTCTATTGGAATGACGGTAATCAGTGTCCTAAAGGTACGTAAAGCCTTGAAGGCACACACTTTTGTGACTCCAAACAGTGAGACTAATGGTCTTAAATTAACAGATAAGAGCATTTAAGTTTGGACCGGTTTTTACATGTTGAAGCCTGCAGTGTGGCAGACTTTGTGCCAAGCAAACAACATATAAACCAGAAGACAGGTGGAGACATAGGTCAAGATAATTACTCTCCAGATTTCTTTCTTTCTAGAGCAGAGGTCTACCCCATCTTTTACTAAAGCCATAGCTCCCACAGGGCAGCTCTATCCTGAGCTAAAACCAGTCTTCCCCAGGAACTGGTTCCCCTCCTTGACACCTTTAGGAGTTTACTGCCCCTCCCCACCTTTACTTTCAACTCGAGTTCTCTGGGCATCCACTCAGAATAAACTCAGTTCCGTTCTCTTATGAAGGAGTGCTGCCTGATTCCCACTAAGATCCCAAATGATACACAGCATAATCTGATAACCACGCTCATACAATTACAGAATATACGGGCAAACAGTGCTTAACAGAAACTTTGTTTTCCCTTTGATTGCATGCTTTGGTTTCATTTTTTCATAGAATTTTCTTATATTCTTAAAAATCTTTAATCCATCATACTGCTCTGCTACAAAAATGTATATAAAAATTTAAGAGTTTAAATTACTTCATATAATACATAAAACAAGACAAATTACATATACCTATTATCAAATAATTTTCAGGAATAGATTATCATTATTAATCTGCAATGAATCAGACAACACAAATACAGCATAAACTTTCACTTAGAAATGATTGAATTTGGGGGGGGCTAGGGATCAAACTCACAATCTCATGCTTGCCAGGCAGGTGCTTATGCCACTGAGCTAAATCCCCAACCCTATATTATACATAAATTTGCTATTGGAAAAATACCTTTGCTAGAGAAGAAAAAAACCTTTTTTTCCCCCCAATTAGCAGATGTTCCCAAGGACGAATATAATTTATAGCTGGAAAGTTTCAGAGAAAGTCAACAACAACAAAAGGATTGGGCTACAGGAAGTTAAGACTTTGCAAAAGTCACATTATTATTTTGTCAAGAAATTTTGGTTTTTTATAAAATAGAAAAGATTAAGAAAAAAATTAAGTTCATTAATTAATGTGAGATTTATTTTTTAAGAGTGAAAGCTAGAAGACATTCCTTCAGTAAATAAATGGAAACATGAGTAGGGAAGAGTTTAGTAGAATTCCAGAAGTTGGGGTTTACAGTAAAAATAAAACCAAGGTGCATAGTACATAATTACCTGGCAAAAATTAATGGAAACTCTTTTTCAGAGCCATGAGTTAATGTTCAAGAAAACATAAATGTTTACTCAACAATGACGTATGTTACTTTCCTAGAAAATACAGTATTGCTAGTTTGGAAGTAAATCTAGAAAGTTCATCTTCTCCTCTTTGATGTTATACGAAACAGGCAACAAGACCCAAACAGAGGCCATGACTTTAGTAGGCTTTGAAGACTCCTGCAGTGCCCCATTGCACTGTGTGCACTGAATAATGGGGCCCAGGAAGATCCAAGAAGAATAAAGATTTTCTAGTGGATGGAGGTGGAACTGAGAAAGGGAAGATATGAAAAGTGCCCTTAACCTATTCTCAGGCTACTCAGCTTTTAGGAAATCATATAAAGGGGTAGCTAAAGGTCCAGAAATCCCTAAAATATTCTCTGCACCCCCCAGTCCAGGGCCGTATCCCTCCCTGGGGAAACTTTTGCTGGCCCCAGGGGAAGATGTCAAAGTATGACCAAATTAATTCCAGCATTGCCTGGAGAAAGGAAAGAAAGTCACTACTTGTACAAATCATTCTGATTTACATTCTTCTACTTTCTTTGGACGGTTTCTTTTTCAAGGCTGCTATTCCCAAACAGCCAAAGAAGTATGAAACAGTTGAGAATGTGAAACTGGATCCTTTGTATATTCAGAGGTTGAGTCTACACAACAGCAGAGTGTTGGATGTTTTGTCTCCACATTGCCAAACATCTGGATTGAATGAAGAATCAACTAAATGGACTTGATGTTCATCTTGTTCCCTGCATCAGGGTGTCTTTTACTCCTTCTGGCTGTGAAACACCCTTCGATATCAGTAGCAGGTCTGAACAGAAAATCAACTGTCTGCACACAGGAAAAGAAAAGAAACCCCACTCAGTCTTTCCAAAAACAGTCTTCCTTTCCATTCTTCTTCCCAAACTCTCTCAGGGACTTCAAGGTTCAAGCCAGATCACTGCACCTGATCCATCAGCAAAGGGCAAATCAGGTGCACCCCTTGTCTGTCCCTTTCAGGGCTACTTCCCTGGTGCCCAGCCACCCTGCTCCCTGGCAATCTCTTCACCCTTCTGGTCTCATAAGAAGAGAAAGGGAGGCAGCTCCAGCCTATCTCTGAGCCTCATGTTACACAAAGCAACATAATGAGCTGCATTTTGTTGAGGGCTCTCCAGGTCCCCCAAATCTTTCTCAAATGTGATTGTTTATAAAATGTTTGATAAAAATAAATGATGCTTTCAATTTAAACAAAATTTCACACTGTTACTGGTTTTAATAACAGTTTTGACAGATGAGATTTTCATCATCTGTTTTTTCTTTGTGAAGGCTTCTTCAATAAACTAAAAATGCTTTAAACTAACAGATGTGACTATAAAGTAAGGCTTGAGTGTGAGACATCAGGAAAGAAGGCTTGTCAAATGCTTCAGCATAGAAATTTATTCATAGTGCAAACATCTCACGGGGATCAGGAAAGTTACCAACCTAATGATTGCTGACCAACACGTGAAGCCAGTGGCAATCCAGAAGCCTTCTATGCGGTCAAGGGCTCTGTGTGTGTCTGCTCCTCCCATTTGCCCCTGGATCTCATGGGTTTGATGACTCCAGCAACGAAACACCTATTAAGATGTCCTTCCAAATTGCTGGCTCTGATGCTGATGTTTGACAAACTGATGATTCACAATTATTTTTTCCATCAGCTCAAAAAATTTGAATTTTCAATAATGCTCTGTTTAAAATAAAAAAGTTAATTTTGTCAACGTTAAGCATGTAGATACATAGCTATGTGTGGTGGTGCGTGCCTGTAATCCCAGCACTCAGGAGACTGAGGCAGTAGGAGTGCTGTGAGTTCGAGGCCAGCTTGGGCTACATAGTAAATGCATGGTTACTATGAAATATATAGCAAAACTTTCTCAAAAATATATTTTTTAACAGAGTTAAATGTTTGAAATTAAATACACTGGTTTCGAAAATCCTTACTGGCCTCCAAAATAAACAGTTTAATAATTTTTCCCCTTTTTTGTTTTATGATGTCTTTTTCTTGTTTTAAGCAGTTCTTCTTGAACTCTATGCAATATTGTAAGGCACAATAGCAAATTATTGTACTAACAAGAATAACCCTAAAGCTTGAATATATCAAAGAATGTCAGGTAAAGAAAAGAAAATCTTGTCATGTTATAAGAGAAATATCTTCCATTCCAAAAGGCATATTTTGAAATGTATTAACATGACTCAGTAATCAAAACAAGAAGTTAAGAAATATTGAATTGCATTTCTACATCTCCTAATAAGATAGATACATAGATTAGATAGATAGGTAGATAGATAGGTAGATAACTTATTCTATCAAGTAGCTATTTAATCCTCAGTTTCATAGTGTGCCCTGAAATGGGCACATAGCATTTGATTTACTTATCCTGAGTTATTGAATGAGTAATGTGTTCTTTCTTAACTCATTAGTCTTCCTCTGTGGCTCTATTCGCAGGTGCTGGGCCAGCCTTCACAGGAGCTAGAACTCCTTCCACCCATCTGAAGAGTATCCAAGGAAGCTTTTCTGCCAAAAGAGGCATTCCCAAGGATTGTGACATCTTGGGGTTCTGGCAAATCTAGGGAGCAGAGGCAGCCTTGGCCAGATTTCAGCCTGAGGCATGCTGGGAGACCAGCACTGAAACCAGGCACTGTATGAAGCAGGAAAGAGCTGCCATGAAGTGAGATGACAAAGCTTGACTTCATTCCCAAGAATGGCCCTATAGGAGAGCGATCAGATAGTCAACATAGAGCCTTCAAAAGTCATGGCAAGATGAGCTTGATGTGGCAATCACTGGAACAAACAATATTGGGACAGAGCCCACCAGAGAACACAGAATCTAGCTATGTTTTCTGGAAAAAAAGGCAAGATCTCAGTTCTTGAGAGAAAGCCTTGGAAGAGCCAAGCATCTCCCCAGCCTGGGCTCTGGACAGAATAACCAGGCTAAGAGTAGGTTGAGTTGAAGCAGACAGGGAATCAATGATTTGGGCTGAGATCTGTCAACACAAGGTCGGGTCAGGCAGAAACAATCTAAGTCAGGCTTCGGCACTGATTTCTGATTATTAAATATGTGCCTTCGTGTCCTGACTCCAGCTAGACCCACAAGCTCCTCTGAGAAGAGCCACTCTCTGGTCATCTTTGCATTTTTAGCTCCCAAGTAATGTCTCACACAATGGGAGCTTAGTGTGTGCCTCTGAAGGAGTGACAAAATGAAGCAGAGGGACAAAAAATAGTGAATGAATAAATGTGAAGCTGCTTGAAAGTCCGGGAGCATGTAGTCCTACCTGGTGTTTTGAATATACTCTTAGAGTACGTCTGCCTTAAGATTATAAAGATTAGCTGATGATGACAGTGACATGTCTTTCGAAATATGAATACTGAAAGCTTAAAATATAACCCTGTGCTTTTATCTTTTATAGATTTTCAGATTATTTCTTACCTGTCAACTCTTTGTGAGACGTGTCTTATGGCCAGTAATGGAACTATAAAAAGTTAAACTTAGTGTTAACCATGGGTATTAAACGACTTTTTTTTTCATTCCAACATACCAGAAAGTAAGCATCAGTCTTCTCATCTCTTTTTTCTAGGCTCTGAAAGAACATAGATCTACCCTTCAGTCTTTCCATCCCCAGTCACCTCTCAGCTCTACACAAATGCTCATCCTTTTTCCTATTGTCTTTTTTTAAAATTTAAGATTAAAAAGACACAGAAAAGAAAAACAAAAAGCAATACAGACAGACAAACAAGAAGAAACCAAATACATAGCAGTATAGGTTTACAAAACAAGATAATAGGAACTTGAAGATGGTTGTAATATTACATATTGTTATTTTCAAGTGGGTTGCTTAGAATAACAGATATAGACATGTAAAATGGATCTAAACATGAGTATTAACTGCTCTTTTCCAATAACTAATACAGTTAGTAGTAAAGTCATTTTAGCTATCATATATATATATGTGTATATATATATATACACATATATATATATTTGTCTTTTTCCTGTCATCTATAACTCTCCTGTCTCCTGTCTCTTATATCTGTACATATATTTTTACCTTTGTGTATTCACCAATCAGCTATTTGTTCATTGATTGGTTCAACAAACAGTTAAGTTCTGTGCTCAGGACTATCCAGCTGTTGAGTATGCAGATGTGTGTGGTTGGGGAGGGGATAAAGATCATCTTTGCCCTCACAGGTATGCCAGTATGTGGGAAAGACACACAGCGGCTGGGCATGAGGGCTCACACCTGTAATCCCAGCACTCAGGAGGCTGAGGCAGGAGGAGTGCTGTGAGTTTGAAGCCAGACTAGGCTACAAAGTGAATTGAAGGCCAGCCTGGACTCCATAGTGAAACCCTGTCTTAAAAAGACAAAAAAAGGAAGAAGGAAGGAAGGAAGGAAGGAAGGAAGGAAGGAAGGAAGAAAGAAAGAAAGAAAGAAAGAAAGAAAGAAAGAAAGAAAGAAAGAAAGAAAAGATAGATATCACAAGGCAGTGTATCCCATCACATTCTTTACCCCGTGGATGACTTCACTCTCACTCTGTTTAAATCTTCCCCTTATCACCATCTCAAACCCTATCACCTGAGGTCACTGTTAATCAGATGAGTCCTAGAGAGGGTCTTGGGAATACACAAACTCCAGAATGACATTTGGAGGGTTTTACAAGACAGTCCCCACAAGTTGGCAATGGAAGGACACCTGGACAATAAGTGACTTCCATTGCCTCACAGGCAGAGGGGCTGGGCATAGGCAGAACTATTCTTTCTTTTCTCTCTGTTTTTCCTCTCTTTTACAGTACCTCTTCCCCTCCTCTCGCCTTGCCCCCAGGAATCCATAATTGGATCTTTAAACCAGATTAGTTTCTAAAAGTGGGAAAACTTACTCAACAGGTATGCCTCTGAATCTGATTTTCGCTAAGACCAAAAGATTTTCAAAACTTTTCAGCCTTTGTTTTGGATGATTCACTGTCTAGCTGTCTAGTCTTAAAGCAGAAAGAAGGGAAAGTTACAGAGCAGGAAGATGCCCCTGGGATACAAGAAAAGAAATGCAATTACACTATTCTATCATAGTAAATATATTTACATACTTAAATAAAACCCTTCTGCTTTTTAAAAATAAACAATGTATTGCGTTAAATAAGAAAGACAGGCCTGATCCATTTGCCAGGACACAGAGCCTGGATGATGGCAAAGGTTCTATTCTTGTTTCCCGTTCTTTTACTTCTGGGTTTCATGCATGGCCAGCACTTTCTCTTTACCTCTTTTTTCTTTTTACCAGGGATCAAACTCACAACCTCACACTTGCCGGGCAGGTGCTTACACCACTGAGCTAAATCCCCCAGCCCTACTTCTTTTTATCTTAACCTTTCCAACCTTGCTTCCATTTTCACTGCAGAACTGAAACTATGCTCATAAAGGTCACCAGCTGCTTCCTACCTGGCAAATTCAGAGAACATTTCTCTACACCTTCCTTCCCAAGCCCAAAGCTGCCACCCTTTGTCACACTGTTTATTGATGTCATGCACAAGGTTATAAGTACCACATTGGCTTAGTCACTAACTAAGAAGAACTTGAAAAGCAAACTTTTGATAGCTTGGCTGGCAAAACAACTAGTATATGTTTAGAAAGATTTTTAAATATTTTTCTCAAATTATAGTCTTCCCCTACTTTAGGATACTTTCATCCTGGTGGAACCAGAAGGGTAGAGAAATCATGTCTTTTCCCTACAGATTATCCATGAGTTAAGTTTTGGCACCTGTGACCAAATGTCTGAGAAAATCAATTTTCAACCAAAAAAACATGTATTTTGGCTCATGGTTTCAGCAGTTTTTGTCCATGGTTGGATGGCTCCATTGTCTTTAGGCTTGTGGTGAGGTATAGCATCATAAAGGAATGGAGCTGCTTACCCCGTGGCTGCTGGTAAGCAGGGAGAGAAAAGGAAAGAGTCAGAAAAAAAAAAAATGCCTGCGGTCAAGATGGAGTCCCCAAGGGCGTGCCACCATGACCACACCTTCCAACAGCCCCTTGGATATGAGTTCATCAATTATGATCATGATCCAATCTTCAAAAGCCCCACTTCTGAACATGTGAGCCTTTTGGGGATGTTTTTTTCTCAAACTATAACGATCAAAGTTTATAGAAAATTCCTGGAGCCTGATAACCAGAATTCTAATCTCAGTTTCATCAATTTGTTTTCCATCCAACCTGGACAAACCACCCAGTGGCTTCGTGTTGAAGAGCAAGGGGAATAATTGTGAGCAGTAGCAAATGAAGCTGACAGATCCCAGACTAACAAAGCTGAAGCTTGAATGTACCCTTCATGGGTTCCTCTGGGTTTGGAGGAACATACACAGTTATCGCCCAGGGGAAGGCCATACCAACCCAGGATGAGGCAACATTTAGTGTATTGAGGGCCTGAGGAGTTGCTTTTCTCTCAGTGGAACTACTGTACCCAGGACAAGCACTTGGAAAGAAGGAGAGAGTGAGAAGCAGCTACAAAATGGTGATTTCAGTAGAGAGGGAGTCTTCACATAGACTTTTCCCATCCACTGCTGCCCATGAGGAATGCTGTTGGTCCTTGGATGGAAGGCTGCTCCTTCATTGAATTGCCAGGTCTCACAAACCTCTGCACCTAGTATGTGAACATCAGCTTTCAGTCCTTTCTGGAGCTTACTTCCACCACTGCAGAAATAAAAAAAGATGCCCACATTTTCCTCAGCACTTTGCTCTTTAAACAGACCTCTTCTTTCTTCACTTGAGGAAGAAACTTCTTTTTAATTGAGCAGAGGAGGTTCCCTTGAAGTTCTTATTAAGATTAATTTTACTAGTTAATGTATCAGTATACAATGAAATAACTTTGCGAAGCACTTATATATCGTGATTGGCCAATGATAATAGTCTCTTTAGTTCTTTTACATTCCACTACATTTAAATTGCTGGGCTTTGTTTGGATTTTTGTTTTATTTTACTGCTATATTCTTTGCTAGTTCAGAGCTGAGCTTCTCACTCTGTACTCACCAGGAGTCCCGTCAGTCTCGTGACAAGTACTGTGACCCCCCACATCAGTGGCCTTTCTGGTGCCTGGTGCCCACTGGTACTCCAGTTGTTTAGCCCAACATCTTCTAACATCTTTCCCTTGAAAGTAGGACTGACAGTTATTCTTTCATTTCATTCAAGAAAAAGGTACATTTTCGTTTTGCATTAAATTTAGATTTCATATTCTTTGTTTGTTTTGTTTATTAGTTTTTAACACAGGGTCCTACTTATAGTTCATTCTGGAGCTCAGGATGGTCTCAAACTACCAGAATGGTAGGATCACAGGTATGTCATTGTTTGCATGTCATTATGATCACAGTTCACATCACCAGGTCCTTAAGACTATTAAATGGCTTTAAGAAATTCAATAATTTATAGTCAGGACTAATTTGTTAAATTTAATGACTATATCTTAAGAGCTTACCTAGTACTGACAGCTTTTACAGGGCCTAACTGGCAAAAAAAAAAAAAAATCAACATATATTCCCACCATTAAAAAGATTACCATCTTTTTTCCTGAGTCCAATATCTTCAATACATGGTCACACAAAACCATGAAAGTCTCACTAATATCTATTACTTTGAGCTCAATCTTCCCCACAAAGCACTTACTCCAGTGCTCATTTTTCTCCACCCTAAGCTCATAGACTGGAATTGCCATACTGTTGAGTTGTTCTCATTGTCTTATGTGTGTTAATGTTATCTCTCCAATGATATTATAATCTACTTAAGTGCAGGGATCACTGCTTGGAATCACTCTTTTTTGGTCACACACAAGACAAGAGATTACTTCTTTGGTTTTGAACCCAAAGAACCCTTTCATCTATATTTTAAAGGACTTTAAAAGACTTGATTGATTTTAAGAATTAAATCCAAGACCAGAGAATTTTCCTCTTAGTTAAAAATTGTTAGCTTTGTTCCTTATACAACAATAATCATTGAGGTTTACAATAATAATCTAACTTTAAAAAGGATGCATAAATAGAAGGAGGTAAAGGAGAAAGAAAAGAGAAAGCATTGCTAGTCCTATGGCATCAAAAGTTTAGTTTTGATTCCTTTTAATTATGAGCTATCATCCTGGTTTTCCTTTCATTGAATTGCATCAATAATTTTCCCAATTAGACCAAAAGTATATTCTCATTATCTTGCCATTTCAGAAAGCTGTGTGGACAAATCTTGGTGCAATTTACTTACAACAATGATGCTCTAACAGTTTTTCACTTAGCTTTTGAGTATGAAAAAAGGAAATGTCATACTTTAGGCAAAGCTGCTACCTGTGACCCATGGTCTACCATTGAACAGAACAAGCTAAAAAGACCCAGAACTAGACTTTTATCTGTTCACTGAGATGAGAGGGCCAACACTGATAAGTTTCAGTGGCTAAGAAGTTCAACTTGTTCTCAAGAATACAATAGATCATGGAGAAGGCAATGGATCTAGTACTGGCAGGGAGGAGATATACAGTATCTGCTTTCTATTACAAGATATATCTTCTTTCGCCTTGCTGGGGCATGATACTACCTGACACCCACAATTTAAAGGAGGAGAGACTTTATTTTGCTTACTGTTTCAGGGGATTCAGTACATGGCCAGCTTGTTCCCAGGCAGAAACAACGTGGCAGAAGGGATTGGCAGAGCCAAGCTGGTTAGTTCATGGTAGTCAGAAAGCAGAGCAGGGGAGCAGCAGTCAGAAAAGAGGGGATGAGAAACTAAATATACTACCCAAAATCATTCCTCTATTACCATCCAGACATACCCAGAAGTGTACTTTACCAATTCCTTGGATGGCTCCCAAGCCAATCAAGTTGACACAATCAAGTTTAAGTGTCACACATGCTCATGGATGAGCTATAGCAATGGAAGACCCAGGAGCAGGCAAAAGTAGAATTCCAGAGAGGAAACCTACATGACAAAAGTTAGCAAAAAGTGGATGGGTCTTACTTCTTGAGTTATCTTGTTTAAAGACTTGAAAGAATAAAACACATCTTTATGCCTACATAGACTAGAAAACAAGTGAGACCCTGCCCAAATCATACAGATCAAGGGAACAGGATAAAAGTCCAATTAAGCAATATATGATATGCAGTAAGTGTAATTTGGACCTTAATATTTCACATTGACTTAAGCAAAGTCATTGTGTAAGTGAGATTAAGTGGCGCTCAAGGTCCCAGAAAATTCAAGTAATTTTAGACTTGAGCTTAATGGGAGTATTTATGAATCATGGTGCAGTAAGAGTAAGAACATGAGAATCAATGGTATGATCCTACCCTTATAAGGACATTCTAAGTAAAGCCTTCCAAAATCTTCAACAAGGGGTTTAGGGTCAGGTGTCAAGGTAGAAGGAAGTTGCTGAGACCACAAATTCATACTGCTCTTGCCTGCTCAGGAGACCAATCCAGCACAGAGTTCTGCCTGTTCAAAAGTGATGTAGTGAGGTCAATTAGCTGGGTTTCTCTGCTAAGGGTACAAACAGAATAGGATAGTGCAGGGGTCCACAAACTACAGCCTACAACACAAATCTGGCCCATCATCTGTTTTGCTTTTTAATAAAGCTTTATTAGAACAAGGCCACACAATTCACTGATGTATTATCTAAGTCTGCTTTTGCACTACAGCTGCAGAGTTGAATAGTGACAGAGGCTGTGTGACCTGCAAAGCCTAAAATATTTACTATATGGACGGTTGCAAAGGACATTTGTCAACTTTCAGGACAATTGATAGTGGAGCATGATGGCTGTGGTTAATTACCTATGTTTATTATTTACTAAGCTCACAACTTACAGAAAAACATTTTAACTTTATACACTTCCAGCCTCTCAGTTTTACATAACTTCCTCCACAGGATGGTTATAAAAATCCAATGCCATAATACATCGATTGTGACTAGCACAGTGTCTGGCACATGGAAAGTATTATATAATAATTAACAATTATTGTTGTCAATCAGGTAATGGAAATTTCAGAATCGTATACAACTAGATTTATTTCTAATATAGTACCTATAAGATAATTGCAAATGTACCAATACTGGCACTGGCCAGAATCAGTTGAATCCAGACAAAGCACTTGCTTTTAATACTGTCAACATAAAAAATTTTAAGAAAATTACTTATCATTCTTTATTACTGAGAATCTCTATTATATCTTGTAAATTGTTTTAAATGGCTGCTTAAAGTTTTCTGTAGGACTCTGTCAAATGCAGATAAGGGTCATGAAGAAAAATTTACATTTCATCGGTATTAAAAATTTATTAAAACTCATGAAAATGTACTTCATTATTTTTTTTGATGTTTTATATTACAATCCCTGAGACATACTTTGAAAAAAGTTGTTTCATGGTGCAGTTTAAATCTTAAAACATCTCAAATTCTGTCTTCCACTCAGAATGCCATTCATTAAATTCCTTCTTCTAAGGAACCATAAATGCAGTAATCTAGACCCTGATAAAGGCTATAAAGTTGTCCCATAGGATACTTGGGGTGGAGAAAGATGGAACATTAGTGTCAAAGAAGCATATTATTTGATTCTCAATATAATTAATAAACTCTTTCACTTCCCCACAGGAATCAGCTAAATCTCCAATTCTTATTTGTGTTGAAGCAGAAGATTTAGTTACTTACCTAGCAGAAAAGGGAAAAAAGATCTGAAAAAAGGCTTTAAGTATTTAGTAGTTTAAACCCTGCATAAATTGGAGATTTGAATAAAAAATCAGCCCTGGTATTTTTCTATGAAAATGGTGAACAGAAGGAATATATGTGCTCAGAGGAATAGCATTTTATGCCAAACATCAATCAACCCGGCTTTAGAAGCCTATTTATAATACTGTGGGGGTTCTGGACAGTTGCACTTCACACTGTGAGGACCAATCCATGACATTAGATAGTGAACAATTGAAGTCTTTACAAATAATTCAAACTCTGTTTGAAAATGGAGATGTTTTCCACAGCTTTCCTGTGTACGCACGATGTCATCGATATTCAAGAGTGTAAATATTGACTAGTTATTGCTGGTAGCCAGAAGGAGCAAAATCCCCTTTGAAATAATAATGTGGAGTGTGTGTGTATAACATATACATATGTATGCACACACATATGCATAGAGATGTTAAATATATAGTCATATAGGGAGAGAAAATATAGATTTCACTTTATATGACAGTTGAATAGCTATACTTTAAACAACCTATGTTCCCTGCCAGTGCAGTTCTAGTGTGAGTGTGTATGTATGTGTGTATGTGTGTATGTGTATGATATGCAAAGAAGACACAAAAATATTTCTGAAATTTTTTATCTGTGATTTCTTTTCCCTTGACACGATAATGAGCGATATTATAAATCAGTGCATCTTTTAAATTTTACCTTGCATTGTTCAACTTTAGATTTAGAATTCTACAATTTTAGAGCTCACAGAGAAAGCATTAATAATCTTGTCTGATTTCCATAATATTTTAAGCCTACTGTAAATCCTTTTGGGGTAGAGGCAAAGTATGACTAATACATGGGTTAAAATCCTGGAAATGGCTCCTTAAATTTGACAATTTTTTACTGAAGAGGCAGACTTAAAATTTTTAGCTTAAACAAACTCCTCAAAATTATTATTTCAATTTACATATTTAGCAGAGCACTAGGAGAGCAACATCAGCACACAAGGGCAGTGGAAATTCAGAAAAAACAAAAGCTGTCGCTTTCCTCCATGGAGCTCCTGATTCAGAGTCAGAGGTAGCACACATGTTTGTAGGCTTTATCGATTTAAGTAGAAGGCTCGTTGCATGGTACAGACAATACGTGCAAACAAGAATTTGAAAAGGGAACAATTTGTGGAAGTGAGAAGTTGGCCAGGAAAGAGGTGAGTCTGCCCTCCACGAAGCAGGCTGTAGATGCTGGATGGCCCAGTAGGAGAGAACTGCAGGGTAGACAACTGGAAAGACGTTAACAAAGAAATACAAGGGGAAAAACTCTAAGTATGTTGTAAGAAATAAAAATCAATGAGTGCACAGTTATGAACTAGATGAATTACATCCTGCATGGGTTTCAGGTTTTTTCTTGGCTTTATAAGATTCCCACTCCACCAAAATTACACATATAGGATAAAGCGAAACAAAGGATCTACAGAGACTTAAGAGGTAATAATGTGCTTTGTTTTATTTTGCTTTTTGAGACAGGGTCACACTCTGTAGTTCAAACTGGCCTTGAACTCACTATGTAACTCAGACTGGACTTTCTTTAACTCATGGTGAATCTCCTGCCTCAGCCTCCAGAGGGCTAGGATTACAGGCATGCACCACCATGCCTGGCTGGACGTAATAACGTTGACCCATCCATTTTAAACCATATTAATGAATACAAAAATTTATCCCAGTACTTATTTGCTCAAGTGCAGGCAGGGATCATGTTTCATATATTTTTTACACTCTAAATAAACTACATACATGTTGCTAAATTGTTGAAAGCCACTGTAATTAATATATTCTGGTAAATGGAGTGGAATTTTCCTTTACTGATGACTGGAGTTCACAGAAGGGCTTGATTCAAGTGTTAAACACTTTACTACAAATTATTGGGATAAGAGATATAGTTCAATTAAGGGACCCATTGATCAAATTGGCCACTAGATTCCCATGATATCCTTATAATGTCTACTTATACAGAGAAAAGTGTACAAAAGTTATATCATATTAATAACTGCAGGCTAACAGACAGCAACTCTGGACAAAAAGTAACCCAGTTTGATTCCATGAATAATCCCAGCCCCAGGTCAGTTTTCAAATTCCCACTTCTAACTTTGCAATGTAACCATGTTCCCTGACCAGGCAACAGGGCCTCTTAGGGTGACAAATAAAAATCAGGCCTAATGCCTGGAGTTCTTGGTCTGAGACATTTTGTTATCAGCATGGAAGTGAACCTTTTAAAAGAAAATAATCCAGGTAATCTGATTTCATTTTCCTAGGGTAGTGTAGACTTGTTTCCTTGTTCCTTTCAGTCGGCCTGAACACAGGAAGGCACCAGGGGGAGCTCACACATCTTTCTTTTTTTTCTCCCCCTCTTGGAGAAGGTTTGCTCTTGTATCCCAGCAAAAGGGTGGGTCACAAACAACAACATACGTGCAATGATTCGCTAAGGTAAACAAAGATAATCCATTCTGTAAAAATACTCTAGATTGTTTTTCATGACTGCACCGTATGTCTCATATTGGGCACACCTAAAAATCCATCTTCAGCTGAACTGGTTTTAAGACACTGCCCTGGAGACTTCGGTATCAAAAAGACGGGGAACCGACCTGAGATGCCCCTGTGTCTTCGGGAGGAGAAAGACAGAGAGATACAGTCAGAGACACAGAGACAGAGACAGAGACAGAGACAGAGACAGGCGGGGGGGGGGGAGTTCTCTTTCCTTACAGTTTAAAAAGGCAGTTTCCAGAACACTCCACTTTGCTTCATAGTGGAGAGTAATGGGAAGGATTTGACCCAGCCAGAGGGCTGGGGGTTTTGGTTCTCTCCATTGATAAACGGAATCCATTCTTCTGTTTTTTAAGGAGAGAAGTAGTTGCTTTTTTTCTTTTTCTCTGGGATTGAAAACATAAGTCAAATAAGAGAAACTCAAAATATCCAATTATCTTTGTGATAACATGCTTAGTGAACAGAGTCACAGAAAGTGCTAAAGAGCAGAACAATCCGAGTATTTGAGTTCCTGATTACGTATTTCTGCCGCTGACGGTCCAGGTGTGCAGATGCTGCCCTAAGTAGTGAGAGCTGGGGAAGAAAAGAAAAAAGAAAAAAAAAAAAACTCCTGCTTCTGATACCTGATCCCCACAGAGGGCCTTTCGCAGGGCTTTAAAGAAAGGATACTTCTAATCCTACGTTTCAGTCTAGAGATCACGAAATCATAGATTCTTAGCCCTGAGAGATACTTCATGAGGTCAACAGCTCAACTCCACACTTTAAAGCAGATGAAATATAATCGCTTTAAATTTTATTTTACAGAAAAATTCGTTGAGTTTCCAAGAGAAAAATTAAGAGCCAAGGTCACTGCTCAACGACTTCACTCCACAGACTAAAAACCCAGGCGGTTGCCCACCCCGCCTAACCCCTCCTTAGAAGACTGTGAATAATGCTTTTCATATCCCAAGTCTCAAGTTTGAACTATGGGCCACCCTAAAGAGGAACCAGATGAGTCACCAGACAATGTGCTCTCGTGAAAGTCGAGGGAGCTCAACACCTGGGGAGGCGCTGGGCTTGATGATACGAGTGTGGGTTTGTCCCGGGAGGGAGGTGGCTTTGGACCAGCGAGGGCCGCCGAGGGCTCCGCGGCCCCTTAGGGACCCTCCGCCAGGTGCCCGGGCGGGGAGGCCGCTTGGCGAGCGGGAGGCGCAGCGCCCAGAGGCCGGGCTGGGCCCTCGGCGCGGCGCGGGGACGGCGGGGGCGCTGGGAGCCCGACTTGCAGGCGGAGCGCGGTGCGCTCGGCCGTGGGCGCACAGGGGAGGCGGCGCGGGGACCGGGCGCCGGGAGCCGCGCAGCCGCCGAGCCGGCCCGGAGCGCGCGGACGCGGAGACCGGCGCCGCGAGGCAGGCGCAGCAGCGAGGCGCAGAGCGGGCGGCTCCTCGGGGCGCGAGCGCGGGCCGGCGCCTCCGAGGGACGGGGCTCTAACCTGACACTGCCCCTGTGCGTGCCTCAGACTTTTTTTTTTTAATTTTATTTTCCCCTACAGGGTTCAAACATGTAAAATTAAAATGCCTAGGGCTCACACGTCAGTGCAGCAGAATTTCCAGGCGACTGCGGCGGGCGGCTGGGGACCGAGCACCTCTTAGGCACAGCTGTGCACATCACTCTGCCACCATCTGACCTACGGGAAATGAAATCTGAGCTCTGGAATTTGATCGGCCCCACGCACGCTCTTTCCCGGAGAAGTCTCCAAGACAGGACCATCACTCTGCACTCAGAGATTATTTAGGGAGATGTCCGGGATGGGTTAGGTAGACAGATGACAGCCCGAGGGGAGGGGGGGAAGCTTCACTGTACACACGAAAGCAACAACTGTCGGGGCGCTCGGAGCGGGAGGGGGCAGAGATCGGCCCGTCCCGCAGAAACCCGACCCTCGCGGAGCCCCTGGCAGTTTCTGAACCGGTGGGTGAGGAGCAAGAGTGAGGGAGGCTTTTCCCCACACAGCATTCATATTCCTGAAACAGCCGTGAGTTGAGTTCAGCTCCCCTTGAACTTCAGGATTTTAACCCCCTAAATTTTTGGTTTTAACCACCAAGAGTAATTTCTTGGAATCAAATCAGTGAAGAACATTTCCATTAAATATTATTGGGCAGGAGAGATTCCGTTTCGCCAGCTTGTTGTATCACGGTCACCAGAAGCGTTTGGTGATTCCAGATACTGGGTACTGGCTTGCACGGGAGCCTGGCACAGGTGTCACTCCGCCAGCCAGCGGGTGGCTAGGCCTGCGCAGACCTGGGACCCCAGGACTGTGGCTGATTCCTGATGGACACTAGAAAGCTGTTTGGAAAAAGTTTTTTTCCCCTTACTTTCAGCTTACTGCTTGAACATTATTCCTTTGACCAGTGAAGGCAAATTATGCAATTTGGGGCGTCATTTGTTGTTTAGAGTGGTTCCCCCCACCTTTTTTTTTTCTTGTTTATTTATGGCCAGGAGGTGATCAGCGTAAAGGGAGATGAAAAAAAAAAAACTTATCCAAATTTTGTAAAGGTCTTTTGTGGTGTGATGTGCAATGGAAAGATTGTAAAACACAGTCTCTCAGAACAGTTAAGAAACAGGAACTATAAAGTGACTTGGAGGAAAAAGAAGAAAACACTTAGTACACAGTGACCTTTAAATTGAGAATTTAAGACTATGCAAAGGAGAGGAGCCAATAAAGCACACCTTCCTGAGCCCCCTCCCCCTTCTTCCCCCCATCAGAAAAAACCCTGGCATTATCTCATTTAATTCTCCCACAAGCCTAGTGGTAGGGTAATATTTTTAATTTGGGCTTTTTCAGATGAGAAACTTGTATCTAGGAGGCCCATAGTAAATTGTCTGAAGGCATACAGCTAGTTAGGAGCAGAATTAGAATTGATTAAGGGGCAAAGAAGAATTCCTTGAGAATTAGTGTTTTTTAAAATCTCGATTAGTTACAGAGGGAAACTGGGAGATGAATTACCTTCTGGGAGGATCTTTAGATTAGTGAGGAAATGATGTTAAGCCCACAAAAAGACAAGCCCATGAATTTTGTTGGTGTCTTTTATGTCATTTTGGAAAAGGTGTGACAATTTGAGAAAGCCAAATAGTGTTCAAATTCACTCTGTCAGGTTCTATTTGAACTAATAGGACTACTAGATGTAATTAGATAGGTGCCCATATCCTTTAGGAATCTTGTATTTTTTGAAGAGAAAACTGAAGAGTTTCAGACTGTTTCAAGTTTAAGAATAATTTGGATTTTATTTGGAAAATAGACAAACCGTAAGGTTTAAAAGCCATGCAAAGGGTACTCCCAAGTATTGGCCCCACCCAGTGAGAAGGAGGACAGCTTTCCAATCCGGAAGACGGCTGCAAACATGAACAGTATGGGTAGCTAGCTGAATGATCACTGGCAACTTTATTAACCTCTCTGGGCTTCACCATTCTCATACACAAAATGAATCAAAAAGACATTCGCAAGTTTATTGTGACGATAAGAACATAGATGAACTAAAGCCTTTAACAGAGCAAAAGCCTACTGTATAGTAGATGCTGAAAAGTGTTAGCAACATCTAATGTGATTAAAGCATGTGAGAGCAGATTTGGACAAAGTGGGAACAAACCAGAGGCTGGCCTGGAGAAAGGGAGCTCAACTCTCCCACATTTTTGCATGGGGCTGGCTCTGGGGAAAGCCATGGATTTTCACCAGTGTGTAAATCTACAGTGACTTCCTTTCAAGGACAATTCTTAAGAGAAGTAAGGGATGAAATCTCACAAGGTGGAGGAGAATGATTATGAAAGTTATCTCCATGACATGAATCTTTTTTGTCCTTTAGATCAAATAAGGATACTTTGAGAAACTGTAAGAAATCAAAGTTCAAAGTGCCTGCTGTGTAATTTTTCAATTGTTAATAACGACTCTAGAAAGAAAACAAAAATGTTTACATCCTTTTTTTACTCTTGAGCTGTTAAGAAAATTTTGTTTCTTCAGTGTTTTTTAATAGAGACATTTTAATCATTTTTAAAACCAAATATAACATTTGTGTTTGAATAGAGCTGTGAAATTCTACCTTAAAAAGTACTATAAAATAATTCATCAAAATGCTTTCATGCAGTGTTTTCTACCAAATAAAAGGAAGATTAATTTTAGAGATTTTATTTTAAGATTGTGATTTTTTTATATGAAAGTAATACAAACTCAATTGCAGATAACAATATCAATGGAGAAAATAAACTATAATTCTTACCCCTAAGAATTAACTACATTTAATATGTTAGTGACTATATTGTAATCTTTCTGCATTTTAAAAAAACTTTGGTAGGAACTTATTATGTATAAATTTTTCATTCTTTTTACATATATTTCCCCCTGTCACTAGAAATTATGTTACAGATCATTTTTAGTGACTAATTTTATATCACATCAATATAACATAACTCTATTGTTGAATATTGGTGGGTCCCAGTTTTTGGTATTATAAATTATGCTAAAATGAAAAGCTGAAAAATGAAACATAAATCCTTGAGATTGACTATGTTGCAGAATACATAGTGCTGGAAATAGTGCTACTTTTCCCAGTGTTTCCAGTAAAGACTACTATCATTGCCAGAAAAATCCTTTTCTTATTTTATAAAAGATTTTATTATTTTCTTTGTATTTATTGGGGGTTATTATCATTAAATAGCTTTTTTCTGGTGCTGATTAGCCATTTTCTTTTTTGTAAATTATTTATTAATTTATTTTACCTACTTTTCTGTAAGGGCCTTCAGTACTTTTTTAATCTGCTTATAGAAAACCTTTGAATTAGTGATTTGTCTTAATTGTGACAATGTTTTCCCATTTTCTCTTTGACTTTTCATTTTGTTCATTAATTTTAATACATAAATTTCTAAATAATTATCTACACAAATATATCAAAACGTTTCTTAATCTTTCCCTTTGATTCACATTGTTCTATGGAAAATGAGGTATTCATCTATATTTTCTACTTGCATTTATAAAGTGAATTTTTTCACTTTCAAGTCCTTATTGCTTCAATGCATTATTGCAGTATGAAGATCTGATACACCTCCCCAAAAGCCAGGCAGTCTTTCCAGTGCCAACAATTCAGTGATTTACATCAATGAGTTGTTTTGGTGGGTACAAATGTACAAATGCAGAGATGCTGTTCACAGTGCCATAGTGAACGGCCAGTACTACACTGGTATCAACCAGTCAGGATGGACAGCAGTTATTCACGTCAACTTTAGCCAGGACAGGCATCAAGCTGAGGACTAGTACTGCGAATGAAAGCTAGGAAGTTTCTATAGGGGGAAAAAAAGTTCTCATCGGAAGGATGATCTGTGCAATTGAACTTAATGTTTAAAGTTCTATTTGCAGTACTTGGAGTTTAAAATAATCCTGTTGTATTTATTTAACAAACATTAGTTAAGTGTGTTCCATGGGTCTTAAGACTCTTTGGTGTCTTAAGATTACATGCATATTCTCTCTCTCTCTCTCGCTCTCGCTCTTTCTCCTGTATAGCTCTCTCTGATATTGTCAACAAATGCTACTGAACTGAGTGAAAATCACACTAACCAGCAGTACTGATTTTCTACTTTTCCATGTCACATATTTCTTTGTGAAAGTATGTCTCTCCATCCTTTGTGGTACACTCCTTGTCGGTTCCTCTTTTCATAACTTGAAACAAATCACATCTGCAGCAATTTGGTTCACTTATTTGAAAAGTTGACAGATTTAATAAATATGTAGTTTGTCCAGCTACTTTTGAAGATGGGTTCCATAAAGAATTTTATAATTGCTATCCATTAGGGGTTTTACTTTGCATGTATGTTTGGATTTTTTTTTTTTTTTTGGTATGATAACAGTACAAATTCTACATTCTACCATTCCTTTTGCTGTACAATTATTTAAATGGGTCTGAGAGAAAAATGAAGAAAAGTTTTATCAAATTCTTTATGCAATTGTATTACAAAAGTTTGAAACCCAGAGAGGAAATCAGATTTTGTGATTGTTCTCAGAATAATATGGATGCCAATATGGTTCCACTATGTAAGAACAAGATAATAATCAGCTAATTGTTGCTCTAAAGAAATACTTACTGGTTCACTAATGCTCATCCACAGGCAAGGGGTGAAGGAATCAGGACCTAACCAGGATTTGACACCTGGGATGAACATTTTCTAGGGCTCTTGGCTAAGGAACTGATTTTGGATGGTCATCCAGAGCAATGTAACCACCTTCAGAAAAAACAAGGGATAGAAAGTTGGGGAACAATTCCAACTCAAACCTGCCAAGTAAATACCAATAATGAAGCTGCTAGCTGGGCAAAACTCTACCATGAAGACAAATACTAATACAGAATAAACCAGATCCTTACAATGGAACAGGGGAGAGAAACAGCTCCTAAAATCCAAAATGATTTTTTTAAAAAAAGCAAAAACCTACCACATTATTGAAGTGATCAAGTTAACAGAGATTTAGCAGATTAGGTTTTCTGGCATTAGATAGAATAGTGACTCAAGATAAAAATATAGTTTAGTAAAAGAAAATACAAACATTTTATATTTCTGAATCATCCTCGTTATGACAGTGGGACTACTTTGGGAACTGGGGTTAGGTACTTTTATGGAGTGCAAACTTTGCTGTGTCCCATAGTGTGGCTGTAATAGCTGGACTTCTGCCCATTTCTGTGATCTTAACTTGCTCTGGGGATCAAATCCTGGCCCAATGCATGTCCCAAGCAGTGTGCAAAGTACAGCCAGTCATAGGGTGGTCACCTGTCTTTCTCTGTCCATCCCCTTGAATATCCGAATGGCCCATTTCTCAGTGTGTATATCTTTCAAGTCCAAGGCTGCTCTGGATTCAACTTGAATTTGCCATTTTTCTTTCAAAAAAGTGACTCAGATATAAAAAGATTAGAATTCAGGACTTAAAAAAAAATCATTTCAGACATCAGACAAAGAGTATAATGGTTATATCTAGTTGGGAAAACTATGGGTCAATTTTAGTTTTGTTTGGAGACTATTTTTTTAAATGTTTGTTAATGTGTATGTATTATATGTACAATAAAAAATAAAATTTAATTATATAATTTCCTAAATTATATTTCACCCTTCCGAGGTATCATAATTTATTTGACTTCCTCAAGCTTCAACATACATATTAGTAAGTAAATAAATTTCACTTTGTGACTAGAAACTCCACATCTACCTGTAGGATAAGGGACTTGAAAGCATTCGGGGAGGATAAAGGTTTTTAGCTCTTTTGATAAAGACTTACTTTTTGTTCTGTGTGTGGGGTACATAAGGATTAATCTTCATAGTTCTTGCATGTTAAATACTTTGTAACAGATTTTTAAAAGAATATTATTGTGAGAAATTCATTTGTATGTTCTGAACATATATTTATTTCTTTTGAAAAAGATTGCTAAAAGTAGGATTACTGGACAAAAATAGAAAAAATAACACTTTTGATATATATGCTATGTGATCCTTCAGGAAAATGGAAAGAATTTATATTCCTGGTAACAGCATGAGTGATGGTTTTGGTTTTCTCCTCTCTTATCCTTGTAAACAATGGCTACTTTTTTTTTAATTTTGCAAACTTGATTAAGCAATATTATCGCTGTTATATGAATCTGAATTCCTTTGATTAGTAATGAAGAAAACATTTTTGTCTTCACTAGTCATTAATCTTTCTTTTTTGTATATACATACCACTTTTTTGCACATTTTTCTGTTGATTGGGCATGTTTTTATCATTGATTTAAAAAATATATTGAATGTTTTCCACAGCTGGTAATATGCCTTGTGTTTTTTGCATTTGACATTTTGATGTACAAGAGTTTTATATTTTATATAATGCAATATGTGAAATTTTTCTTTAGTGATTTTTTTCCCTTTATCTCAACATTTAGAAAGGTCCTATAACACCAAAACCAAATACACACTTGTTTACAATCTTCTCTAATACAATTTTTGCTTTTGTTACTTTACATTTAACTCTCTAACCTATCCATGTACAAAAGGCTATTGAAAAATACATTAAATGTTTAAACTGATAAAAACTTAATACAGTAAAAGACATGCTACCAAGAACAATGGGACAAATATGTTCAAAGGAAGAAGACTTCATGGCAATGTGTCTTTTACTGCAATAGATATTTTTTAAATTAAATAGTTACAGTAATTTTGTTCATCCTTTGTTGATCAACCATTTACAGCAGTTTCTGTTACATTAAAGCATTCCATGGTGTCCTCATCCACCTTATTCAGCAGATTTGGCACCATGTGACTTCCCGTTCTTCCCTAAAGTCAAAATGACCATGAAAGGTAAATGTTTTGAATCAATTCAGGAAATCAGGACAGCCATAACAGCACAATTAAAAACATGAAAGAAAGTGCTTCAGAAAATGGTAAAAACAAGGGTTACAAATGTGTTGAGTGCAAGAGGGTGTATTTTGAAAGAGATTAAGAGCAAAGTGTCTTTTACTGCAATAAAGTTTTTTAAAAATTTACCATGTGTTTATCACATCTCATATATAGTATTAAGAACTAACTACATTTTTATTTAAATAACTACAACATCCTATTTTAGGATCCTCCTGTTTTTAAAAGAAATAATGTATGGGTTTTTTGTTTAAAGGAAAAAAAGCAAAACAGAAAAAAAGATAGAAGTAATACAGAATTTTAAAAGAAATTAATGCTAAGAAATCACTAGTTGATAAATTACATAATGTCATCTTAGAAATAGAAAGAAATAAATAGAAAGAAATTTCTTTTATCTCCCATTTCCCAGCCTCTGGCAACCACCACACTTCTTGGTCTTTTATTTTTTATATTTACCTGTCTATTTTTTTTGCACAGATTACCTTTCTATATTTTATTTATTGTGCCTGTAAAATTAATTTTCACATCCCATAGGTTAGTTTCTTTTCATAATATTTCCTTTTCTTAGTCTCCTTGATTTGGCTACTTCTTTCAGATGGAACATCAAATCATTGAATCAGATTCTAAAAGCATTCTATTGGGTCTTGGGAAGGCATTGAACCTTCACATAAATTTGGAAAGAATAAAAAATTATTTAGTACTGATCCTTTCAATTTAGAAATATGATATAATTCTTCATTTACTCAATTTTACTAATTGGTCTTCAGTTAATTTTCATAATTATCTTCACATATGCCCAAAATATTTATGATAAAATGTATATGTAAGTACCTATGATACTTCATTATAACATAAAGACATCATTTCCCTTAGAAACATAATTACCTAAGTGTCGATGGGAAGGAAACAATATATCCATCTCATATCACTCACAAAGGCAAAATTAAGATGAATTAAACATTTAAATGAAGAGAAGGATACCAGAAAGGCAAAATGGAAGAAAGGAAAAGAATATATATGTATGTAGGTTTACACATATCACTGTATCTGTGTATGAAAGTGCAAGATAACTAACTATACTACTAATTCTCTGTTAGTTCACCAAAATGAACAGTTTATGCTGTCATTGTTTGATTATCTGTTCATTTTTTATACTTAGATTTTGTAACTTGAACAACAACTTCTAAGGTAACAATATGTAATATATTAACTAGTGTTGATTTCTCACTTTTTTTGAAATTCTATATTATTTCTACCCTTTTTTCTGCGTTGCTTCTTAAAATTAAAAAAAAAAAGAAAAGGATACCAGGAAAAAAAAAACATGAAAAAAGTATTCATATGATTGCTGTGAAGACTTTATATAGTAGGACACTTCCTTCACCAACTACAAAGAAAAGGAAAAGAAAAAAAAAAAGAAAATAGACTTAAAAACTAAAAAGAGTCTAAATTCCTTAGTGAAAAAGACACCATAAGCAAAATGAAGTATTTGAAAGATAAATAAATAACTGGGGAAAGTATTTTTAGTGTAAAAATTATTTCTTTACATTCATAGGAGAAAGACAAAAAATGAGGAGATGAGAAGATTTAATATATTTAAGAGGGTAAATAAGTCCAATAGAAATTTGAAAGATGACAGTTTTAACTATTACTTTCCCATCTTTCATCATGAAACACTGTTTTCCTAAAAACATGATAGTACTTAGTGTTAGGAAAAGTTATAAAGTAATAGACAACCCCTAGCACTGCTGTAAGACCCAACTGACACTGATGTTTTGAAGGACAAATTGTCAGATTTAACAAAGTGTCAAGTGTGTCTGCATTGTAACCTATCGATTTCACTTTCAAGAATTACAACTTTAAATCATTTTAAAAGATGCCAAAGATATTTACAACAGCCTTGTTTACACACTTGTCACAGTAATACTCATAATCTTAAAGAATGAGAACAAAATAATCCATCAAGAGGGGAAACAAAGCAGCTCAACTTTGAGGAGAGGAATGATAAAATGGTCTTAGGTATTATACCATCTTTGTATTTTTGAAATAATTCCTACTCCGACAATTATTGCTTCCTTATTACATCACTAGGTTAAACTTAACAGTCTATCAGCTAGTAATTTTTTGTACCTATCCTAGATATAGAGTTTTAAAAAATTTTAAAAATCATTTTAATAAGAAATCATAGACATATTCATTCTGCTAAATTTCACTTTGTTAGTTTTTATTGTTTGCTTGTATGTTTGTTTGTAGAGATAAAACTGAAAATTTTAAAAAATTACATATCCCAGTGTCTCTTGCAGGAAAGGACTAAGTTCAAACCCATGAGTTTACGGGAACTTTGGGAGGGCTTATTAAAGAAAAACAAGACAGCTAGGAGACACAGAATACTCACTTTGCTTGCTTTTTCTTCTGTCTGAATATGAAGGTGATGGTTGAAGCTCCAGTAGTTTTCCTGAATGATGAAGTAACCTTGAGAATAGAAGAAAAAGATATTGAAGCAGGAAGATAAAAGGAGCACTAATGAGTATGGAGATGCTTATCTTAGTACTTAAGTGCCAAATATTTTTTATTTTGTATGGTAAAATTTTTGTTATAGCTCATAATTTATCTGAAAATCTGATAAACATACATTTGGGGCCCCCATTTAATTTTTATTCTGCTGTGCTAATAAATTAACATAAAACTTTGAATGTAATTATTCAAATACTTATCACTGATCACACAGTTATCTAGCTGATATTTCATATCTTTTCCAACAAAGCAGACAGACACTGCACCAGTTGACTTACTAATGTGAACCCAGATTTTTTAAATTCTCTACAAATCTATGTAATAAATAATTTGCTTGGTCTTTGTTCCAGGTACCTGAGGAGTTGCTTCAAAACCTTTGGAATTTCCTGAATGATAAGGGTAACTCACTTATGCTAATGAGGTGACTCGCCCTCATCCCCCTCCCACAGGTTTAGGATGAAGGCTGGTGACCAGGATGAATGACCACGTAACTGGGGTTGGGACTTTCAGCTGAATGACCTCCAGAAAAGGGAGTAGACTGAAAATCAAATTCAACTACATGGTCAATGATTTCCTCAACTGTGTCTATGGAATGAAATCCCAGGAAAAACCAAAGCTCAGTAGTTTCCTGGTAGGTGAATACAGGATTGTGCCAGAAGAGTGATAAGATAGCCTCTGCTCTATGGAAAGAGGTCATCAATGCACTGTGCTCCCTCTTGAGCCTTGTTCTATGATGAGTCTTTATATTGTAACTGTAATCATAAATATAGTACTTTCCTGAGTTCTGTAAGCCAGTCTGTTGAATTTTTAAAGCTGAGGGTGTCAGAGGAACTACCTGGATTGGTAGAAATGAGTCAGAGATGTGTGTGGCCCAGAGATCCAACTTGCTGCTGGCTTGTGAAATTCCCTAGAAGGCCAAGCCCTTATCTTCAGGGCTCTAATGATGACTTCAGCTTGTCAGCCTTCAGAATCACATTGCAGTATCCCCAGGTAGCATGGGAGTATTACCTAATTTAATTAGAAAAAAAGAAAAAAAAAGGAAAGAGAAACTAGATTGCTTGCCTTGCTTAGTTCTTGCAAGCATATCTTAGCTGCTATAATTAACTTTTTTTTCCAAATTAAATCACCTGCTTAGAGATATACTATGTAATTTTGTTGGAAATGATCATCAATCCTACCAATCCACAGCTTGCAAAACTCTGTCACTTCTCAAAGCTGATCAGCTAATAAGGGGATGTCATGTAAACTTTCGCAATTGGTAAGAAACCTGAAATGATCTCATGTGATTTGATGACCATTTCCAAATTCTTAGTTTTAGTTCTCTGGCTATGTTTGCTATACTTGAGAGCATAATTGTTGTATAATTGTTTGTATTAAAAGATGCATATTTTTTAATTGGCCAAAAGCAGTACTTTTCAGACAGACTAGTTGATTTTGCCCCCCAAAAAACATTTGGTAATGTTTGGAGATATTGTTGGTTGTCACAACTGGGGACTAAGTAAGGTCCTTCTAACCTGTAATTAGTAAAGGCCAGAGATACTGCTAAAGTGAAGCTCCTACATTGCCACCACAGCCACCCTCAACCAAGAATTATCTGGCCCCAGGTATCAATAGCTGAAGTTGAGAAATCCCCCAGTAAGGTTACCCCAGGGGTATGAGGTGACTCAACTCAAATGTACATGGTCAACCCAGGACTTTATGACTCTAAAAGCCAATCTCAGAATGATTCTAAATTCTGCTTTAAATGTTCTCAACTCTATTTCATTTGAAGCACTTGTTACTTTACAACAGAATTTTCCTTTTGAGATCCTCTTAGCTGTTCATAGTTTTTATGGACTTTTTTTTTTTCTGGTCTTACACATGCTAGACCAGCAATCTACCACTGAGATATAACCCAAATCCCAAATAGTCTTTTTTTTTTTTTAAGAAACTTTGGTCAAGGTATAGTATTTATTATTTCTTTAAATTTTTGAAACTTATTTTCCTGAAAGTCTAAGATGCCCAAGCTCTTCATGATTGTACCCCAGCATAGTATTAGCTTTTTTCCACTTTTTGCAACACTTTTTCATCATCTACTTTTTGGGGGAGTACATCATCCACACTTTTTATGACCAACTGAGTAAACCTTGTCATAAAATTATCCTGCCAATGATATTAAATTTTACAGAAAGAATAAAATAATTTAATGTTTTATGCACAACACAAAAAATATGCATATACATGAGCTGTCATTGCCCTTTATTATGCTTTTGTGTTTTCCTCGTTAGCAAACAAATTTATTTTCAAATAGTGAGACTTTTAATAAATGTTACCTGTACTTAAAAAGATAGTGGTATGTGAAAATCAGTGTGATTTGTATGGGCAGATAAGTATGTTGTTTTGTTTATGGATCTATTTTTAAGAAGGCCCAAGATAAGTGCATTCTACACAAAACAGTGTCACCATACTGGTTCAAGAGCTTAGGGCTATTGGATCAGAGTGTTGCAGGCAGCTGAGTTAGTTAGAAATAATATAGGCGGTAAGACAGGGCTAGGTCCTCGAAAGAGCCAGTGCAGAACCCAGATACCTTGCAATTGTAGGGGAGACAGACACCTCCTGCTGTGGGTCAAGCCTGAAGGCAAAGAATCAAACAAATGCATCCACATCCTAAGGACTGATATTCTAAATAGCACCCTATCATCCTGAGGAAGCCTGGAGTCACCATCCCAACCCCTAGGGAAGAGTTGACGCTCTCTAAGAATGCCCACTTTCTACATGACTCCCTTCCCCATTTGTCCCCAATTTAATCGATTTTACCCAAACTATTAATCATATTGGCTAACCACAGTTCTGTCCCACCTTATGCCCGTCTGCCTTGTGAGTTCCAGTTTTCCCAACTTGAACCCATCTCACCCCATGATTTTACTCTATAAAAGTCCCTGGAAAAGACAGAGTCCTTGCTTTTCTGTCTCTCTCCAGCAGAAGCTTTTTTTCTCTCAATAAATATATTCTACCGTTAACCTCTGTTGTTCCTAAAATTCATTCTTTAATTTTAGAGAACACCAACTCGCACCGGACATAGTAGGTTGGGAGTTTCATTCCCATATATCAAGAGGAAGAGTTATTTCACAAATAGTTGATGATATTACTTTTTCTTTGCACCATTCTCACCAGACTTATGTCAGGCTCCTAAGGAATAATAATGTTAATCAACACTCCACTTTATAGAAAACCGGTGTGTGAGAAGAAAAGCTCTATTAGTCCTCGGTGAGAGACTAAGAACGGCATTGCAAGAAGCAGAAAACAACCCAGGGGCTAGCATCTTATAGCAGAAGTTGTTGGTCAGAGCTGACCATGGCCACACAAGATCAGCCCACTTCTGATCAAAATGCTGAAGATGGAGAGCCACAAGGTCAAGCAGAGGAGCCAGGGGAGAGTAAAACCACAGGTGCCTCATGGAAGCCAGTGGCGCTGCATTCATAATCATAGGTGAATTCTCCTAAGAGTGCAGAGCTGAAAATTACCAAGAGTTCGTGGAACTCCTCCAGTCACACGGGAGAAAGATGGGCTGGAAAAACAGGGTCACCTAGGAAAACAAGTTATCTTTGTGAAGAGTATCTCAATCAGCTTGGGTTTTTTGTTTTGTTTTGTTTTGTTTTGTGTTTTAATCTCGGCTTCTAGTTACAAAACTTCAGTTTAACTCAACTGACTCACTTTGTGCCTACAACATGTCAAAGGAAGTATTCCTTTTACGGACAGTTACAGGCTCATGAATATTTCAATATTATTTCATAGCCTGCACAGACCTAATAATTGATTGAATAGCTGATCTTGTTTTTCCTTTTTCAAGCTCTGAAATTTTCTCATTAGCTCACAAGTTAGTAAGTGGAATCTCTGTTGACACACAGGAAATGATAGCAAGGTCCCAGCTGAAACTTACTGCATAGGGACATGAGCTTACAGTCAAACTTGAATCAAACCTGCCTGCAAGAAATGGGATACACTGATTGCTGGCAGCTATAAATCATCTCTCTCCTCTCTGAATTTCCTTACTCACTGTCCTTCCTCTTTGTCCCGCCTATAAGGAACTAGAACTAATAAATGTGGCTCTCATCTCCTTTCACATCTTTACCCAGTAAGTGTATTGAGGGCAGATTCCAGAGCTGAATGTCCTTTTAGGTCATTTTCTAATGTTCCCTTTTAGGTGAGGAATCCAAACTATTTACAGCCAACATGACATAGAATATTTTGATTCACTCACCATATGTCAATGTTGGCTGTATTTACATGAGATCAACATATCTCTCTAACACAGAAGAGTAGCCAAATCACATTGTATAAACCAAATACCCAGATTAAATGATGACTTTTTTCTGCCCATACTAACATGTCTATTGCCACCATGCTATTTGTTAAATTAAATAAGGAAATGTACATCAGAAGCTTTTCCAATCAAACTAAATCAATTGGTGAGCTTATGTTGATAGCTATCATTATTATATTTATTTGTAAAAAAATAACTGCATGTTGGTGCCTTTATTGGAATATACCAACATACATCCCAATTTAACTACATCCCTAAATTGCCCATTCCAGCTAGGTAGTGCTCTCCTTAGTCCCCCAAGCTCATTTTTACTTGGGCAGTTTTGGTCCCCACGGCTGTTTTCCTTTGACCTCTCCCCTTATCCCCACTCCACTTATCCTTGAAGGTCTGCTTCAAGCTCCATCTACAAGAGAACTCTTTCACTTGGCTCCAAGCCACACTACTCTGTCCCTTCCCTGAACTCTTGTTCACCCAGTTTATCTCTGAATACTTCTCTAATTGTTTCATATTATGCTAGTGTTGTTTCTCCAAGTGGATCATAAACTGTCTGGTATCCAACTCCTCCAAATCCTACCACAATAATGGATTTTCTTTTGTGCCCAATAAATACTTACCAACTGACTGGTTGGTTCAGAAATCATAGTACACAGTTGGGATGAGGAAGAATTGAAAGTAGTAAGATTTCAGATCTGGTCAAACTTATGTTAAATTTAAACAAACACGTCTCTTTAAAAATGTATGTTTGAATATTTGGCTCTCGGTTTAGTACATTATTTCACCAAGCCTCAGATTTCAGGGTGTTGTTGTTTATTTCACTTTCCTGAGTTCTAACTTTGAGAAGATGGATTATAGTCTGTTCCTAATCCACTCCACAGACTATTGATTTTATATGTCATCAATGTATATTGTATGTCTACACTATTACCAGGAAAAGCAGGAGGTGCCTGCAGTTATGCCCCCACCCCAGCCTGCCATCCCATGCTGTGCCCTATGGGAAGCCACTGATTCTTACACTTGGAGCTGGAACAATGCAACTTAATCAGACTGACAGGAAACAGGCAGCAATTACAGTGCGCTGCTACATCTGCTGGGTTCCACTTCACTGAAGGAAGAGTTATCTCAATTTTAATGTACATCCCTTTTTCATGTTTCATTTAACCTCTGCTGTATTATTAAACACATCAAAATATAACGACACTCGTTAAAGAAGAAAAAGAGGACAGTTGGGATATTTTGGACTGTATCTCCTATATTTGTAACTTAATTGTATCATTTTTGCTTCTCTTCAATATCTCCCCCTGGTGAATAACTAATCCAGTATATAGGTATTTAAATAGTGAGTTGGGAATGAGCTGTTTAAACACCTACATCAACACTGAGTTTAGTGACAATGTCTCAATCACTTGTGTGTTTTTACCAGGAATGTTTCTCTTTTCAGAAACATTCTTTTGCAATGTGTCAAAATAGCTAGTTTACCCATTACTGCAGTGCACATAAACTGCTTTAAAAGCAGCTCAGTGAAATTCCCCAGGAATGTATTAGTAATGTGACACAGGAAACCTTCATAACGTAAACTAGCAGGTGTCTCACCCGCTGGCCCAGCCGAGCTCAGGCAGGGCCCAGTCAGCTGGCCCATCCTGTTGACCTGAGTTGTAGGGATGATTAAACCATTCATTTCTGCAAGACAAATGTGATGACACACGAGGCAGAGCCTCTCATCTGGGATTTTGGTTTTGCTTTTCTTTTTAATTATCTGACCCATGTCTTTCTTTCTTTCTTTCTTTCTTTGAGCTCCAGTTTTTAAGTACATCTAAGGTAGTATTTAGCAAACCTTCCTACAAGTTAAATGTCCATTGGAGATTAATTGTAGCCTCCAAATCCGGATTGGCCAAGTTTCCAGAGAAATAATAAAAATGTGATCCTGGACTTCCACTTGACCTCTTAAAAGAGTGTTTAGCTAAGAAACTGCCAGATGTTTGGGGGAGTTTGTATCGGGGTAATGAAAGAAGTAAGTATTCATTCAAGGCATGTTTCCATATAAAGAGCTTTTTAAGCAAAAGATTTCAATGCCCAATTTTTTTAAAAATTGCTAATAATTCTTTTTAAAATGAATTATCTAATCACAATATTGACATATCTATCATCAATAGTAAACATAGGTGATTGTGAACTGGGATAATGAAAAGGGGTACAAGATATTGTGTTTTAGGAGTAAACAATCTAGTTGTGGAATCAAAACAGAACATAAGCCACAGCACAAGCAGGTTCCTATCAGAATGTGGGGTTCACTGAAAGATGACGCTACAGTGACATGTTTATAGTTCCATGAACAACAAAGGGATAAGGTTCCTGAGATCCTCTTTAGGACAAAAATATCATAATGTTCATTCAACAAGTACAGGTATTGATTTCCTAAACCCTGGTTATCTATTTTGAGTGTTCGTTTTTTCCAAAGGGATCTGCCTTAGAGAGATTCATAGGTTAAATGTTGCTCTGGACAAAAGCCTCTAAAAAAGTCACCACTTACCCCCTGCTTTACTCACTATGAAACAATGATCATCAAATCTGAAAGTCAGAAACAGTGTCACAGACTGAGAAGGGTACATGGCTTGGAACAGTGATGGCAGCCACCCATGTTGACTGTATTTCTGTCTCCAGCCCTAACCAAGAGACATCTTTGAATGCTCAGAATGATTGGTGGTATCATCACAAAGCCAGTGCCAACAGTCTGAGAAATCATAAAGAGCAGGAGAAATACTGGAACAATAAAAGGAAACACTGTCCTATGGTACAGTTTTTGTCTAGATGTCCTCCTGAAAGCCTCATGCACTGGGAGGAGGGGTTTTTGGAAAGTGATTGGAACATGGGCTGCTGTAGTTGACATGCTATTAGGAGGCAGGTCTTGGATGGAAATGACTGATCACTGGGACCATGACCTGGAAGTTTTATCCCCTTTCTTGTCTCCTCCTTCTCTCTCTGCTTCCTGACTCCCATGACATGAGCAGCTTTCCTCTGCTGAGGCTTTGCTGAAGACTATGTCTGCGTTTGAGCTGGCCAACCACGAACTAAAACTTCCGAACTGTGAATGGCAATAAATCTCTCCTCAAGTTTTGGGTGCTGGGTATTTTGTTCCATGACAAGGATGTGACTAAACCACCTGACCTTCCCCAAAACACAAAGGAACAGATAGGATGCAAATTTCAGGAAGTATAAACAAGTGAGCCTAAAGCTTAGCATCATTAATATTTTAACAAATTCTAACAGTTGGCTTGAACAACTTGCTGCTGTTGGTGATAGTGATGGTAGGTTTTTGTAGAGCTCTTTTTTTTTCTTTTGTGGTGCTGAAAATTGAACCCACAGTATCTCATATGCTAGACTGTGGGATTCTTTTTGAGATAAGCCATAAGTTTAAAAAAAAAACTTACAGACATATCACAGAGCTTAGAAATTCTGAAAATTTTGAGAAAATCATGAACACATTAAATATATGTAAATAATAGTCTATTTTACTTTTTGCTAGCATAAAATATGCATAAATCTATTATAAAACATTAAAAGTTTGTTTTCATACTTGGATGAAATCCATTATAAAAAGTTAAAAGATTTGTTTGATACCACATCATTTTATGTTTATTTCATTGTATGGAAAAGTTCTCTCCATATGACAAAAGCATCATTTTAAATTTTATTATCTTCTGCTTTGTCCTCCACCTTATGATCAACCATTGCTTCTGAATTTTGCAGTGGTAAGCAACTGCACATGTTCTTTTATTCTAAAGTTCTAGCTAAACTGGGCATTGTGTTGAATGCTCATAATCTCATCACTCAGGTCTGAGGCACAAGGATTGTTGTGAGTTTGAGACCAGCCTGGGCTATAAAGTAAGCTCAAGGCCAGCCTGAACTGCATAGTGAGGCCCTGTCTTAAAAAGACAAAAAAACAATTCTAGCTAAGAACATTTGCTTCCTTGGGGAGTTCTATTTTCTCCTGCTCCAGTCTTTCTTCTGCACTGATTCTTACCCAGTAAAACTCCAATACAGAGGATGCCTGCAAAACCCTTCTCAGTTTCTCCTATGATCTTCCCTACATTCTGGTGATTAAATGAATCAGAATTGTGGTTTTCCTTTGGCTTAATCAACTATGTCTCAATATAGATATTCTAAGTCTGTCCCCTGGAATCATCACTCTACTTCAAAAATGAATTGCATTTCCCACCTGTATTAGTTACTTTCTTATCACTGAGACAAACACCTGAAACCCACACTTTAAAGGTGGAGAGGTTTATTTTGGCTCACAGTTTTAGTAGGTTCAGTCCATGGTCAGCTGAATTTAAGGCAGAAACAATATGGTGAAAGAGCATAGCAGTAGAAAACCATTCTCCCCATGGCATCCAGGAAGCAGACAGCAAGCAAGGAGGTGTCAGGGACCATAATATATCCTTCCAGATCATGCCCCAGTGACCCATCCCTCCAACACTGCCTCCTAACAGCACATTGAGACACATTCCTCAGTGGATGAGTGCAGAACCTCCATGGTTCAATTACCTTCTAAACATTGAGACTTTTGGGGGGATATTTTAGCTACAAGCCATCACAGCATCCTTTCTCTTGCCCCTTTTGGAATGTTCTGTTTCTGCTTCTTTGATTTCCCAGAGCTGGCCTGTCTTTCCATTGTCAGCAAGTAGGGTGTCCATCTTCTGAAAACTGTGCTCCTGTTTGTGACACTTTTTGCCACATTGCAAATGTGTCCCATTCCTCAGGGGCAAACTGAGTTGTTTGTTTTTGTTTTGCTGTACTGGAGATTGAACACATGGGTACTTTAACACTAAGCTACATCCTCTACTTTCTTTCTTTCTTTTTTTTTTTTTCCTTAGAGACAAGATGTTAAATTGTCCACACTGGCCTTGAATTTGAGATCCTCCTTGCTTTAGCATGTCAGCGTGCTGTGATTACCAGCATGTACTACCACATCCAATTCATGTTTGTTCGGGTCTTTTGTTGTTTTACTTTGTTTTGTTTTGTTTTTTGTTTTTGTCCTAGGGATCAAACCCAAGGCTCATATTTGTGCCATGCAAGTACTCTTCCATTGAGCCATATCCTCAGTATTCCAAACTGGCTTTTCTATAACTTTATGTATCCTAAGCTGGGTGATTGAGGGGGGCATTTAGGAAAATGTTAATTAAAGAAGGAGGAGGCAGAGAAGCAGGAGGAAGAGAAGGAGGAGAAGCATGTGGGGAAGAGGGAAAGAGGAGGAGGAAGAGGGAGGGAGGAAAGGAAGAGATAAAAATGGGAGAGACAAAATTAGGAAAGAAAGGGGATGTGGTTTAGGGGGCAAGAAGAGAAGAAAAGTTAAAGACAGAGAAAAAAGGAAAAGAGGAAACTTTCTATTTCACACACTGTGTTCTTGTTTTAATGTTTTCTTCCATTTAATGTTTATCTTTAATTCCAATTTTCTATTCTCTTTATACTTCATATGCCTGTGTTTTTTGCTTCTCTGTCTTTTTCTGCTAGATAATCTTGCTTGTTTCTCTACCTCATCCGTCTCTAGAAACCTAGAGAGTTGGGCCAGATGCAGTTTGACTCAAGGAATGATACCGTAGTTCATGCATTTTCTTTTATTTTACATAAATAAAGCCCTAGTTTTCAATAAAAGAAAAGATTCCACAGATGTTGAGTTAGTTCAATAATCTATTGTTGGCAGAAAGTTGAAAGTAGAACCATTAATTTCCCAAGTCAGTATCCATCCTCTCTGCTTTATGTTTGACTTTTTCCCTCACTTTCTAAATTTGATGATTTCTGTCAGATTCTTATGCTTCATTTTCCTTCTTAGAATCAATTTTTTCCTTGCCTCACTTTTCCCTAACCTTGAAAAAAAATCCTATTCTGAAAATGCATTTTCTAGCACATTTTCTTCCTCTACATTTAACTTTCCTGCCACATGCTCTTGCTCAGTTTTCTGATTTCAGTCTGCTCCTTCATTGTTTTGGCTTTTGTTTCACAATCTCAAAATACTTAGTTAAAGAGCAGAATACCTGTGTAGTTTCCTCCATGTTTTGTGTATATAATACCACACTTCTAGGTTCTTAGAAATATCTTTTCCATCCTTCACTCTTGTCCCTTAGCTCTTTCCCTTGAACCTACAGTTTCTACTCCGCTGTTCAACATTGTCCCATTCTTCCTGCAGTGTGCTACAGTCAAAGGGTGTTATCCCGCACAGTGACATAGGTTGCACAATGCTAGAGGACAATATCCTCTTGCACAACAGTGAAGCTGAGCCCAAATGCAATGTATTCACACATCACCAGTGGGGAGTTTTCTAAGAGCGAACCTGCAGCTGGGATGTATGAGATGTCAGTGGGACTGCAGTGTGTTGGCCGCAGCATTTCTCTCAGGCTGAGTGTTTTGGGGTGTGAGCATCATATAGAGTTTGTTAACTTCCTAAACTATTCCCGCAGAGCAGGCTCACTGGAGCCATTCTATTGATGTTCCTGGGACAAGTTAAAGAAAAGAACCTAAAGCCAGTACCTCTAAACTCCCCGCCTCAGTCCCACTACTTAAGCTTCTCCATCAAAATTGCCATGAAACAGTGCTGTGATTTTTTCATTTGTTTTGTTTTATAGGTGAATTTAAATTGAATTCACCTGGGATGGGGGTTTAGCTCAGTAGCTAAAGCGCCTGCCTGGCAAGCGCAAGGTTGTGAGTTCGATTCCCGGTACCAAAAAAATTGAATTCACCTACAGAACGATCACTTCCTGAAAGCCCGGGAAAGACATGAGGCTGCCCGAGTAAACTGGAAGTAACCTAGATTCAAAGATCAAATTTGGGAATGTCCGGCAACTAACGCAGAACACCAGCTATACCGGGATAGGCCACCTTCATTCTGCACCCACAAACAGTACATTGATCATACTTTAGATCTTGAGTGATGCTTGAGCATTGTCATCTCTTACTATTGGTATCAGCTTCCTTTAAGCCAGTGGCGTGGAGACTTTCATTTGTTACATCAGGTTTTGAACAGAGAGGACTCCAAGGAACAGTGAGGTAGCTGCGGGTTCAGGTCAGAGTTCAGTGCTGGAACTTAGGGCAGGAAAGATGTAGAAGTTCAGGGTTCAGGGGGGAAAAAGAGATGTGTGAAGAAACTAAAGGTAAAAAAAAAGTCAATAGAGATTTTCAAAATCAAAGGAGAGCAGATGTCAATAGAAGACATGGTAAATTGGAAGAATAGGGTGTGACAAATGGCAGTGGGCCAGCCTGAAAGGCTCGTGATTACTGAGGCACCTCCACTCTAGTTGAGCTTGTTACTGGATGCTGCTTATCTACTTCATCATGACTGCGGCTCACACTAACAGGTCCTTGGAGGCCGCTTTCATCTCCAGTTTCTTCTGTCTCAGTGGTAAACTAAACAGCTACCACTGGAGCAGCCTTCATTGTGATGCAGGCTCTGTGGGACACACACTAACCAAGTGCGTTCTCAAACCAGTTCAGGAGCCAGGTGCCCTCAGCTCCCAGGGGCTATGCCTGAGACCACAACACAGTACTGCCCACAGCTGCTGCCCTGCCGAGAAGAAATGCCAATGTGACTTTCATTTTGTCAACAAGAAACAAACTCATCTCTATGGCATCCATTGCTCAAGAGAAGATCCCAGTGACACTGCTTTGTGTCTTGAGTTGCAGGGATCTTTGTCCTGAACTAGTTGATTGAAATCTGTTCTGTAGTGATTCAGTGCCATAAAATAATTTTTAAAGCTGAGTTTACATCAGCTTGTAAGACTCTCAAAGCAAGTAGCACAGACCAGGTGGCTAAAACAACTGACACTTTTTTCTACTGTATTGCTGTCTACAATACACAGTGATTGCACTGCACCTTGACAGTTTTCTCTCCCCTTCCCCTAATGTGCACTCCTCCCTCCTTTCCAAGACCCCCTTCCCCTCCCTCCCTCCCTGCTTCCTACTCTCTCTCTTTTATTTTGCTCTTTACTTGTATCACGGGTCTCTCGTATTAGAGAAACTCTGTGATGTTTAACCTTTCATGTTTGATTGATTTCACTTTTTGTTATGGTCTCAAGGTACATCTACTTTCTTACAAATGACTTATGTTTACCCTTCTTCATGGCAAAGCAGTATTTCATTGTGTATAAGTATCATATTTTAATATCCCTTCATCTGTTGATGGGCATATAGCTATTATTCATATTTAGCTATTATGAATTGTGCTGTTATCAGAAATTTATTTTCTCAACAATTATGGAGGCTGGGTGTTCCTGATCAAGGCAGGTCTGGTTCCGCTTGAGGCTTTGCTTTGGCTTATAAAAGGCTGGTTTCTCCTGCATTTTCACAGGATGTTCCCTCTGTGCGTGTGTATGCCCTAATCTCCTCTTCTCCCATGGACATAGTTGTGCTGCCTCTAATTATCTTATTCTCACTTATTTCCCTCTTTCAGGCTCCATGTTCAAATATAGTCTATTCTGAGGTCCTGGGGATTAGGACTTCAACATTTGAATTTGGGATAAGGGAAAACATACCTCACCTTCACAAAGGTCTCTGGGGTGAATAGATGTATTTTCCTTCCTTGAATCAGAATTTATTGGCTTTATCTGCTCCTCTGGACATACTGGAATCAGAACTCACAATGCCATTTTATTTTCATCAGTTTCCAGTGGCAGTCACTGCCCTTTTTTTCTAGTCTGGAGTTTATAATAAGGAGTTTACTGCCATCCCCAGAGTGAACCACATGTGTATGGTGCCGCTATAGCATGGCACCTGTTAATTTACAAAGCCTCACTTTCAAGTCTTCCAGTTTTATGTTTATATTAAATATTAGCTCTAATCAAATCCTAGGTTCTATCTTTACCAGAAGATGCATGATAAAAGTCAACAGTAAAGGAAACCCAATGATCTGAAATGAAAAGATGTACATTTTTATTGATTTATTTTTGTAATTGTCTTGGATTAGTCACTAACTGAAACTTGTTTCCACAGAGGCTGTTATCTAAGAATAACATGCCTCTTACTCTGATCATAACAGATTAATAGGTCATCCCCAAGTAAGCATAGTCAGGCAAAATCAATGTAAAGATTGGGATGGTGCTATGTATATAATTACAATTTTTGTTCTGAAAGTGTTACAATCTATAGCATGGAGACCTAATCATGAAGTAAGTTGCAGGGAGGGTGTATGATGCTAGGAATGAACCAAGGCCTCGCACATGCTAGACAAGGGCTCTGTCACTGAGAAGAACTCCAGTCATAAATTTCTAATGATCCAGCAGTCAAATGAGTTGCTTTACAAAATAATACGTGCTATATTTCTTTTTGCGTTTGTTAGGTTAATGGTTACTAATTCTGCCTGAGACTGACTGTGCAAGTATTGAGCCTTTGAGAAATGCTCAGCATCTAACATATAAATTACTCATAAAATGGACATTCAGCTAATCTGTCTGAAAAATCAACTGTAAAAGCACTTGGTAAAATAACTGCACTGAACTTCAACTAAATCCAAAATAAGCAAATTAAACTTCAGACTTCAAAAAAGAAATTACAAACCCTATGATTTACAATGAACTTTGCACATAATCTTTTAAAATTATTGAATTCTATGAGGTACTAATAATGGTTTCTGGTAAGGATCAGTTGGTATATACTATACTGATTCATTAAGCATTTATAAAATGATATGAGATAGAATGGTGAAAATGTTCACAGGAATCAAAGACCTTTTACAGGATTAGTATAATGATTCATATGATTAATACTTTAAATTTGCACAAAGTATAAATGTGGAATTGTTTTTAAAAGAATTAAAAATAAATTGGTTTAAAACCAAAAATTGCTAAATGATAAGTAAAAGTAAAAATAAACTAAAAAGGAAATGGCATATATTATTTGAAAAATTGGCAAAAGAAATTTTTAAAATTATAAAAAGCTGGCAAAGCAGAAAACAGCTTTTAAAAGATCAGAAAGAAGTCAATACGAGCTGAATGGATATATATTTGAAGTACAGAAAATTGGCACCTATTAAAGAAACATCTTTAATTTTAGTCTAAATATTGCATAAGAAAATTAAACCACCCCATGACCATCAGCAGTTCATACATATATTATGCGCTTAAAATTACTGCTCTGAAGGCAGAATGAAAGTCATCAACTAAATCTTACAGAATCCTCAAAATCTGTTAAAATGATCCACTTAATATAATTTGTTATAAATAAAAATAAAAATGCACATATTTGGAGGAAATCACTAAGTTCAGCAATTAGATCATTGAGCAAATTAACTTAAAACATTTTAAACTGAAATTTTAAGAGACCTTGGGCTTTTCTCTCTAGATCACTTTAACATTTCATCAGAGTTCTTTTCTGCTCATATTCATCTTGAACACTCTGATTGTATCTTGACATACTCTGTGAAAGAGGAGCCTCCAAGACTTAAGAAGTTTAAATTTCATCCCAATGCACAGGAAAAGAGGCTTGGAGTTGGATTTGTGTATTGAAAAATTGTCTGTAATAATTTCACACCCATTAGGACATCTGTACACAAAAAGATACAGCATTGTACAGTTGGAGGTGATGTGGAGAAATTGGAGACCTCACTCGTTGCTGGGAATAAGAACCAGTTTATAAGTTTCTCAAAATGTTCAACTTAGAGTTAATGTTCAAGCTAGTTATCAACCCACACAAACAGAAATATTGATTACACACAACATCTACAAAGTCAAAGTGATCCAAAAACCCATCAACTGATGAATAAGTAAACAAAATATACCTATGCAATAGAATATTGTGTGGATATAAAGAGAATATAGCGTGTGTACATGCAAAAATGTGTATGAAAGTTGAAAATTTGTTGCTAAGCAAAAGAAGTCAATCACACATGTCACATATTACATGATTCCATTTATCAGCAAGGCCCAGAATGGGCAAATCCAAAGAAAGGAAAGGAAAGGAAAGGAAAGGAAAGGAAAGGAAAGGAAAGGAAAGGAAAGGAAAGGAAAGGAAAGGAAAGGAAAGGAAAGGAAAGGAAGTGTTCGCCAGGGACTGGAGTGAGAGGAATGGGGAATATCTGCTAGCAGGTATAGGGTTTCATTTGGGGTTATTTAGAAAAGGTTCTAAAATGTAATAAGTGCATGATTCTGAGGGTATTAAAAACTATAGATTTGAACACTTTAATTTTATGATATGTGAATTACATCATTTAAAAAGTTATACGTATGTGAGTTGATATATATTTACATATACACATTTATATAAATGCTTATTTTTCACTTCTGTGTTTGGGTTCAAGATATATTTACACATATAAGGTTTATATCAATGAGATCATACTATTTATGCTATGACATTTTACCCAAAATTATATCTTGGATATTTTTCCTTATTGATGGATACATAGGCACATCATTCTTCCAAATGATTTCCAATATATTTTACATTCTTCTACAATAATTGCTTAATGAGTTACATGATTCTAAATGTTTTGGAATTAAAAAAAATCACATGATTATGTACACTTATACATACATATATCTATATGCATGTTTGCACACTTCTTCAACCATAATTTTTTTTCTAGATAAATTGCTAAAAGTGAAATTTTTGGTGTTATATGTGTTTAAGTGTTGCTCCATATTCCTAATTTACCTTGTAGAAAAGTCTTTTGTAAATCAATTTATGTCATTCCTTGCTGTAATGGCGATTGATTTTTTCCGTTCATCATCATGAGTTTTGCACTAATATCATCATTTTGTTTTGTTTTAAATCTTCACCAATCTGAACTCTTGTTGCTTATTTTATTGGCATCTATTTGATTGCTATTGTCATGACTATCTTACACATACATTTCAGTGCTCAGTAGTACTTCTTTTATAAATTATTTATGTCCCTTGTCATTCTTCCCATTGAGATGTTTATCATTTTCTACAATTTGTAAGAAAATTCTTTGTGTAATATAGTGACATTTACCCTTTACCAGACATGTAGAAAATGGCTTTTCCTATCATAAATGGCTTCACAGCTTGACTAAAATATGTGTTCCCTGTCAGCCTAGAAGATTTAACATCAGCATCATCTTTGACCATATATCTTAACAAGACGGAGCTGATTTTCTTGGCAGCTAGTGAGCTTCTTGTTATTGGAAATATTAATATATAGGCGGCCAGTTTTTCATATAGCCAACACATTGTAAGAGGCAATTCACACAGTATAAGTGGTTGGACCAGGTGATTTTTATGATGGCTCCCAGCCCTTAGAGTGTAGGAGTTTCTGAGGGAGACAAGTATTTAACTTCATGAAAGCAAGCTTTACACCTGTAATAACAAGAGAGGGATTGATTCCTAGCACCAAAAAAAGTGAGAGAAAGAAGTAAAAGAGGCAGAGAGGAAAGAAGGATGAATGGAAGGAAGGAGGAGAGGAAGGAGGCGAGAAGAGGAAAAAGAGGGAGGAAGAAAGAGAGAGAAAGCAAGCAAAAGAAAGAAAAAGAAAGAAAGGAGAAAGAAAGAAAGAAAGAAAGAAAGAAAGAAAGAAAGAAAGAAAGAAAGAAAGAAAGAAAGAAAGAATTGAGGACCTTCATGGAAGTGGTATAGCCTGCACTCAGATGCCAACAAAACATGAGTTGTGTGTGTGTGTGTGTGTGTGTGTGTGTGTTTGTGTGTGTGTATTTATGTAGAAGTGCATGTATGTCAACATGTGCAGGTGTTTCTGTGTTTGTGTGCATGGGCATGCAAAGGAAGGATATATGGAGAAGAAAAGTCCATGAATAAATAAGTAATCAACATCTGTGTCCTACATTTTTTTTCAATGTAATGAGAAGTCTTGCATAGGAAGTCAAAGAAAAACATACCTTATGTACCAAAGCATAAAGGAAAATTAATATGTTTGCAAAACAAAAGGGAAGATAGAAGAAAAGACAAACAGCAAGGCAAACAAACAAGCAGACATTGACATCTTGTCATGTGTCTTCATTTTATCTTATATGAGCTTACTGCTTTGAGTCATCTGACTAATTGCTTAAACTGTCCTTTACTTTGTTCAAAGAGGCAGCAGTTATAATGAATGTATAATTGGTAACAGCTATCACTAATAATATGGACACTGACCCAAGTATGTTTGTATATATACGGGTATTGTTTTCCCTCAAACACATGAGGTGTTATTATTAATCCAGTTTTACAGATGAGCAACAAAAGCACAGGGAAGTTAAGTAAATTGCCTAAGGTCACATAGCTGGTAAATAACAGAGTCAGGACTTAAAACCAGACAGCCAGGTTCCAGAACCCAGAATCGAACCTTTGCTTAGTACTGCCTTTTACCCAACACAAGAATTGACACTGGACTTGGGAGTCCACAGTAGACATGTCTCCCAATCTGTGCTCTGACAATTAAAAATGAAATGACTGGAGGAACCATTTTCCTGGGCAGAGCTTCACTTATAAAAAAGCGATACTAGTATCTTTTCACGGGATACCATGAGAAAGAAAGAAAATCATTCTGAAGTGGAAAACACTAATAATCCTATACTATATACTTGCATCAGACATAGAAATTTGAGACAAGAAGTTTCCAAAGGAAAATTAAACCATGTCATAAGAGAAGGCATCTTAGCAAAGTTGAAAGCCTATCAGGAAAAATACCAGGGTGGAAATTAAAGCCTCCACCAGCCCTTCCAAAGCTTCCCCAGGGTGATAAGGCCACTCCTCCTGACAGTCTTGTTATCCCTCTCACAGAGCCCTGAAAAGTCTGGTAGTCTGAGTAATCACCAGTGATAAGGCAGATGTAAGGAATTACAGCTCCTGATAAAGCTCTGTGGTTTTGTTTGCCTATACTTTGAGGAGATATGGGTGACACAGATAAAGTGCTGCGAAACCCCAGGTGGGCTTACAATGACTCCTCATGCTGGGAGGGTTAGGAAAGCCAGTGACATTCGGGCTGACCTGCTACTGTATTTGCTCATGCTTATCTCAACAGAGGCTGTTCAGAGCCACTAAAGGTCAGGTCACAGGGAGCTCCCAAGACAAAGAGAAGAGGAAAAGCTCACAGGATGTTAGTCAGGCAGACTCTGAAAGGGAGAAAGTCCTTTTTGGTTTGGAAAAATGCCATATAGCTTTACCATCTAGGAGCTGTCCTGATGTGGAGGATTACAGACAGGGTGTTGGCCTCTTCAATGGACCAGTGGTGGGACAGGGTCAGCTATGCTTTCATCTGGATAGAGCCACCGCCGATGCTCTATGGGGATATGGAGAATGGACAGTTACAGTAATTCTGGCAGGGTGATGTGGGAAGAAGGGGACAGAGAAAGATTTCAGGAATTCAAAAGAATAAGGTGATTTCCATGTCTTGATAATTGCATAGTGTGTTACATTAAAATTATCTGTTGAAACAATCCTGATGTTAAATATAATATGATCTCATTTGTGCCCATTGAGTATATGTTTAAAAATTCTGAAGAATTAGAAGAAATGAGCTGAAACAAAGAGGGTAAAAAGCAACTGGGATATTCCAAGTAAGCAAATGAAGTTCTGAGAAGGAACAGAGGAAGGTTTTAGGTTGTTATTCTATATGTTTTGTAGACAGAATTTTTACCATGTGTCTTGCTTTCCAGTTTTTAAAAATTCAACTTATCTTATTTTTGATGTGGTGCTGTTACCAGGCTTTGGAGTGCTAAATCTCCTCCTTGAAGTGATTTCTAGGTTCTTTCTGTCCCAAACATAGAATTGATTAAAACAAGCATAAATAGTGGCAAAGTTTCACATTTATTTATTTATTGGAATCAGGGATTGAACTCACAACCTCACTCTTGCTAGGCAGGTGCTTATGCCACCTCAGCCCAAGTTTCACACTTATTAAAGGTAGGAAGAAACAGGTTATGTGGAGTGATTTTGGGCCAAGTAAAAGTATGAAAAGAGAGGAAAACACACACACACCTTACAGCATATGGCAAACTATCCCAAAGAGACAGGATAACAAACACTTAGTGACAGCTTCCCATTTTATATTTCGCCACCGGTGACCAGAACATTCTATTACAAACCAGTCAATTCTCTAGCAGTCTGTGTTCAGGGCTTGGAGAAGTGTTTTGCGCATGTGTCCTGGGATTAACATGCCACACTTGCTTTACCAGCCAGTCTTAGCCACATCCTGCCTTCCTGTCTCAGTACTGGAGATTGAAGCCAGGACTTCACTCTGACTCATGCTAGGCAACTGCTATACCACAAAGCTGCTTACCCACCCCTTTTTATTTTTACTTTTAAGAAAAGGTCTCACTAAATTGCCCAGACTGGACTCCAACTTGCAATCCTCCTGTATCAGCCTCCTGTGTAGTTGGGATTACAGGTATGTACCACCATGCCCAGGTAGGAATTTATCTTTTTAATAAAATCTAATTTTCAAAACTTGCTACTAGCAAACAAAATGGATTTAAAATACCTGATTTTTCTCCCTTGAAAGGAGGGCTTCATGATTATAGTGGCCCATATTCCACTTGATAGTCCATGTTGCTATCTTGAAATTCTTAATATTATAATACAAGAAATCTAGGCTTTGCTTGTCACACTGAATCTCACAAGTTATATACAACTGTGCCATCTTTGGAGATGAGAGGTTTGGAATGAGCCATACTGGTTATGTCCCAGTATTGAGTGTAAATAGCTGTACTCAAAATGAACTAAGTGTCAATAGTTACCTGAAAAGACTGACCAAAGCCCATGGCTCTCCCGAAAAAGCACGGCTCTTCTAAACGGAGGGTTCTGACTCAGGACGGTTGGCCCAGCCAGCACATCTAACTGTTCACAAAACACTGGAAACCCAACTTTAGGTGAAAGTCCCAACTTTGAAATGTTGCCAATTCACTTAGACGTAAAATCTCAGTAAAATTCACTTAGATTAAAATCTCAGACGTTCACATGCAAAGCATCATACCTACATCACCAGATCTAGACCTGTAATTTTTGTTTTATGTTGTTTTGTTTTGTTCCTCAACAACTGTAAGCAGGAATTTGCAATCCCAGACTTGTCTCCTACCTAAGGCAGGTACAGGGTTTGCCCCACACAAAGGCGCAGTGACCAAGTTAATGGGAGCAGGGGAACCACATCAGAATGTTTGAAGGTCAAGAGATGATGTGGTGGCTGCTGTCCTTGCTGGAGGTCAGCATCTCTCATTACTTATGTGATTTGCTGTGGTTTGAAGTGGCTTAGCACTACTGTTGCAAGGCAACCTGGGGAATTTTATAATTGCTTCTTCTTTTCCGAATGCTTTTCAATTATGTTATGAAAGCTAGCTAAACAAACAAAACCCTGGCATTTCTTTGGCAGGTTGTGTTTTTAACTGGTACCACTGGAGTATTTACCAAAATGAGAATGTTCTGTCATCACATAATGTGTGTGCAACTCCAAACACACGGAAAGTCTTTTGGAATCAGAGGGCTTGAAAGGCACCTGAAAGTGATGTTAAAATTAAGGGCCTTGTAGTACAGATAATTCAATGTGTTTTCAATTCCTGAGATTTTACATAAATCATGCCTCAGACTCATAACCTCTAGCATTCTCTTCATTGACCTCTCCTATCTCCACCACAAATCCCAGACTTCTCTGTTTCAAATCAGATTTTTCTTGGACATAAGATGATTTCTATTTTCTTCAGCATTAAAAAAAAAAGACATTTACCATCTTAAAAATGGAAGACTCTATGTTAAAGAGCTAGGGCCATGTTTTGATCACAAGCCAATTCTCCCTGGGCAGTGGTTTATACATAGACACCTGGGTCCCCCGCCCGCACACCTCTTTCCTACCCGGCATTCCACCACCACCTTTACCTGAGGCCTGAAAGTGACCTTGACCCCACAGGCTGGCAGTATATTGTTATGGTGTCCTGGAGATAAGTCTCCTACTCACCACTACCCACTCAGCAAGTCCTCAGTGGTTGCTATAAAATTTAACTCTTTACGACCAGCCATTCAGATCAATTGGTTTTCAATGATTACCACAGTACCAGGGACTCTACCCACTGGTGATAAAAAGATTAGGGAAACCAACTAAGAAAATTAGCTGGAGGATTTTTGAGTTCCCCTTTTCATTTAAAGAAGCAACATGAGAGAGCTGAAAGCATTCTCTTCATCTACTCCCACATCAATGGGTAAAGTTGCCTGTAGAACAACTTCCATGAACAGGATTATTGCACTTGTGCCAGACAGATTTTTTGCCAGATGCTTTCAGCATATGAAAGAAGAGTTGTACTCTCCTCCCATTTTCTAGGGTTACATTTTACTGTTTGCAATAAAAGTGAGTGGTTAGCAGATCCATTTCTCTGCCTCTGGAGCTGTTGATACCTTTCACTTTAAGCAAGCTGGCTTCCTTATGAGTTACCATGTCTCAAATATTTCTGGTTGACACTGACACAAGACTGTAATGATTTGATTGCAGTAAACAACGTCTTTAGCTTTTTATCAGCATTCTGTAAAGGCTCGGAGTTGTTAGACAAGAACCTGTACTTTCACAGTTTCCTGCTATGGATATACATGTGAATAATCACTTTAGAGGCAATACTGTTATCTTGATTTCCCTGAACAAAATAACCTTGCATACAAAAAGCCAAACAACTGAATACAACACAAACTTAACTTTCCTAAAGCAATCACGCTCTCTACACATTCGTTACTCAGTTTGACATACACAATAAATCGTAATAGTTACCAAATTACTGTTCGGTTTCAAATGATGTGCACACATCTATAATCTTAGTTAGCTGCTTGCTGGCCGGCTTTAAGAATGCCATTCCATCCTCCAGGGTAATTCTATATCAATGACTTTTCCAAATAAATCTAGTTGCTGGTTTATATTAATGAACTGTCACGGTTTCTATTGTTTTCCCATGGCCTTGCAGCTGTATTCCTTCACAGGTGCTTGGCAAATTAAAACGATGTTGGTTTGGGGTTTCAGTCTGATGCAAAATCACTCCTTCAGCAGATTGTTAGGAAGTAATTCATGCAAGAAACACATCTTTACTCTAGACATTCAGCTTTTCCACTTATCTAGTAACTGTGCCTTTACTGACACTTTGCATTACTGTTTTCCTCTCCACAGAAGCACAGGGAAAGCCAGATATGGTGGTGCATGCCTGTAATCCTAGCATTCTGGAGGCTGAGGCAGACGGTTTGCCACAAGTTCATGCACAACAGCCTGGGCTACACTGAGAGTTCAAAGCCAGCCTGAATGACATACTGGGACCTTGTCTCATACACACACACACACACACACACACACACACACAATACAGAGTGGGAGAGATTATCTCATTTAGAGTATTTTATAAACATTGAAAGCTTTTTTTTAAAAAAATAAAATGTGTTTTTCTTAGTCAACTTAACACTGCATTCACAGATCACCAACATTAATTATGATGTTTGCAGATTTTTTCTTTTTGAGTTCTTTTGTTAATATCCATTTCCCAAGGGATCAGTGTTCAGGAAAAAATCATTCTATGCTAACTATCCAAAACCACATTAAACGCTCTTTCTTGGACCAATTGTAACTTCTATTTAAAAATACTTTGCTCACAACCAACTCCTATTAGTGAAAAGGAAGATATTTAACATGTAAGCATTCAATCAAATTATCAGGCTTTAGTGCAGACAGTGTTTCCTTTCTACACTGCACCTCCCTGATCTTCAGTCCCTCACCAGTATCTGAGTCTCTTGTTTGGAATTCCTGTGGGAACTCTGGATTTGGACTGCTGTGGTGTCCTGGACTGACCCTCCAGGAACCACAGCTACATCTCTGTGCTACAGCTACACACACACACTCACTCCTCCAAGGGGGGAGGGTCTGTTTTCCTGTTTGTACCACATTCACCTTTTCTGCAAGGTAAGGCCTTTTGAAAATTTTCTGAACACTAAAAATTTTCTATATTTTCATCCTTGAACCCTCTATTTCTATATTTGCAATGAATTATAGTAGGGACACAAACTTCAGTTCTTTTGCGATAAGGCAAAGATACCTTCCCCTCCAGTCTCCCTCATAAATATAATGCCTTAGTCCACCGGCTATTTGTTTACTGAGTATTCTATACGCATTATGTTCATCTTCCAGCTGAAGGAGCAAAAAATGACATTTCCCAACTCCCCTTGCAAATGTGAACATCAAGGAGTAGTAATTGGAAATGAGCACTGTACATGAAAACCTGCCTCTCACTTTTGGAGGAATGAGTAAAAGTCTACAAATGCAGGTCTGCACCCTAGCTGTCTAAATATTTAAAAATTATAAACTGAGTTATTAAGTCATCAAAAAAATTAGTTTCTTTACTGGTATTTTGACCAATTAGGAAGGACTGGGACACTTGGTCTCTTTCAAGTTCCAAACCATGGAGGGTCAGTTCAGTAGCCTACAGCCTTTCCTTTTCCATCCTCAACTCCAAGCTCCACAGCAAGGGAACTCCAGCATGTGCATATCGACAGTCCTGTCCTCATGCCCAATAGCCATCCATATCCTTGCCCACACACCTCTCCAGTACAATCTTCTTCACTTGGCCAAGTGTCAGTCCTGTGGGTATACAGAAGAGGTACATACTGCCCGCAGGAGGTCCAGAGAGACCCGCACGTCAGTGTAGGGCCTCTTACACTGGAATTCCATGGTACCTAGAGCATCACTGAAAAGGTGGGATTTTGGTGGGTACTTGGCTTTCACTTAGTTGACTTATCTCATTTTCACTTAGTTCCATTACAAATGAAGAGCTAGGGGAGGGCCGGAATAGGACCTGTAAAGACTGGGTCCAAGACTGAGTCTGTTATTTAGAAATTCTCAGAATGTTGTTTAAAGAGAGTTGACTCAGTTGATTGGTTCGTTTTGCCTTTTTCTTCTTTTTCTCTCTTTATACAATACATGGACCCACGAATATGATTGCTGTGGTTATGGTAACCATATTCACCAGATGAGAATGAAAGATTTTCAGACAGCAAAGAACTAGAATGAGCCAAGATTTCTGTTGACCATGGTAGCTTTAGACTGCTGAGCATAAGATTTATTTTTACGTGAGAGGAAAATAAGCCATATCTTGTTTCAATCATTAGTTTTTAGTATCTGTGACAGCCAAACACCATGGCTCAGTGGCACAGATGTTGTTGTCTTAGTCAATTTTCAGCTACTATAATAGAATTCCACAGACTGTAAATTATAAACAATAGAAGTGTCTTTGGCACACAGTCCTGGGGGCTCAGAAGCTTAAGAGCATGGTGCCAGCATTGAGTGAGGGCTTTTTTGTGTCATAACATGACATAAGGACAAGTGTGCACTCAAGAGACAAAGCAGGCAAGGGGAAGCCAAACTTCAAACAAACCCACTCTCACGGTAACTCATCCATTCCCAAGACACTGACACTAATTCAGGACAGAGCCCTCATGACCTGACCTACTCCCTGCAATTAAATTTCTACATGAGTTTTAGAGAGGACATTCAAATCATAGCATACTTTAAAAGTAGATATTTAAAGTTTAAATGTAGATGCACAAGTTTAAAAGTAGATATTGGCAACTTTCAATATCATTCATCTAGCCTTGAAGAGTGCTCTATATGCAAAACATGCAAATAACAAAGGGAGTCCAAAATGTGCTTAGAGTAAAATGAAAGTCAAAGGTGGGGGCAGAGTGGGCTAGAAGAAGAGGGCATTATCAGCAAAGGAAATGGAATGAACAGATATAGGCAAAGCATGTTTGGAAAATGGAAAGTAGAAAGAAACATTGGATTCTTGTGAGAGAAAATGCTGCGTTCTAAATGAATCCACATAGGCTGGGACGGGAAAGGAAAGGAGAAAGGAGCCTAAGTTAACCTGCTCTTATTTCACTGTCTTTTCATTCTCAATGCCTGGTCTGGAGCTGATATGTAGTAGGTATACAATAAACCTTGGGAGAATTAATCAATGGATGGGTAGTAGAAAACTAAGGGAAGGAAGTACAGTCTTCAAACAGATGTTTTACTAGATTAACTTTCCACTGCTGACCTGGATATCATACAATAAGGAAGATGTAAATGAGGCTAATAATCCAGGTTAAAGAGATTCCTGATAATGGAATGAGAGTATTAGGAACAGAAAGTGGAGGGTAGATGCCACAATTACTGTGAGCGGAATCAAGAAGGTAGCAATCAGATTAAATTTGAACTGCAAGGAATGAGAGAGCTTACAGGTGACAATATGGGATTAAGTGACTATAAAGAACTACGGTACCATAGACACAGTGGCACACACCTGTAATTCTAGTACTCTGAAAGGCTGAGACAGCAGGATCACAAGTTCAAGCCCAGCTCAGGAAAGTTAGAGATATAGTAAGATCCTGCTTAAAACTTAAAAATATCAAAAAGGCTGGGAATGTGGCTCAGTGTGAGGCCCTGGATTTGATCCCCAGTTCCAAAAAAAAAGAATGATGACAGCAGAGTTAAGAATATGAAAATCCAGTACAGGTATTCGTTTCAATGAGACACAGATACTTGTTGTTGTATCTTACCAGAATGAGAAGCAGCAAGACTTTGAAGTAATAAAATCAAACTGGAAAAGTAATAAGCTTTTAGAGGGCTTTTCCATGTGCAAGAATGATAAATGTTCACTCAATAATCTTGTGATGCTTTTCCCTTTTAATTTGGTGCACAAAACTCAAATTGTTATGTTTCCCAGTTTATATGTAAAGAAACAGAAACACATTGAGATTTCATCATCTGCCCTAGGACAAAAGAGCCCATAAGCAGCAGAACTGGATTTGAACCCTGGCAGCCCTGCTAAGCCACTACCCAGACCAATGGATGTTCAGCAGTGGCCTTCCCCACTCTGCCCACGCTGGCACCCAAGACCTCCCCTGCTTTTCTCACTGCTGTCTCTCACTCTGTACCTTCATACTTAGAAGAACATTTCCCACAGGTGGTTTCAAGCACAGAAAATCAGTTCTGCATGGCATCCGTGTCTATTGCTCAAAAGGTACCAGGAAAAGTTGGCACATTTGTATTAATTTCAGCATTTTGGAAGCTGAGGGAGGAAGATCACAAGGTCAAAGACAGCCTGTAAAAAAGCTGAGTATAAGCCCACCCTGAGATACATAATGAGACTCTGCTTCAAAAGAAAGAAAGAAAAAACAGGGGAAGGGTTGGGGCAGAGGATAGAAGAATCTTACAGGATTGAGTCTGTTCTGGACAGCACTAACAAAAGTGGATATGTGTCACTATACCTGTGCCCTACACTCATTGATGGTACAACACCAAGAGTGAGTACTGGTATCAGTTATGGACTTGCAGTGATAATGATATGTCCACTGTAACACATACACTGCTCCGGTTGCAGACATTGGTAACCAGGGAGACTGTATGTAAGGAGATAGACGGGAATGTTCTGTACCTTCTTTTCAATTTTTCTGTGCACCTAAAATTTGTCTAAAGACTAAAGAAATGGATGAAGAGTACTCAATTAGGCAGAATTCTGTATTTCAGGACTTCTCAGAGCCGGTGCTATGCTAATAAGTATGGTGAGGCAGAGTAGAGGCCCTTCCCAGATTCCTTGGCCAAAGCCTATTTTAGTTTTCTTGCACATTCCCAAAGGGCTGATCTTCCATGAAACTTATTTTGGAGAGGGTTGCTTAGTTCAAGTTTTTTTTGTTGTTGTTGTTGTTGTTGTTTTTATGAAAACAATGAAGGTTGTATACCAATGGTCTAAATTCATACTGTGCAATAAAAACAAAATCCTCTCTCAAGAAGTGCTTCCCAATACTGCCTCACCTGTAACTGTATACCCAAAAATGGCCAGGCCATACTCCCAAATAACCTGACTTCATTGTTCTGAGGTAGAGCCCATGCACCCAAAATCTTTCTGGATATTCCTAAAATGTAGCAAATAACTTTAAATATGATTATACATAGAAGTACAGGTAACCCGGATTGGGGTTCAGATAGCAAGTTCTGATTTCTCACCACTAGGGAATGATCAGAAGTTCCTGGAGAATCATAACCATTCTGTTCAGGGCCTGGCCTTCCCTCCTTTTGTCTTGCCCCAGGTTTCCTCTGCCTCCAACTCCCTTTCTTCCAGACACTGTTATTGCCACCTGTAGCTTCCACATTGCACTGTATAATACAGCGGTGCATTTCCAGCTCACTTCACTGCCCAGTGTTGACGTAAGTAGAATCATTACCGGTGACGTCAAAGGAGTCATCTTCCAACACATATTAGGGCCTATTCCAGCATTGCCAAGTCTGTGTTCTGCCTTGTGTAGTTGTCCTGCCTGCTACAGAAGAGACATTTGTCTTATGTTTTGCTTTTATTTTTAGCAAGGAAACTGGCTTTCAGACTGAATTTGAAGAACAAACGAATTCTTTGTTTCAGGAAAAAAAAAATCAACCCTAGCATGTCACCTGCATGTGATATTCAATATTCTTCTTACTATTAGAACATTAGAAGCCCAGCAGTTCTCTGCCCATGTTTCCTGCCTTTTCATGGTGGAGGACTCAGCAGCCTAGGATGCTGGTCTGTCCTTCCCTTGCCCCCGTCAGTTGATCACCATCACAAAAAGGACAGGTACATCTCTACATGAGGAGGTTCAGAGCCATTCAGACGGCTTTCACCTTGGCCCAGAGCACTAGCAGACACATAAAGTGATGCCCATGAACACCTATGAGACAGCTGGAAGTCAAGATTGACGGCATAGAAGAGAAAGAGGACAGGATAAAAACTGAGAGAGAAGTGAGGAAAGATAGAAAACCAAAGGAAATGAGAAAAAGGACAGACAGAAGAGAGAAGGTGAGGAAAGCAGGCAGTGAGGGAGGTAGGAGGGAAGGGGAAGGCACAGATCCACAGGACTTCACTCCCTGTGGCGTCCGGTGCCATTTAGCTTTACACTTTGACTAACTCTTCCCCAGATACCAACCAGATCATGTCAACGTAATTAATCCCTGACTTTTCTGAAAGATTATGATCAGTAACAGCTTTATGAACCAGTAATATATAGATAAGTGAGGGCAATCAGCAATTGAGTAAAATTCAGAGAATATTCACCTAATCACCCAGCAAAGTTCACTTTAATGGGAAGAATATACTATCATGGACTAATTAGGAAGACTTAGGTTACCAGTACAACTGTGACTTCTCTTTTTTTTATTGGTCAAAGGGAAAAACATCCCCTGTCCACAAAGTCTTTTATGATTTGAATTAAGCCCTTCTCATGGAATTAATTTCAGGGGATCTTTCATCAAGCTTCTTGTAAATATTCCTTATAATATTACCACCTGTTTGGATGTCAGTTTGGCTCATCCATCACCCCTGCAGAGTTCCTGTCACATCCAGGGCCACCAACTCATCCTGCTTCAAGGCTAACAACTCTAATCCAATTGGAAATTTGTGGTCTACCTCTGATTCTATCATTTTAGGCCAGGCTGGTCCAGGCCTTTGACTTATTTTTTCTACATCTTGAGAGTGTAGTTGTTTTTAAATTTTTTCCTACACTGCTAGTGGAATCTAACTCCTAACAATGGCATAGGTACCTATGTATTAGTGGATGTCTCTAAGCAGCTGGGACCCTAAGCTAATATGGTACAAATTTTAAGCACAGATGGATCATGGATGGGCTTGTGTGTTTGTGCATACAAATGTGAGTACACATTCACGTGTGTTCTGTGTCTTCTCTTTCTTTGCCCAGTTATCAAAATGAATTATATATTTCCTTATTTATTCACCACTACTTGAATTCTCACCAGTTCTCAATTCATCTTTCTTTTTACCATTCCATAATCTACTAAGTCCTTTATGTGACTAAAAATGTTCATTCTAAAATGTTGATCTGTGTAGGATTACTTCCCTAAAACATATTCACATAATTAAGACCATCTTCTGGAGAGTAAGGCTTAGTCTCCTCCAAAACGGCTGTGAATTCTTAATATATATTCCATGACAGGAGACGGGCTCTTCTTCCAATAGAGCTTTGATATGTCTCTGTAGCAGTTCCTATTTGATATGTGTGTAGGAGAGAAGATTCAATTATTGCCTTCAAAAATAGATTCAGAACCCACTTACGTTCTGAGATTTAACTCAGTGCCATAGTCATTTCTTCATCACTGTCATCATGCAACCCTTTCCCCAAATTATATGTAACCCACGCTCCTTGCAGCTAAGCAGGTGGGGTAGAGAATCAATCCAGTCCATAGATCCCCTCCACATACAGTGTTTTCATGTACATCTTGAGGACCAGGTTCCACTGAGGTGGATGTTCTACTGGTTGTTGATTTGGCCTCTGCTTCTACCAGTGACAGCCTGTCTCAACACTGTCAATACTTCTTCAATGTTGACAATAAGCAGACATGATGGCAGGCTGCTCATTTAATGACTTCACTGATGACATGCAGGTGTGCACTGATGTTGTACCTAGTCTTGGAGCTTTCTTGTTCTCCTGTGTGGTTGGCGGGCTGGCTCCATTAGCTTCTAGCCTTGTGAGAATATGTAAAACTGTTCTGGACACTTGCCAACCTAAGACGAGCAATGTGTGGCTGTAATGAATCCCTGACTTATAATTTTCAAGATAGTACTAAAGATATATTTGGTCACTTCCTCTAACAGGCTGAGCTGCCTCAAGACTATACTTTCAGTGAGAAGAATCTGAGGAAGTTAGTTTCTCTCTCTCACAACACTGTTGTTATAGACAAAGACTGAAGACATAATCCCAAACATTCAGGAAAAATTCTTTCTTCACTCATTTGGCAAAAATTCAATAATCCTTCTGCATTATTGAATTTTTGATTATGCTTGTTAGTGGTGGAAACTGTGCTGATTTGAATCCCAGCTGTGGGTAAGGAACTCAACCTTTCTGTGACTTAATTTCTCCATCTGTACAACTGGACCAGTAACAGTACCTGTTTTCTAAGATTATTATTGAAATTAAACAATGCTCCATACTCAGTGCATACTCAATAATGGCAAGCTGTTATTAATGGAACTGAGAGTCGGAAGAAGGGAAATTATTTTTCTAAAGAAGAGAGTAAGAACTCATGGTAGGCCTGTGAATCCAAAGGAGGTCTTGAGATCATCTTTCCACAACTGCATCCAGCAGATGAATATCTCCAAAATGGTGTGAGTTATCTGTGGTGACTGAAAGACTGACTTTTTTGTATCTGTTTGTTTTCTCTTCTGCTCACCCCATTTAAGGATACCTTTATCCTGCACTTGTTTGTTCTTTTTCTTAATTGTCCTGTTGGATATTCAGCGCTGAGCCTGCTTCTCAAGCTCATGCAGACTTGGTATCTGTCAACACAAGGCTTGACTTTGCCTCTGATGTTGAAGTTACAAGTTACTTCAAATGAGAAGGTTATGAGAGTGCACTTGTGAATGCATTAATTTGCTCAGTTTTCTTCATAGACTACAGGACTTTGCACCATTATACAGACCTAGACCTAACTTTGCCATTCATCAAAAATTTTGTGACTGTCTTTGCATACAGATGGTAAAATGGTCAAGGGAAGAGGGACCACAAAAGAGAAGAAACAGATATTCTACCTTGGGTACACTGGCCACAGTGACAAACATTTCAGATCAGTTGTGCTTTTACTTCTCATCCAATTTTATAGGTAAAGAAATGGAATCTCATAAGTTTGTGTTAGAAATACTCAAGCCTGGGATACAGAATTGGCCAAGAAAAAATTTGTGAACTAAAGCAATTGGTATACAAGGAAAAGAGATTAGTATCATGGAAGTCCTTGGGAGATGGCAAGACCGACTTAAGCTCCTGTTTAATAAGAAGCTCATCTTTTCTCCTTGCCATACTTGTTCTCATCACCTTTATCCTGAACCTTTATCATGAGATCCTACCACTTCCTAAATGGTCTATTTCTGCACACCATTGTCTGCAACTTCTGCTGACCCTCACCAGTCCTGCGGAGTCCACCCACATGTAGCTCTGAAAAGCATGCATGAATGCCACGGGTGAGCACATCAGGACAGCGGTCCCAACCACAGGCCATGCACTCAAACTTTCGCTTAGTACCTTAGCTTTCCCATTTACTAGACCCACCTCAGTTGCCCTATCGGTAAATATATGGGAACAGTTGTGCCTATGTCATTAAATAGTGAGAATTAAATGAGTTAACACAGATGCAGAGTCCATAACTGTCCAACATGTTATATGTGCTCAGTAAATGTCAACCATTCCAAATACAGATTCATATTCTAATTATGTGCCTACATCTCACAATCAGTTCATTGCTTCTGACCTTCTAACTTCTTTTGAGACCATAACTCTGTACTCTGTTTGAACTTATCAGAGTCACCTTTGGTCTCCACTTAACTTTCCACCTCACACACTTTTACTATTCTAGTAGCAGCCACAGCTTTGGATATTTTTTCTTTTGAAGTCCTCTTCTGCATTGAGCCTGTGTTAATTTATTGATGAATTAATGTAGAGATGTGAAGATTTGCCTGGTCCATCCAATGTGAGAAACTCTAAAAGGTGCTCTCACCTCCAGACTCCCTCTCAGTTTGGCAGGAACCTCTGCAGAGTCTACATCACAGTTCAACTATCTCTCCTCCCATATCTTGCTTTCTGACTTTTCTTTCCTTGTGTGTGGATCCAAAATCAGGTCCCAGTAAACTCTTGCCTGGTAACCTCATGTCTGTGTCTGCTTCCTGAGAAATCCAATCTATACCACTCTTTGCAAAATGGGGCCCCTTGGCCAATGAAGATGGATAAGCCTGATTTCCCATATCGAAGGATCAAGAAAATACAAAGAATGATAAAAAAGCAGTGGATGTTTGCATTTAAAATTTTATCACAGTAAAAGACACACTGTCATTCATTCCCCTCAGTATTCCCACCTCCAGCCCCCGGTTCTGAACACACTTATCCCATCATTCTTGCTACTTCCTGAAGCAGTCCTCGGAGTCATTCTTTATGAAAGTCTCTACTTACACCATCATGGCTGCCTCAGTGTCCCAAATTGATTCAAAACATCTATCTTTCATGATCACTTGAGCATCGGGAAAGAGCAAGATGTCACATGGTACCAGATCTGGTAAATATGTGGATGGGTACACACTAGTGTGTTTATGAAGATGGAACTGTCCTCTAAAAGAGGACTTCCAGAACTGCTCCAGAAAGCAACAAGAATGATAAGTGTGTTCAAAGTGAAGGGAGATTGGTGGCAATGTGTTTTACAAAAAAAATTTTTACTTTAAGCATTCATAACATTTTGATCACATCTCCTATCTGTACCTATTTCCTGGATTCAGATTCATGGAAATATCTAAGCAAATTGGGGCCAATTTATAATAGCTACCCTAGGAATTCTGACCTCCTCTCTTTGTACTGTGTGGTACTAAGGCCATGGAGTGGAGAGATGTAGTCTTTCCAAGAGGTCTGGCTGCTGCTAAGATTCCCAGGCTCCACTTTTCAGCAGTTTCCCAAAGACCAATCCCCTCAGGACAGGGAAGGACGTTATCTGATACTCAGCCAAGGTTGTTTCAGCAGCTGAAAACTGTTCTGTCTCATACCTGAGTCCACTTAACCAACCATCTTGAAACAACAAAAGCCTGCTACTGAAACCAGCGCAAGCAAGTTGCTATGTGGTAAGTGCCAGTGTGAAAAGTCACATGCCTTCATTCCGGCATGACCTGCTTAATAAGCTGGCAAAGTTGCCGCATTTCAGAACCAAAACTTGTTTCAAAAATCCCATGGATTAATCTTGGTCTTCAGTTGTCAAGGTTTTCTGTATTGGACTATATTCCTTTGAAATCTTAAGTCTTTGTGGTTGTTAGAGAGGACACCCTTCCTCAATTGTTCCTCTTCCAGTTGTGACCCATTCAGGGAAAGAAGAGAGGATAAAAGACATGGCCTTTCTAAAGAATGCCCAAGAGCCGTGCAGGTGAATCTATTCTCCAGCCATTCCCAGGCAGCCTTGAAGGAAATTCACAATGAGGGTGAGGTCATCCATTCATGGCATCACCTCTGATATTATTGTGTATACTTGTTTGCTACTGTGTTCTTGCTCCAACTAAAAGAAACAGCTTGTTACCCAGATGCTATGTTGAGTCATCTTACTCCTACAGTCCTCTGGGAGTGGAGGTAGGGTTTGTGGTTGCTGGTGTGGTTTGTTTGAGGTGGAGGGGAAGTCAGGTAGCACTGTTTGTTTCTCTTTTAATTTGGATCTGAATGCACAAGACCAACTCCTCCAGCTTCATTGGTGATACCTTTGTCTTTGACACCTGAAAACTTTCAGCACCAAACACACCTTCAACAACTCTAAAATTCCAGACTGTCAAATAGCACAACCCAAGAGGAACATACACATGCTCATTGCATACATTTCTTCTAGGAGCAATGAAAAAGCATCTATGTGCTCCTGAGAAAAGAACATACCCGGAGGCTCTAGGAAAATTCTGGGGTTCATTTTAAGAATTGTTTTAAAAATCCTCAGCCAAAAGTTTTGGTACTCAGGTGTGATTGCATGTGGATCCTCCCTCTGTCCTCTTGCCACAAGTAGTACTCTCTGGATTTTGCATTACAAAACAGTCAAGACTAATTCGGCTGCAAAACAGAACCTTGATTGTATGTCACAACATGTGTTGTCTGTACCCAGAGATCTATCTGCCCTTATCACATCATAAACAGAAAGTCACCTGATCACCAGTGACTTTATTGCTACTGCTGAGTGGGTATGACACTGCTCCTTGTAACACATGGCTGTCTTCCATGGTGACTTCCTTACTCCACTAGAAAATGATGTGAGAAGGGCAGGAAAAAATAAGAACTGTGGATAAGGTTACCATTCTTAAAAAATAAAAATGCACATCATTGTGCCTTATTACTTGCTTGTAATGAAGCATAGACATGCAAAACAGACTTAGAATTTTCAACCACAAACTTCATGTATGAGGCAGTGGGTTGTTTATGGTAGAAAGGACTCTTAGGTACATGATTGTCAGGATCTTTTTTCCTCAGACAAAAAAAAATCCACACATTTATATTTCATATCTATCTGTTCAAAGACAACATTTGAAATTACACACAAAGCTTGTTTTAAGGAAAATTGTCTATGAAAAAGAAGTTTTCATACAAGATAAATTTGATGGGCAAAATTCACTTAACCAAATGAAAGTTTATGTTTCAAACTTGCCATATTTCATCTATTAAGAAAGTATATAAAAGAAGTGGGGTTTTTTGACAAAAATGTGATTTATGAGATGTAGCATACAGCAATGTCTAAGAATATTGGCCATAGAGCCAGACCGGCTGTGTGACCATGGCTAAGTTACTTAATCACTCCCTTCCTCAGTTTCTTTGTCTTAAAATAGGATAAATGATAATAATGCTTGAGTCATAGAACTGTTAGAAAGATTAAATAAGTACATATTTGGAAAGCTCTTAAAACAATGCCTAACAAATAAGAAGTGCCAGATAAGTGTTTACTAAGTAAATAATAAAGTTTGTAAGAACACATCTGTTCCAGAAATTAAGGCGAATTTATGCACAATTATCTGATTGTTTCTGTGTTAAGAGTCAACACAGAGCTCATTCTATTTTTTTAAGTCCTAGATCTGCCCACATACTTGCTTTTGTTAAGACATCTCAAGGACAATAAACAGGCTTAAGAAAATTTTACTGCTGTACCATAAGGTTATTTTTTTTACTAGCATCATAAACAATAATAGGCAATGCCCTTACAAATATTTATACTTAAGGATTGCAGCATATTTTCCTAAGACCCAGAGCACAATGGGGTTGCTCTAACTATAATACAGGGCTGAACTCATTTATTTTATTTGCAAGCTCCAGCTTCTTCTCCTCCCGTCATTATCTGAAAAATAAAAGGAGTGGGAGGGACAGAGGAAGAAAAGAAAAAGTTCAAAAGAAGAAGGAAATTAAACCAATACTTTTCAATAAATTGAGACTAGAATTGGATCAAATGCCAACATGACCAGAATAACAACATTTAAGCACACAAACAAATGCTATTTGTTTAGAATTCATATTTCTATAGCTCATCTTTTTAAGTCTAAACCTTTCAGTGATCTAAAAAAGACATCAAAGGAATCCAGTCTGCCAGTCTGAACCTGGGACGTGGGGAGAGTGAGGCCACACCAGCACTTGGGGGAGGCGTGAGAGGCAAGCTTGAGTCCTTTGCTTCAAGGGTTAACTTGTCTCTTCTCCTTGGAAGACTTGTTGTCATTCAGATTTACTTTCCAAAGGAGACAAGCAAAAAGAACCCTTCCACTTTTGAATGTTTACTCATAAAAGAATTTAGACTTATATTGTACTAACCTGTTTACAAAATGCACAAGTGAACAAAATTTAGGATCTGATTATGACATATAAATGTGATTAAAATCTGATTATGAAAGATCGGGTATCTTATATTCAACATGTGGAAATTATAATATAAAAATTCCCTTCCTAAACCAAGGGCTGCTGGAATTGGGCAAGGAAAGGTCTCATTTGGGTCCTTGTCTAAAACATAGTTTTTATGTTTAAATTCTACTAACTTTCAGGTTATTTGTTCACTCTTTTCTCATATTCTTAAGATGAGCAAAATTATCCTTTTTTTCATTTCACAAGATTGTTTCTTGTGTTTGTTACATTGATTGGCTGATTGATCTCTTAGTTTGGTTAATTTTAAAAATCATATTTATAAGCCAATATTTTAAAATACATTATTCTAAACAAAGGAAAGATGTAATTTCTGTTTTCTAAAATGTATACTTTTATTAAAATTTATACTGTATTAATCTCTTGGGGCTATCATAACAAAGAACTACAAAATGACTAGTTTAAAACAGAAATTATTCTCTCAAAGTTCTAGAGGCTAGAAGTCCAGAATCTTTCCAGGTGTCAGCAAGACTGGCCTCTTTGCAACACTTATTGAAATCTTGCTAGACTCATCCAGCTTCCAAAATGTTGGGGTTCCTTGGTTTGCAGCTGTGTCACTATCACTCCATGACATTCTCCTAGAGTTCCTGTCTGCATTTTCATTATTTTAAGGGTATAATCTATTACCATAGATTAAAGGCCCAAGCCTCCCCTGCTATCACTTCATCCTAATTAAGTACATGCACAATTACCCTGTTTCCAAAGAAATCCCATTCTGAGGTACTAGAGGTTAAGAGTTTAACCTAGTTTTATAAAGAACACAACTCAACCCATACTATTTAGTAATAACAACCAAGATTATCTATGACCTGGATGTACCATCTCACTTTATCTCAGTAAATATTATTATTCTTTATTTTCTAACTTGAGAAATTTCTACTTTAAGAGCTGAAGTTCTTTAGGTGACAGAGCTAACAAACAGTCAAGATTTCAGTAAAGACTCCAGAGCCCAACTTGTAACTGTAATATTTGACAGAAGTGAAGTGATTTTGTCATTTACAGCTCTTCAGTGTGGGTCCAGCTGTCACTGTATGAAGTCACAAAGATCTCTGTCACTGAGTGTAACAAACAGGACTATAAGAATAGTGCACTAGTGAGGATGAAGACCCACTAGATTTCAGTGCCTGGCTTTATTGAAGAAGAGCAGGTAGATACTGTTCTCTTGGATCCAAGGTTTCAAGTCTCACTCAACAGTTACTTTGAGTAACCAGCAAACAGGAAAAACCCTGGCTTCCTCCAACATTTCTTGAATGCTTGCGACATGTATGTAAGATGGCCACTTACACTTTCTGCAAGCCAAGAGAACATATTTCGTGCTGTAAAAAATTTCACAACACTATTCCTAAACCCAACTTTATTACACTTTATAGTATTCAGTCTCTAAAATTCTAATCCTTTATGTGCTGATTTCAATATGTTAATTTATCAGCATACCACTTATATCTGGGATTCTTCTAATTTGTTTTGGTTATATACTTTTACTTTAAATGGGAACTCCTAACTCTTTTGTAAGAAAAAAAAAACATTATTGCACACTATAAGTAGAAGTTGCATTTCCTTTCAGATAATTAAAACACTATCATGTTTTTAAAATAAAAATAATAGTTTCTATGTCAAAATGTGATCCATTAATCTGCATAGCTACTACATACTAACATTATTTTAAATAATTGTGATGTTAACTTTTAAAAAGGTAATCAACTTTTAAAAAGGTAATCAACTTTTAAAACTTTTAAAAAGGTAATCTACTTTCAAAACATGCATGTGGGATAATGATATCCAAAAAGTATAATAGATATAAAAGTATTATATATATATATATATATATATATATATATATATATATAGAGAGAGAGAGAGAGAGAGAGAGAGAGAGAGAATCGATATTGTAAAAGTGAAAGGGAAGGAAAGTGCTCTAAAGGATATAATGGTATGTATAGTGTGTAAATAGATGACCATATTACTGAGCTTTTGTTAGATCATTGAACAGAAGAGTTTGTACTGCCAATATTTGGGTGTCTAGCCTCTTTTTATGCTTTGATTTTATAACTTTAACAACTATTGCTAAGTTGACAATATGTAATGTATCAAATAGCAGTTTTATGATGTTAATTTTTAAAATTCTATTCTACTTTTCTTGTTTTTTATTTTGTTTTTTTTTAAATTTTCTTTTCTTTTGCTCTTAAAATAAAATAATAATAAAAAAAAACAATGCATGTGGGAGCCAAGCTCCTCACAGTACTGCTCATCTCCCTGTCGTCTGGTGTGACACAGGTAGGGTCCAGGTTAGCAGTGTGATCTGTGTCTTAGTTTTGCTAGTAGCTGGCACTTAAGGATCTCAGAGCATGTGAGTATTAATACAGAAAGACAACCTATCAAGTTATTGTCTCTTATAAATTGGAAACTCCATTGATTATGAAATAATTAAGATGACTCTCAGAAATTTTTATCTCAAGAACCTATATGAAGAGATATGCAGAATATGTGTTTTGATATCAAAAAATAAACAAACAAAAATTTCATATTGCCTCCAGAGTGATGGGGAATGAGTCCTCCTTGAAGTAGCCAAGCTGGGACTCTTTCAGTCATAAGGCCATTGTGGGGTACAAACTTGATCGGAAACCCTGTGGGCAATGTAGAGCTCTATGGGGTGTGCCAGCAGTGTGCCATGGGTTGCTTTCTCTGTGCCCATCTCTCCCACCCCGCTGCACAGAGGGTCTACTCCAGCAGTCAAAGTGACATCCAACATACTCTCCTGTATCAACTCACAGGTACATGGTTACAGGTGGGACAAAGCTGTATTCACATCAATAACTCATTTTACTGGAGCAAATCAGCTCCCAGTTACAGTTTTGGAGGGTTATAGTCATATTGTGCTTGCTTCATTCAAATCAAAATGTACTCACACTGAACTTGCCCTAGCCGTGGATTAAGCACCAGAGATAGCACACTAAATAAGGAATATACAATTCTCTACCTCAGCTTGCAGTCAGAAAGTGAAGAAAAACACTGAACAGATAGTTATGAAGGTGACACGTGTCAGAAAGTCAGGGTGCTATGGTTACAGACAGCTGGAGTCTAACAAATCTTGAGCTTGGGAAGAGCTTGGAGGAGTGACTTTCAGGTGACTCCTAAGAATCAGAAGGAATTTGTCTGGTAGGAAAAAGAGAAAAATTCTTGGAGGAAAGAGAGAAAACAGACTAGATTATTGAAAATGGTGTTGAAGACTGGGAAGAAATTGAGAACCAGCTCTGGCTATCCGGTCTCAGTGTCAGGTACTGTCCTGCACAGTGTATTTGAATTGGCAGATTTAATGTGGATGACTATCATGTAAATATTATCCCTTCATTTCTAAGAAAAAAGAATTTATTAGATTGAATAAACATAGCATAAAATAAATTTTGTCTTTATATTTCCAAAAAAAAATCACAAAAGCAAATAATTTAACAATTTCCTATTAGAAATTTAAATGTTTTTAGCTTCAAACATAGTTTATAAGCCTTAGAAGGAAAAAAACCTATATATATGTTGACCATTTCATTATATTAGCAGCTTAGAAAACAACATGCTCTTTAATAAGCTGAAATTTGGGCTAGGTATTTAGCTTAGTGGCATAAGTGCCTGCCTGGCAAGCACAAGATCCTGAGTTGTATCCCCATCCTCCACTCAAGAAAAAAAAAGAAAACTGCAATTTTTAAAACACCCCTGAAATAGTGTTTTTTTTAATTTCATGTTTTGCTATATATAGCTCCATGCTCTAGCTCATTTAAAGTTATAACAGGACCAAAACTTTGCTCCATATGTAAACTAATTTGAGACTGTTAGCTTATATACAGAATCATTATGAACTTTGAATACCGTACCTAAAGAGAAAGTAATACAGAACAGAAGATCTCTGTTGAGTTTCTGAAAATTGCCAATGTGTCAACATATTGCTACTGCAACCAGAATACTAGAAAGTAATTATATTCATAAAAATATTCTGCATGTTCTTGCCATCTAAATTTATTAACTTATAGTAATGATGTCTTTTAATATTCAAAGCTAAATGGTAACATTTAACACATCTACATATGATTATGAAACAAGTATAAAAATTTACTTTTAACAGCTAGTAGTGTTTCATCAACTTTTGATAAGTTTTGTTCTTTACTTAACTAATATTATTGCAGCAAAAAAAAAAAGCATTTGTTTGAAGCCTTTCTCCACAACCCTGAACTATGGGTTTCATAATGTTATAATGGATTTAAGTTATGAAGCCTCAAAACATCATAACTAGATTAAGATGATGTTCTCCAACTTGTGAAAACTGCCTAATTAATAAAATGCTGTAGTAGCTTTGTTTAGATGTGAGTTCATCTGTAAAGCAAATGGCATAAATGTGAAACACTATATAAGCCTGAAAAGATGAACTGTGAATCCTCATTTCTAACATTAACCTAACTTTCTATATTGCATCAATAACCTATATTTAGATGATATTGAAAATGGTAACCTAGTTAATTTAAATGTTAAATTTTAAATTATGAGGAATACATCAAAACCAACATTTCATGATGCACTTTTTAAAGGCATAATAAGGGTTATATTCTAGATAATATAATGGTTTCTTGGTACCCATAATGCAAGTAATAATATAATTCAAACATGAGAATGTTATTGCTCTATGGGAATTGAATTTAAATTTAAAGACATTTTTATTAAGCCAAAATACAGACAGTAAGTTTGGCATATTCTTTGTGCTATCTTTAATATTTCTTCTGAAAAACAGGTTACGTTTGTACCAATGATAAAATTTTTTTATATATAGAATCTACTTCCTCGGTCTAGTTCCATTTTAAAATATATACATTCCATTATATTACATAGTAATTCAAAATCAATTATGCAACTCTGAAAACTTGCTTTAACTCTTAAATTCTGGCTATGTAAAGCACTCCAGAAAGTTTTACTATGGATTGTTTCTCTAACTGCCATTTCTTTTAGTAGGTTTTTTCTTTGTTTTGTTTTGGAATAGAATATACTTTCACAAATTTCTATACTGTGTCTTAAGAAAAGTAAAGAAGTACCTCTGTAATTATGAGATTGCTGAGGTAGTATTTGGTATTCTCCGTGTGAGCCAATGAACATAAGGCGATGGATGTATGTTATTAGCAGTATAAACAGTAACCCAGTGAGGCCCAAAGCCTGAGTCTATCCAGAATGGATGTAACCAATTTTGACATCATGTTACAAATAAATAAGTATTGAAAAATAAACCAAAGAACCATAGCATATTTTACCTTTAAATTTCTGTAAGCTGTGTTTTATACATAACTTCAGTTTCAATATTTTGCATACATCAGTATTATTTTTGAGTTGACAGAGGTAACCCAACCAACTACCATTATGTTTGGTACTAAAAGATATACCTTTCAATAAAATTACTGATACGCAAAAAAAGACCTGAAACTTGAGATCTGCATATTCTTGTAAGAAAAATCTCCTCCTATAATATCAAAATACTCCAGTCGATGATGAAAAATGTAATGCAATTTGTATTTGAATCTCAAAGATTTTTAATGACCACTATGAGAGGCTGCTGGGAATTCTTCTTTCTTTTGTTTAATGCACACAACAGAAGATGAATCTGGATCAGTGCAAGACACACAGTTTTAAAACTCTTTGTACAACACTAAAATCCTTGTAAGCCGGCTTCAAAGCAAAGATAAATGAATAAAGATAGTAATTACTCTTTATTTTCAAAAAAGATTTGCTTCTAAAATGTTTTCCCACATCATTCACCTAATACCTTTAAAAAATATTATTAGCTCCAATTTGAAGATGAAAAAACTGAGACACAGGATAGCTGTGATTTTCCCAAGGTCAGAAATCTGCTAATGGGGAGTGTAGACTGGTTCAGCCATCAGTATGGAGATTCCTCAAAACACTAGGATTGAAGTTCCATTCAATCCAGCTATTCCTCTCCTGGGTATTTTCCCAGAAAAATTGAAAAAGTCGTGTATCAGTGATATATGTGCACCCATATTTATAGCATGTTTATTGGTAGTAGCTAAATCTTGGAAACAACCCAAATGCCTATCAACCGCATAATGGATGAAAAAGATGTGGTATTTTTATGCAATGGAATATTACCCAGATATAAAAAGGATAATCTTGAGGCTTTTATAGGTAAATGGAGGCAACTTGAGACTATCCTCATAAGTGAAATAAATCAGGCACACATTTGCAGATATCATATTGTCTTTCTAGGATAAAAAATAATAAACTGAAAGAGTAATAAGATCCAAAATGTATAACAGATAGTGAGAAAATGAAAGGGAAAGAAAGTGCTCTAAAGGATATAACCATGTATGTTTAAGTGTGCAAAATAGATGACCACTCTTTTACATCTTTAGTTAGATTAGTTCCTAAGTATTTCATTTTTTTGGATGCTAGTGTGAAGGGTGTGGCTTCTCTTATTTCTCTCTCAGTGATTTTGTTGTTAGTGTATAAGAATGCTATTGATTTTTGAGTATTGACTTTGTATCCAGCTACTTTGCTGAATTTATTTATTATATCTAGGAGACTTTCAACGGAGGTTTAGCGGTCTTCTATGTAGAGTATCATGTCATCTGCAAATAATAATTTAACTTCTTCTTTTCCTATCTTTACTCCTTTTATTTCCCTCTCTTGCCTAATTGCTCTGGCTAGTATTTCCAGTATTATATTGAATAGGAGCAGTGATAACAGACATCCTTGTCTTGTGCCTGATTTTAAGGTAAAGGCTTTCAGTTTTTGGCCATTTAATATGATGCTGGCTGTTGATTTGTCGTAGATGGCCTTTATCATATTGAGGTAAAGACATCTATTCCAATTCTCTGTAAGGTTCTTATCATGAATGGGTGTTGGACCTTATCAAAAGCTTTTTCTGCATCTATAGAAATAATCATATGATTCTTGCTTTTGGCTCTATTGATATGGTGGCTTACATTTATTGATTTACATATGTTGAACCATCCCTGCATGCCTGGGATGAATCCAACTTGGTCATAGTGTATAAACTTCTTGATGATTTGTTGCATCCTGTTTGCCAATATTTTATTGAGAATTTTTGCATCTATGTTCATTAGGGAGATTGGCCTGTAGTTCTCTTTTTTAGTTGGGTCTTTCTCAGGTTTTGGTACTAGAGTGATACTTGTTTCCAGGAACGACTTAAGGAGAATTGCTTCCCTTTCAATTTCACTGAAGAGTTTGAGGAGTGTTGGCATTAAGTCTTCTTTGTATTTCTTGTAGAATTCCGCAGTGAATCCATCTGGGCCTGGGCTCTTCTTTGTTTGGTAGGGACTTGATGACATTTTCAATTTCATTGATAGAAATTGGGTTATTCAGCAGTCTTACATCTTCTTAATCCAGCTTTGGTGGTTCATATGTTTCTAGGAATCTGCCCATTTCTTCTGTGTTATAGAACCTATGAGAGTAGAGGTTTTCAAAATAATTGTTGATGATCTTCTGTATCTCCAAGGGTCGATAGTGATTTCAACTTTTTCATTCTGTATTGCATGAACTTGAGTCTTTTCTTTCCTTTTTAAAATTAGGTTGGCTAGGGGCTTGTCAATTTTATTTATTCTTTCAACGAACCAACCCTTTGATTCATTGATTCTTTGAATTGTTTTCTTAGTCTCTATTGCATTAATTTCTGTTCTGATCTTTGTAATTTCCTCCCTTCTTTTGGCTGTGGGCTTGGCTTGCTCTTTTTCTAGATGTTTCAGGTATAATATCAGGTTGCTTATTTGTGTTTGTTCTGTTTTCCTAATGTGGGAACTCAGTGCAATAAATTTTCCTCTGAGGACTGCTTTCATTGCATCCCACAAGTTCTGCTAAGTTGTATTCATATTTTTGTTTGCTTGTAGATATTGTTTAATTTCTTCTTTAATTTCCTCTGTGACCCACTGATTGATCAAGAGTGTATTATTTAATTTCCATGTGTTTGTATGGTTTTTGCAGTTACTTTTATCATTAATTTCCAGTTTCATGGCGCTATGATCCAATAACATGCATGGGATAATTTCAATTCTTTTGCATTTACTTAAATATGTTCTGTGGGTTAGTATATGGTCTATTTTAGAGAATGTCCAATGTACTGGTGAGAAGAATGTATATCCTGATGTTGTTGAATGGAACACTTTGTATACATCTATCAAATCCATTTTTTCACAGGTGTGACTCAGTTCTGTTACTTCTTTGCTGATTTTCTGTCTAGTTGATCTATCCCTTTGTGTCAATGGTGTGTTAAAGTCCCCTGTTATAATTGTGTTATTGCCTATTTGATTTTTCATTTCTGTTAATACTTTCTTTGTGTAGTTGGGTGCTCTGAAATTTGTTGCATATACATTTAAGATTGTTATCTCTTCCTTTTGCAGTTTTCCCCTAACTAGTATGTACAGACCTTCTTTATCTCTTTGGACAGGGAAAATTATAATACCCTGAAAAAGAAATCAAAGAGAACTTCAGAAAATGGAAAGACTTCCCTTGTTCATGGATAGGAAGAATAAATATTGTAAAAATGGCCATTAACCACAAAATTTTTATACACATTCAATGCAATCCCAATGAAAATACCACTAACATGCCTCATAGATCTAGAGAAATCACTCCTAAAATTCATCTGGAACCAGAAGAGACCTAGCATAGCAAGGGCAATTCTAAGCAGCAAAGCCAAGGCAGGAAGCATCACAATCCCTGACTTGAAGTTATACTACAAAGCTACTGTAATAAAATCAACATGGTATTGGAATAAAAACAGACCTAAAGATCAATGGAATAGACTAGAAGATATAACTATGGACACATTCGACCACCTTATCTTTGATAAAGGGGCCAAGCATGTTCTCTGGAAGAATGACAATCTCTTTAATAAATAGTGCTGGAAAAATTGGCTATCCATATGCCAAAAACTAAAATTAGACCCAAGCCTATCACCATGTACTAAACTAAAATCCAAATGGATCAAAGATCTAAATATTAAAACAGAAACACCAAATCTGTTGTAAGACAAAGTAGGTAAAAATCTTGAAGACTTAAGGGTAGGTAGAGTATTCATGAAAAAGAACCAAATTGCACAGGAAATACTTCCCAGAATCAATAACTGGGATCATATCTTATTAAAGAGTTTCTGCATGTCCAAAGAAATCTCCAGCAGAGTGAAAAGAAAACTTACGAACTGGGAAAAAATCTTAGTGTACTGTCCCTCAGACAAATGACTTCTGTCTAGAACTTATAAAGAATTTTTAAAAAATCAGACCCCCGAAATTCAAAGACCCAATCCAAAAATGGGCATCCAAGATGAACACACAGTTCTCAGATGAAGAAATATGAATGGCAAATAAATACATGAAAAAATGTTCATCATCATTGGTCATTAGAGAAATGCAAATTAAAAGCACACTGAGATTCCATCTCACTCCAGAAAGCATGGCCAGGATTAACAAAACTACCAACAGTAAATGCTGGAGAGGCTGTGGAGGAAAAGGAACTCTTCTGTACTGTTGGTTGGAGTGTAGACTGGTGCAACCACTGTGGAGGTCAATCTGGAGATTCCTCAAAAAGCTGGGGTTGGAGGTCCCATTTGACCCCGATATTCTACGTTTAGGCATATTCCCAGAAGATTTGAAAACATCTTACCACAGTGATATATGCGCACCCATGTTTATAGCAGCACAATTTGTAATAGCCAGATCTTGGAAACAACCTAAGTGCCCATCAACCGAGGAATGGATAAAAAAATGTGGTACTTTTATTCAGTGGAGTACTACTCAGCTATAAAGAATGATCACATTGAGGTATTTATAAATAAATGGATGCATCTTGAATCTATACTTATAAGTGAAATAAATCAAAATCACATGTATAAATACCATATAGTCTCCCTAGTGTAAGAAATGGTAAGAGTACAGAAGATTTTATGGAAATGATGGTTCACCATTATACTGCTTTGATGTCTTATGTCTTCATTCATTGATTTGAATGGTTTTATTCTGTTTTGTTTGATCTTAATATATGTGATCATATGAGTAGTTACTTTGAAGACAAGACAATATGGCAGCCAGTGTTGATTTAATATTATCTTGCTCCGAAGTCCTACCATGCTTTTTTTTTTTCTATTACCATTGGTTTTGTCACATTGTGCCTTATTGGATTTTAATATGTATGATGTAAAAACAAAATTTTTATGGAAAATGAGATAGCATAGCAGCCATTGTTCATCTTTGGTTGTTTGGTTCAGAATGTCTTAGAATACTTCCATTCTCTTGAGTTGTTCATTCTACTTTGTTATGTTTGACATTATTGTGTGTAAAGCTAAGCTCAACTATTTCAAAGAAAGAGACATTATGATAGCTACTGTTAATATCCAATTGTCTTATTGTGAAGTGCTGTGTTGCTTGCATTGTTGTGTTCTGATCTGCTTAGATCTGTCCTCTTTTGTTTTATTCTCTTTAAAATTAAAAAAAAATTTTAAAAGATAGATGACCATACTATTAGTTTTTGTTAGTTCATCAAACAGAATGGTTTGTACTGTCATTGTTTGTCTACTTTTCATGCTTTAATTTTGTGACTTGAGCAACTACTTCTAAGATAGCAATATGTAATTTATCAACTAGCAATTTCTTACTTTTTTTGAAATTCTTTATTATTTATACCCTTTTTTCTGTTTTCTTTTTTTTTCTAAATAAAAAAAAAAAGAAAAGAAAGAAATCTGCTAATGGACACAGGAGAGGGGTACAGGCCTCAGAATCCTAACTTCATGATCTTGCCCCTTGATCTCTGGCTTCTCACTAGACAACTACAGCAATCTTCCCATCCCCTGGTTGTGATAACCAAAAGCATCCCCAGACATCGACAGATGTCCGCAGGAAGACAAAAATCACATACTGCTTAAGAACAATACTAAATACCCAATCTGCATTGAAGTCCTTTATGAACATTTCGTTCTATTATTAAGGTTATATACATATATTTGTTTGTTTCCATGGTCCTTTATTTGAATTGTAGATATTTTTATCTATTTACTCTCTTTTCACATAAAAGTTAATGATTACAAAATTCATGTACATTTTGAAGAAAACTTAGAAAAAAGAATTATATAAATATGTCCCTTAAAAACATCTTAATTAAAATGTTGGTATAAAATGGCAAATACAAGAAGAAATGTTCACCATCACTGGTCATTTGAGAAATGCAAATTAAAACAGCATTGAGATTTCATCTCACTCCAGAAAGAATGGCTGCCATCAAGAAATCAACAGATAACAAATGTTGGCAAGGCTGTGGGGGAAAAAAGGAACACTGCTCCACTATTGGTGGTAGTGCAAACTGGTGCAGCCACTATGGAAATCATATGGAGATTTCTCAGAAGACTAGGATTGGAAGTTCCATTCAACCCAGCTATTCCCCTCGTGGATATTTTTCCAGAAAAACTGAAAAGATCATGTCACAGTGATATATGTGCACCCATGTTTATAGCAGTACAATTTGTAATAGCTAAATCTTGAAAACAACCAAAATGTCCATCAACCGCAGAGTGGATGAAAAGATGTGGTATTTCTATAACAATGGACTATTACTCAGCTATAAAAAGGATGATCTTGAGGCCTTTATAGGTAAATGGAGGCAACCTGAGACTATATAGTTGAAACACATAAGAATTGTATTTATAAATATCACATTGTCTCTCTGGCATAAAAAGTAATAAAAGCTGTGGGAATAATAAGTTCTGAAATGTGTAATAGCTATTGTAAAAAAAAAGAAAGGGAAGGAAAGTGCTTTAAAGGATGTAACTGCATGTATGTTTAAGTGTGTAAAATAGATGACCATATTACTAAGTTTTTGTTGGATCATTGAACAGAATGGTTTGCACTCTCATTGTTTGATTGTCCACTTTCTATGCTCTAATTTGGGGACTTGAACAACTATTTCTAAGATGACAATATGTAACTTATCAACCAGTGATTTCTTAGCATTAATTTATTTTGAAATTCTGTATTATTTCTACCATTTTTTCTGTTTTATTTTTTTTCTTTAAATAGAAAATGTTTTTAAAAATTATAAATAAAAAAATAAAATAAAATGTTGGTATATTTCTCTGGAGTTTTGTGTATATTATCTTTTACGTTTTCAAATAAAATTTAAAATATTTAATAATAAAACTTCATAAGAAACATTTTCAATTTCATTATTTTCAAATGACTTCAAAGATTATCTAGTATCTCATTATATAAATAATTCCATGTATAAATATATCATATCTTATTTTTAAAAATTTAGAGTTTCATTATACCTAGGCTGTGAATACTACTAGATTGAAGTCTTTGAGAATATCTGATTATTTCTTCATCATAAATTCCCTAAGTTCAGTTCCTAACTTAAAGGGAGAAAGTTGGTTTATTGCCACATTCTCAAATTGAATTACACTTTTGGCAAAGGAAACAAAAGTATTTATTGTCCTAAAACTTTGCCAACATAAGCTATTTGTTTTTATCTTTATAAAATTGCTGTTTAATAATTTTGATTATTATTTAATTTGTCTATTTTGGACTGTGAGATAGAAGACTTTTAAATACTTTAATCATTTAAAAAATTTTTTATTTTACAAAGAATAAAACAAAAGAGGTCAGAATAAAGCAGATCAGAGCAAAACAATGCAAGCAACACAGCACTTCACAACAAGACAATTGGATATCAACAGTAGCTACCATAATGTCTCTTTCTTTGAAATAGTTGAGCAGAGCTTCACACACAATAATATCAAACGTAACAAAATAGAATAAAACCATTCAAGAGAATGAAAGTATTACAAGGCATTCTGAATCAAATAACAGAAAATGAACAATGGCTCTATAATATCTCATTTTTCATAAAAAATTTGTTTATACTATCATACATATTAAAATCCAATAAGACATAACATGATAGAACCAATGATAACAGAAAAACAAAAGCATGTTAGGACTTCAAAGCAAGATGATATTAAATCAGCAATGGCTGCCATAATGTCTTGTTTTCTTCAAAGTAGTCATACTATCACACATAATAAGGTCAAACAAAACAGAATAAAACCATTCCAACCAATGAATGAAAACTACTTTCATCATTTTATAAATGCTTGTACATAGTGTTACTCTTTTCTATGGATTAATCACCTTTTATATCAAGATTACTAAAAAGCCCCGATGAATTTAAAATTTTGAATCATTTGTCAAATATAATATAATTTTTGCTTCAAATCTTGTCATTTATTTTCTTTTTTTGGCAATGTAATTTGTCTTTTAATTCTATGTAATGTCAAAGTCCAGTGATTTTATGTTGCACTGTACTGAAACCTAAGAATTAATAGTGAGGAATTGGCACTGGTATAATATGAAGACTTACACATATAAACACTAGTTCTTTTTCTTTCTTTTCTTTTTTCTCTTTCTCTTTTCTTTCTTAAAAAGAAAGAGTGGTCTATTTTCAGGAGAGTGATTTTCTTGATAATGGGACCACATATTTTCCAATTCCTAATTTACTGTTTTATTACTATCAGATAGGATTTATTTTCCATTGTGTTTTCTAATTGGTTGTCTCTGCCATGTCCTCTCCTTTATAATGGCTTCTATTTCTTAAAAAAATCCCATCTTTACACACAATGGATATTTTTAAAATGTTATTGACATATGGTTTTAATTTCTCTAATATTTAAAAGTTTTTAATTAGTAATTCACTTGTTCATCTGTGTGTAATAAGGCAGGAACAGTTTTGCTGGAGATCAAACCCAGGACCTCATGCATGCTAAGCAAGCATTCTGCCTCTAATCTGTGTCCTCATTCCTTGCAGATAGCCATTTAAGAAAATAGTCAAATTCATAATCTTCTTTTTTTTTTTTTGGCATTACACTGCAGAACACTTACACATTATACACTACTGTGATGAAAATATATTTAAAGCACTGGGATGTAGCTTAGTTGTAGAGCACTTGCTTGGAAGTATGAGGCCCCAGCTTTGATCTCTAGTATCAGGAAAAAAAAAAAAAGATCATACAGCATTTAAATATAGGGGCTGCTGATGTGCTAACCAATCTTCTGCAAACCAGTTTAATAAAATAAATACTGAAACAAGGAACAGAAAACTGAGGTGCAGACATATGTACTAGTTTAGAAAGTAAATTTTAAGTTAACTTCAATATATTTATTTAAACATTGATGTGTAAGAAAGTACCATTTTGTATAGTAATGTAGAATTTTATCTTATTTCAAAATAGGAAAAAAATTGTGCCAAATAATAGTATTTACTTTTTAGGAACAATAAGTGGTGGACAAAAGCAAAATTGTTTCTAGAACTTCACTTTATCACTTACAATTTTGCCTAGTAGGGAGCTTTTGATTAGTAAATGTGACTCATAATATTAGCACATTTGATGTTTTATGTAAAAGTATGTGACTAAAGGCATTTCAGAAACTTGGAAGCAGTTTAGCCAGGCTAGGCATTCCTTTTGCAGTCTTTACACTCTTAAAATGCTTAGCCTTGGAATCCTTTTCTTTGTCATATATAGTGTAAAGATAGAGCAGCCTCCACTTTTTACCACTCTTTTATAGTCTTTATTTCCTCTGAGAGCAGGTGCTTTAACTTACTAGAAACCTGTGCAACCTTGGGTAAATCACTTACTGCCTCTGGGCCTGATCCCTCATTCATCACAAGAGAAAATTAGAATTAATGATTACAAAATGATTACATTCATTTCAATTCCAAAATTTTGAAAAGCTTACATTTCAAATTGCATGCTGTTATTCTTTAACCTTTAAATGATATTCTGATCCCTCAAAATAGATGAGTTCATATAAGTTAAACAAAATACTTAAAATATGAAAGAAAAGGTTAAAAGGTTAAAAACTGAGCTCTCAGCTTTCATTGCCAGCTATGATTGAGTATGTAGCTGGTACCAGACCATTTCTCCTACTTCAGAGTACCACAAAATTAAACAAATATCAAGACATAAGAAAACAGATCATGCAAAATTGTATGCTCCTTGACAGTTAAATAATTCACAAGCAGAGCCCACAGTCTTACTTGCTGGAAGACAACTTCCCATTCACAGTACTAAGAACAAAATTGTTAAGTAATCATGGTTCCCCCAGTGAAGTCAGGAAGCAGAGATCAGCATCTGGAACAGCTGGAGTGGCTGGAATATTCAGGGCAGGACATCAGAGAGTGTAGCAATGGGCAAAGCGATATCTCCAGAAGTCTGTTTGAGATTCTCTTGCATATCTTTGTTCAAGGTCACCACTTGAAGCATCCAAGAGGGAATGATTGCAGAGCTGAAAGAGTAACAGACACAATAGAAGTTGAGTAGTTACAGGAAGTAGAATTATTTACCCAGCAGAGTATGGAAATCTCTTCAATCTCACCTGGCACCCAGTTGAAACAACAGGAAGCCTGTACCATAAAAGTCAGGAGCATGTGCCACTTCTAACTACTGGATAACAGGATAAAACCAAGTCTGGAAAGTATTCACAGAGAAGAGCCACAGCAAATCAAATGGGCTTGGGAAACACTTTGGATTTTAGAAAATCAAAACATTAACAAGATTGAACAATGCAGAATGATCAGTCAGATACTGAAATTGTTGATTAAAAATTATCACTTTTCAAAAAAAAGCAATATCACACACAACAGTCAGGATATAATGAAAATTACTAAATATGTTAAGAAAAATGTGTTCTATAATCAAAAAAGTCAATAGAACCAAACATACCATAGCCCAGATATTTAGCTAATAAAGCTATTAAAGCAGCTATTACAAATACACTCAAAAATTAGATGAAAATAGTATCAAACTATTAAAGAAATATAAGGTTTTAATGAGTGCATAAATAAGAAATCTCACTAGAGAAAAAGAAATGATAAATAAGATATAAATTCATGGTGCAAGTATAAAATGGTATGACCACTTTGGAAAATTGTTATAATTTCTTTTAAGTTTACATATGGCAGACTATTCAACAAAAAAGAACCATTTATTCATGCAACGACTCAGATGTACCTCCAGAGACTAATACTGAATGAAAAAACTCAATCCCAACATGTTACATATTGTATTGTTCATTTTATGTAATATTCTTGAAATGTTAAAATTACAGGAATAGAAAACAGATAAATTGTTGCCAGGGGTTATGGACGTGGCACAAGCGAAAAACACAAGTATTAGAATTGCTTTGGTAGTGGGCTGGTATATACCCTGAATGCATCAATGCTCATATCTTGGATGGAATGTTGTATTATCATTTTGTAAGATGTTGCTCTTAAGGGAAACAACATAAAGAGTACATGAAATAATCTACTTTTTATTCAAAATGAATGTAAATTTGCAGTAGTCTCAAAATAAAATGTTTAGTTAAAAGAATTTAAAATACCTAATAGTGCAGAAAGTCTATTTCCATGTATTTATTCAAACGAATTTAAAATATATAACTTTAAAAGACTTGTTTTCTATCACTGATTCACTGTATTAAATTGCTTCAAGTTTTAAAAGTGCTTATAGTAGCTTTACTCACAGTTAGTGACAAATCAGAAACAGCCAAGAAGGCCATCAATATATAGAATAGATAATAGAATTTAAAAATTGATATATTCCTGCAATAGACAACTATTCAGCAGTAATAAAGGGAAATAATGCAATCTGCAATAACATGGATGTATCTCAAAAATATTATACTGATTGAAAATCTAAACGCTCACACATACACAAAAATCCATGGTGCATGATCTTATTCACATGATATTCTAGAATAATCCAAACACTTTACGGACATCGCTCTGGGAAAGAGTACTACTTCAGACAGATTTACCATCTGGAGTGGTGGAAATATTCTGAATCTTGATAAAACTCAATTGTACAGTATGCTTAAGATCTTAACATTTCTTTGTAAATGTGCCTTTAAAAAGCAAATGGAAATTTTAAGAAATACAGTAAATGAAGTCAAAAGTACCCTGAATGGACTACAGGATGTATTAAAGATAGTAGAAGACTAAATGTGCTTAGTGATGGATTGAGAGAAATTGATTAATTGATGTGAAGAGCAGAGAGAAAAATCTGAAAAGAAACAAACAGCAATTATGTAATACGTGGGATAATATTAAATATCTTAATACACATCTACACACAGAAGTTTTAGAAAGAGAAGAGAATGAAAACAAAGTAGAAAGTACCTACATTTAAAGAAATCATGGCTAAATTTTCTCAGAACTGAAATCAAACTGCAAATCAAAGTAATTCAATTAACTGCGAGTAAGATATGTACAGTGAAGTACATTTGGTATATCATAGACAATGTGTGAATATTGAAAATGAAAAGGAAATTTACAAAAATTAAGAGGTAGGAAAGACAGTAATAAAACAGACTTAGGGGAACAAAACAACAATGACAATGACAATGACCTCATCAAAAACATAAGAGCAGCCATGCTTGGTGACATGGAAGAAAAATGGTAAAAGAAAATATTTACCTTTTATTTTCTTTTTTATCTGCAGGGGAAAGATTTCAATCTTTTGCCTTTGATTTTGACGCTTGCTATGGATATTTTTTGCATGAACTTTATCATGTTGAAGAAGTTTCCTTTTATTCCTAGATATTTCTGTTTACAAAAACATTCTTGTATTTAGAGAATCCTAAGGAATCCACAAAATCCACTTGTATGAAATGATAAATTCATAAACAGTTGTGAGATACAAAGTCAAGAAACAAAAATCATAGTTATGTATCTATCTATAGATCACCAATTAACAGTATGAAAGGAAAATTAAGAAAACAATTCCATTTATAATATAATTAAAACCATTATTCAGAAATAAATTTAACAAAGGAAATGTAAGACACATATATGAAAACCAAACGAAATTGCTGAAAGAAACTAAAGATCAAAATAAATGGAAAGACATCTTGTGATCATGGATAAGAAGACACTATTGAGGTGGCAATAATCCCCCAAACGACACATAGGTTCAAATCAATTCCTATCAAAATTTTAAAGGCCTTATTTTTGTTGTTTTTGAGAAAGGTCCCATCATGTAGTTTAGGCTGGCCTTCAACTGACTGTGTAGCCCAGGCTGGCCTCAAACTCATGGTGATTCTCCTGCGTTAGCCTCCCAAATTCTGGGATTGTGGGTATGTGCCACCATGCCCAACTTTGACAGATTTTTTTTTACAGAGATAGAAATATTTATACTAAAATTCATGTGGAGTTTTAGAGGACTTGAAGAGCCAAAACAATTTTGAAAATGAAGAACAAATTTGAAGGGCTCATTCTTTCCCAATTATACAGCTCATTACAAAGATTCACCAACCAAAACTGTCACATTCACATGAGGGCAGAGACCAATGGAATAGGAAAGAGAATAAAAAAAGAAACAGTCAAAAAATGACCAATTAACTTTCACCAAAATACCAACACCATTCAATACAGAAAGAATATTCCCTTGGATAAATAGCACCGGGAAAACTGGATACCTTCATATGAAAGAATACTAGAATCTTACTTTACATAACACACAAAATTTAACTTAGAAGAGATCGAAGACCAAAATTTAATACAAAATTTAAGTCACAGTGATTACTATAATCCATCATATATCCTTGTAACTATTTTATTATAATCTTCTAATTATTACAGTCAAGTGAGTTTTGAACAAAAAAAAAAAAAATCCCAGAGCAATTCAATGAAAGACACTGAAGTCTTTCAGTAAATGATACCAAAATAAAATATATATCTGTATGGAAGAAAAGAAAGAAGCTAATCTATCCCTTATAATATGTATAGAAATTAAAGATAATTCACCAACTTAAATATAAAATCTAAAGCTGTAAACTTCAGAAGAAAATTCAAGAGAGTATTTTTTATGGTTTAGAATCTGGTAAAAATCATTTAGATTAAACACTAATAATAAATATAAATGAAAAATTAGTAAGTTTGACCTCATGGAAAATTTAAAATCTTGCCCATCAAAATATACTATTAAGAAAATTATAAGCATACCAAAAACTGGGGGAAACATTTATAAATTATATATCTGATAAAGTATTGGTATCTAGGGAATATAAAGGACTCACACAATTCAATAACAAAAAAGATAACAAAATTTTAAAAATCAAAATCCTGTAACAGAGGCTCCACAAAGATGAAAAAGAACTAAACATAATTAGTCACTAGGGAAGTGTAACAAAACCACAATGAGATGCCATCATACACCCACTAAAATGGCTAAAATTAGAGACTGGCAACACCAAATGTTGGCAAGGGTGTAATGCAACCTCAAATTCCATACATTGTTGGTGAGAGTGTAGAATGTTAAAACTGCTTTGGGAAATGGGCCTGGCTATTTCTCACATAACCAAACATAGACCTGTCCCCGAAATTCTACTCTTAGGTATTTACCCAAAAGACATGAAAGCATATTCCACAAAAATTGTACTAGATGGCTTATAGTTCTACTCATGGAACAAAAACTTGCAAACAGTCTAAGTATAGATTAAGAGGAGGTGGATAAATAAACTGTGTCATATCCATAGAATTAAATGCTGTCAGCAATTTTGAAAGAGGAAAGGTATTCATCTTTTTATCCACAATGTAGATAAAAGTCAAAAATATCATTCTGATTTAATGAAACTTTCCTCCAAAAAACATATACTGCATGATTATATTTATATAAAGTTCTAAAACTAGCTAAACAAATCTACATTTTTAAACATGTCAGAGCAACAGCTCTCTCTGGCATTGAAGGAGCAAGTATTGGCTTAGTAGAGTCACAGAGGACATAGGTATGATGCCTTTGTCAAAAGCTATCATATGGTATACTTGAGATTTGTACATTTCACTGAAAGTAGGTTTTAATACAAAGAAAATACAAATAATAACTGAGATGTAGCTGATACAGATGCTGAAGTATTTGTGAAGTGCACTGATGTGTGCAACTTACTTTAAAATGCATCAAAAATAAGATAAGAACAGATGGATCTATTTGTGATACCACAAAAATGTTAATTATAGCATCCAGGTGGTGAATACATGGGTATTTAATGTTTATTTCAATATATTTGATCAAACATTTTCATATTGAAATGTGAATTTAACATAGCTTGAAGGTATAAGGCCAATATATAAATTAATTTTATCTATATACAAGCAAAAAACAATTGGAAAATGTTTTACAATAGTGTCAAAGCCTACATGATTCTTAAGAACAAATTCAATGAAAGATACACAACCTGTACAATAAAAAGAACAAAAATATCGATGGCAGAAATGAAAGGTTTAAACAAATGGAGAAATGAGCCAAGTCTATGGATTAAAGACTTAATAATGCTTTCTTTTTTAATTTATTTTTATTTTTTTAATTTTAAAAAGGGTAAAGCTAAACATAACAAAACAGAACAAAGCAGATCAGAAGACAACAAGGTAAGAGACACAGATTTTAAAGCAACACAACAGGAGATCTACAGTGGCTACCATAATGTCTCTTGTTTTCTTCTAAATAGTTGTCCACATCTTCACACACAATGAATTCATACAAAACAAAATAGTATTAAACTGATTAGAACAGAGTATTGAAGGCATTACAGGCCTTCAAAACCAGACCATAGGAAAATTAACAATGGCTGCCATAATGTCTCTTGTTCTCTTCAAAATAGCTGTTCATACCTTCATGCATATTGAAATTAAACAATACAAAACAGACTAAAACCACTCTGAACAAAAAATAGAAGCATTACTGGATTTCACAGCATGATGATATGGAATTAGCAATGGATCCCATCATGTCTGTTTTTCTTCAAAGTAGCTGTTCGTTTCATCACACATAATATAATCGATTCTTGTAAACTGGGAGAAGTTTAGGCATGTATAAGCCTCTAAACGTATACCTATCCTTCTGCATTAGAGGGAAAAACAAAACAAAACAGATTACTAGAAAAATAAGAAACAAAAAAGACACATAAATAACAATAGTGAAGAGCCCAAAACAGTGTCAATGTAGGCTTTCAAAGCAAGGTTCAAACTAAGGTTGATATTTGACATAGTGGTCTTTAAGAGTTCCCCAGGTCACCAGATGCAAACATGCAAAACTGTTCCAATCCTATGAATGTTAACTGCTTTGTTCTATGAATTTATAGAATTTGAAGCACAATCATCTTAGCTATCATAAGTGTGTTTATACAATCTAGATATTTTTTCTTTTCCCTTCCTTTTTCTTTTTCCTCCTTTTCCCTGAGAATTATTTTTTCCCCTTTGAGCAGATTCTTACCCTTTCACTGAAGATTTTGTATCTTATGTAACTCTTACCATTTCTTATGCTAGGGAGACAATACAGTATTTACACATGAGTTTGATTTATTTCACTTATGAGTATGGCCTCAAGTTGCATCCACTTACTCATAAATATCTCATGTGATCATTCTTTATAGCTGAGTAGTACTCCATTGTATAAAAATACCACGTTTTTTTAATCCTTTCCTCAGTTGATGGGCATTTAGGTTGTTTCCAAGATCTGGCTATTACGAATTGTGCCGCTATAAATGTGGGTGCACATATATCACTGTGGTATGATGTTTTCAGTTCTTCTGGGTTTCTGTCTGGCATCTTGATGAGGTTTCTCTGGTGGCCTCCACTCTCTGAGCTCCATGATGCCACTCAAGGACAGAAGAAGAAAGATGCTGGAAAGTCAGCCAAGAAAGACAAAACCCAGTGAACAAATCTGGGGGCAAGGCCAAAAAGAAGAAGTGGTCCAAAGGCAAAGTTCCAGACAAGTTCAACAACCTGGTTCTGATAAACCTGATAAAGCTACTGTTGACAAACTCTGTAAAGGAAGTTCCCAACTATGAATTTATAACACCTGCTGTGGTCTCTGAGAGGCTGAAGATACGTGGGGCACTGGCCAGAGCAGCCTTTCAGGAGCTCCTTAGTAAAGGACTTATCAAGCTGGTTTCAAAGCACAGAGCTCATGTTATTTATACTGGAAACACCAAAAGTGAAGATACCCCTGCTGCTGGTAAAGATGCATGATGAACAGGCTCTACCAGCTGTACATTTGGAAAAAATAAAATTTTATTATTAAAAAAATGACAATAGTAGGATGGCATATTAATGGATAGATTAATGAACTCCAAATATAATTCCAGCAGCTACCTTTATTTTTTTCCTCCTAAGATAAAATTCATTCTAAAGTAGCAGAGAATTTCAGTGGGAATGAGGATATTTAAGGAGGCTGACAGGAGGAGAAGGTATTTTTTGTGGTTGTGTAGGGGTTTTTTAGTACATGTGAGTTTCAAAGAATAATTGATTTCATTCTAGTACTTTCATAAATGCATGTGACATACACTGCTCATGCCCACGCCCCCGTACGCTGCCCTTCTGTCCCTTATTTCCTTCCTCTTTGTCAATAGTCTCCTTTCTACCTTCTACTTCCGTTCCTAAAACAGTGCTGTTTCACTATCATTCTTATGTTGCATATTGCATCTTTACTTATTCATCCTATATGGGTTCTACTTTGGATTCTTTGATACATCTCCTCACTTCTCCCCTCCACCTCTGGTTTTATTTCATCTCTGGTTTTTACTTTTTTCAGAATCCACATGTGAGTGTAGTATTTTTCTGTCTATGTCTGGCTTTTTTCACTTAACATAATATTCCTCGGGTCCATCGCCTCATTGGCAAAGGCAGGATCTCATTCTTTTTATGACTGATTCATATTCCATAGTACATAGACCACATTTTCTTTATTTATTTGTCCATCGATAGATCATAGATTGTTTTCTATCTCAGCTATTGTGAATAATGGAACAATGAACACAGAAGTATGGATATTTTTTACAAAGTGATGATTTTATCTCCTTTGGGTATTAACCCAGAAGTACTTCTAAGTTGTATAACAATTGTATTTTAAGGAATCTCCATGCTATTTTCAATACACCAGTTTACATTTCAAACAACAGCATACAAGGATTTCTCTTTCTCCATATCCTCACCAACATCTGTCTTTCATTGTTTTGCTAGTAGCCATCCTAAAGAGTATGCAGTTGTATCTCAGAATACTTTTCATTTTTATTTCTTTGATGATTAATAATGTTGGACCTTTTTCATCTGTTTGTCGGCCACTTTTATGTTTCCTTTGAAGATGCAGCCATTTGAGTCCGTCACTTTTTAGTTAGGTTGCTGAGTTGTAAGAGCTCTTTACACATTCTGAAGTTAACCCCTTAGGAGAAAACTTGTAGCGGAAAAGTCTTCATATCTTTCTATAAATATTTCTTTAGGCCACAAAAAAGGCATTGGTTACTTTTTAAAGAATTGGTAAGTTGGATTTCATCAAGATTTAAAGCTGTGTTTCAAAAAGCATCGTTAAGAAAATGAATATGAAAAGGAAGCCACACACTGGAAGAAAACATTTATATTTGTATGCATGTATATCCCAAAATGAGGCATAAAAAATAACATCTGTTTGCTTAAATGAAGTCATAGAACCAACTCAACTAATCTACGATGATTACTATACTGACTGCTTGATACAAAGCTGATTGAAGAATAAGAGGTGGGATTGATCACAGAAGAGTAAAAGGGAATTTCCTTGGGTTATTGATTGAGTTAATAGTTAACATGAATACATACATTTGTCAAAATTTACCAAACTGATCCAGGTGTGGTAATCCTTGCACTTGGAGAGACTGAGGCAGGAAGATCACAGATTTGAGCTCTATCTGGATCAACTTAGTGACTCACCAAGACCCCGTATCAAAATAAAAAATGTAATGTAAAAAAGGCTAGCATATATCTTAGTAGGAAGGCCCTGGGTTCCAAGTCAGTACCAAAAAAATTAAAATTATAAAAACTAGATGCTTATAATGTATGCATAATAATGTATATACAATACAACACAATTTAACAAATATAAACATGAAAATTTACAAAATAAATATTAACAGCAGCCAAAACTAATTTGGAAGCAATATTTCTTGGGGATACTTGGGGAAACTTTCATGGTTTTAGATCCATTTTTCTAACCCTGTGTTTGGTTTGTATTATATAAAGCTTAAAAGTTTATTAATGCTAAAGTCACATCTTAACCTCTTCCACACTTAAAACTGTCAATCAAAATTTGTTACATGAATCAAGTAGTTCACCTCAAGCCTGTCAAGATAATTGCTAAGATTAAATTAAATGGAAAGAAAAATAAAGGTAAAATATAGGACAGGAAATTATTTTTAAATGAAAGAACAGGTTCTAAAAGGAGTCGTAAAGCAGTATGGCGATATGATATGTCGGTTTTTCTATCACAGTATATCTTTCCATCTTGGCAAATGTGGAGTAGAGCTTAACTCTCCCAAATGTAGACAGGAAATCAAAATATATCTGTTGTGCTTTCAGCTGCAAGGAATCAGAAACCCCAATTCAACTGACTTACACAATAAGGCATTTATTAATCGTATAACTGGAAAGTCTCCAAGATAATTGATCAGTGGCCCAGCAGGATCATCTTTCCATTCTACATCTGTCCTCAGAGCATCAGCCGGCCAAGACTCAGGATGGTATCTGCAGCATCATGACCACATCCAGGAGAGAAACATCACACCCTTTCCTAGCACATTTCCTTCCCACTTCTCCAGCAAGAATCTCATTGTCTGCCCATAACTATATAATTCATTAAGGAGGGAAATGAGACCAACAGGATGGACCTAAACTAGCTCTTGTTAGTAGGTGGCCAAAGCAAGGAAAATGAGAATCTCAAAAAGGGGTCTCCTGGGGAAGATGAAGGAACAGGAGAGCTCAGTGAGTGAAAAGTAGGTGCAGCACTGAATCCTGAAGAATAACTTGATTCCTAAAGTTTGATTAATTTTTCACTTTGCTTTCACATGAATCCCTCACTCCGGGGCCTCTTTGCAACCTGTAAAAGAAAATCAAATTGAAAAACACCAGCAGCCAAATTCAGCCTCCCAAATCCTTTGCCCCCTTAAGGGGCTCAAGAACATTTGGTGACTTTTGGACTAGCATGGAGGAAATTAGAGCAATTCTCACTCCTTATGTGCTATTTACTGCTCTCTACATCACTGAATTGTATTTATTTCTTGGTTTCAGCACAGTGATTGTAGAGTAAATGCTAAGCAGCAAATAACTTCCCCACTGCCAAAATCAGTAGCAATTTTGCTTTCAGTGGAGCATATTACATGACCCTTCAATGCTAATAAATGGTCATGGGCTTTTTCTCCACTGTTAATTGTCATGATATGTAGGACTAGTGACTAGCAGCTGTACGCATCTCACAAAGAGAAGAAAACTTTACACAGTCACCTAAGATCCTAAACATTGTAACTTTCTCACCACATCATATGCCCTAATATCCAATGTCCAAATAACCTTTATCTAGTAGAATATTCATGTTTTTCTTAAACTTATTGCTTTCCCATGAAGAAATAGCCCATCCTCCCAAGTAGTGCCTTGTCTACAAGCACACAGACACATTTACAGAATTGCTACCCTCATATGATGTTGTATCCCATGGCATCAGTGAATCTTGGGGGTCTGGTTGAGGCTTGAATTAATGTGAATCTGTTCTCCTTCTTTTGTCCTTTTCCCCTTGAGAGAAGCAGGATCAGCTATTCCATTATCAATATCCTGTCCTAAGCATTTCCTAGCCAATCTTAGAACAATCCAATGTCAATGAATTTAGTCACCACGCATCATTTAGAATCATTAAGTCTACCCTTCCTTGTAAAGAAATTGACTGTAAAATAGTGCCTCAATTTCCTCAGTTGTAAAATGAGGAGATAGAAGAACAATGGTTTACTTTGTGTATTGCCCAACATTCCCTATTCCCATAGCAGGCAATCATTTTCCACTGCATCCTGAAACTAAGAAAGCTTCTAAATAACATGTTCTCAATCATGGCTATATTGGAATCACCTGGGGACCTTTAAAAGTTCTAATGCCAGGGTCCCACACTGAGTTACTTATATTCAATTGGTTGAAATGCAGCCTGGGCTTGAGTTTGTTTGTTTGTTTGTTTGTTTGTTTGTTTTTAATTTAAAAAGTCTACCAGATGATGTTAATATGCATCCAGGATGGAAAACCACAAATCGGAAGGAGCAGTTTTCAGAGCGTGTTCCTTAGATTAGCAGCTTTAGCTTTGCCCAGGAACTTCAGATATAAAAATTCTCTTGGGTATGGGGTTCAGTAATCTGGGTCTTACCTGCTCTCCAGCTGATCTTGATACATGCTCAAGTCCTACAGTCACTTCTCTAATGGTAAGTTGTTCCAGTTCTAGGATTTGAGGGGACCAAAGCAAGACTCTTAGATCTTTTATTTCAGGAAAATCTAGGTGACTGATGTCCCTAATAGTTGTCCCTGTTCTAAAGCCCTGTAGTTTTACCTCACCTGATAATCTTCACCAATTTGAAACTATAGTTGATGCCACATCTTCTCATTAAACACAGCATTGGACTTTAAAAGGAGAATTAAGTCTTGGAATGATTAATAATGTGACTAATCAACACTGCAGTATTGGTGTTCGAGTTTTGCCACTGCTCCAAGCCAGGTCAGCAGCTTTCAGCACCCCCTGGGCGTCCAGTACACAGGCCAGGTCACATGTGGCCTATGAAAAGTTCTCTCCCTACCACATCGCTGCCTGGATAAGCTCCCCTTAGCTCTACCTCTACACCTGTCTGCTCATCTTTCCACACCTGCACCAGACTGTTGCATGGTTATCCTTGCCTCACTCTTAATCCCTATGGCTCTGATGCTTTTGTCAATTTATTAGGTCACCAAACCTCCAATTCTTATGCTGTGGCTTTGCATTTCCTATACCCCAAGCCTATTATCAGGCCAGAAGTACCCACTCCTGCATCCATCCTCACCACCTGTTTACCAGCAAGTGTATTTAAGCAACAATTTGATTGACAAAATGAGAATCTTCAAAAGAGGATAGAGAGCCTTGTTTCTTCTGGTCTGACCACTAACATTGTGCTTAGATCTCTTCAGCTGGTCACCAGATGCTGCAGTGAACCCCATGAGTGTAGCGCTGGTCCTGATTAAATCACTGTATAATATAATGCACTAGAAGCTCTAGCCACTGTTCTGCTTTTGTCCTTTGGTCCCACTCTAGGGTCCTTAGTCTCTGCTATGGACTGAATTGTATCTTCTCAAATTTGTATGTTAAAGTTCTAATCCAAAGAAACCTCAGAATATGATTACATACATGCATAAGATATCTAAAGAGATAAGTTAAAATGAGGCCATCATAATAGGGCCTAATCCATTATGAATGCTGTCTTTATAAAGATAGGAGATTGGGGCACATGACAGAAGGAAGACCCTATGAGGATCTCACAAGAAGTGGCCACTTGTAGGCCAAGGAGAAAGATTGGTGTGAAGATTGTTCTTGTCATAATGTAGTGGTGTTTTGTATTATTTTATGAAATCATTTTCTTATTACCATATGCATTCTATTTCAATTTGATTGAATTCACCATTTGCTTTTTTGATATCTAATCTGAGTCAGGTACCAAGATACAGAAAAACATTATGTATTTAGAACAGATAGACATAAATAAGCTTCAGAAGAAACTAAACCTGCTCACACTTTGATCTAGGACTTCCAGCCATAAGAATTGTGAAAAACTGAATTTCTGCTATTTAAGCCATTTAGTCAAAGCCACTTTCTTATAGCAGCCCTAGAAAACTAATATAGATCCTAACAATGGCTTCCTAGTCTGTGATCCTGCTCCTGCCACTATTTCTAAAACCCACTGTATACCTCATGGCAAATTCTTCAGGGAGGAAGAAAAAAACAGCAATATTCATCCTTTCACATATGATTAAACAGATTTGAGTGTGAGTTATTCCTACAAAATTTCTGAGGAGAGTAAGGCTTATGATTGGCATGCCTAAGGAACACTTTGTTTATTTTATATTACTTCTGTTTTTATTTTGCATTTCTTCCACATAAAACATCAACTTTAAGAGTTTTGAAACTCTGAATATGGCTCTCTGTACAAACTTACTGCAATCAACACATCTTGTATCAACGTCAACCACATGCAAATCTACAAGTAGATCTTGTGTGTGAGAAAGAACTGTTTGTCACCTACAGTGATGCCTCAGTCACAAACAATTCTTTTCATGATTCTAGCTACAAACCAAATTGGGATGATAACTAAATCAAATTTCCCCATAAGGTCAACATTGAAGCTAACCATTGAATTTGATTCAGTTCTCATCCAATTCAGTTTGTGACAAGAATCTTGGAAAGAATTATTTATATAAACCAAGGTACCACTGATTGGCAAGTAAGTCCATGCTTCCTCTCTTAGGGAAATGGCAGACCTATATGACTAAAAATGTAACTACAAGGCAAGGTAGAACAGCAAGACTTGGAAATGACTGGTACTGTAATCAACAAATATAAAGAAAAAGCTCCAACTTGGAAATGGTATTTCCAGTAGGACAATTTTGTATAGGAAATGAGTTACTGTTAAAGGTACGATATGGGAACAAGGAGCATCCTTTACTTTAACTTGTGTGCTCCATCCTGCTCCAGCAATGCCTAGTGAATTCTTCCATGTTCTGTACAGCAGAGCATCACTGTTCCCTCTGTCTCTCATAAGTCATATTCTACTCCCTCAAGAAAACTATCTTTCTGTTTTGAAATATTTGCAAAGACTTTGCATGTCAGTACACAACTCATCACACTGTTTTAGTAGTTTACATATATATGTCTACCTATCTGTTCTAAATACATGATTTTTTCTGTATCTTGGTACCTTGACTCAAATTAGATATCAAAAAGCAAATGGTGAATTCAATCAAATTGAAATAGAATGTATGGTATGGGAGAAATATGATTTCACAAAATAATACAAAAGACTACTACATTATGGCAGGAGCTATCTTCACACACAATGTCTTTTTAAAAAGCGATTTCTCTTGATTAATATGGATTTTAGTTCTACCATCTTGGAGAATAACTGCCTGTTTAAGGAGAATATGGACATACGTGTTTCATCCAAGGATTCCCCACAGCAAAACCAAAGGAACACAGAAGGCCACTGTGATTGTCTGCTTTCCTCTTACTAGGACAAAATACCTGACATCCACGATTTAAAGGAAAAATTCATTTTGGCTAGCCGTTTTAGGTGTTTCAGTCCATAGACAGCTGGCTTCAGGGCAGATATATGACAATGGAAAGTGGAAGAAAGCTGCTCAACTCCTGGCATCCAGGAAGTAAGAAACAAGGAGAAGACACAGAAGAAGGATCAGGGACCAGATACAGTTCCAAGGTCATGTCTGCTTCCTCCAAGTAGAGCTTACTTAGTAATAGCCCATTTAGCTATGGAGTCACCAATGGTTAACCATCACAGTTCAATCTCCTGTTCAGAATGTTCTCTTAATCCAGTTAACAATCAAAATTAGGCAGCACAGGCAGGTAAATATATCTCTGATTGCCGCTTACGGAAAGATGCTTCAGTAATGGCAGTTAGCATATAAATCCCCCTTAGAACAATTCTGTTGCAGTCCTTATTCTAAACTGAATGACTCAAATTTTTGAACTTTGCTACTGCTAATTATTACACACATGTATTAGTCTTCTGTTGGAAGATGTGAGATCGTTTCAGCAGGCTGGAAATCATGTGCTCCTAAAGGGGAACAGAATCCTAAAACAAGGAGGCAAAGCTTTTCTTTTTCCCTTGGTTCACGGGGTTACATAGAATCCAGCTTTTTCTCTCTTAAAATTTCCCTTTAGTTATTTCTCTCCTCTGCCACCTGTCTTCAGTATATCTATGATTGTACGGGAAGCAGTTGTATAGAATTCTTAGAACTCCAGGAAATGAAAATCACCACAGCCTTCTCTGTCTTCTTCAGACAGCCTGACTGTGGCAACATTGTGTCATGGGCAACTGTTCATCCCAGAGTTCCAGAAGTAGAGGTCAGCTGTAAAGCAAACAGATCTAGGGGAGCTGTGAAGAAATGGCAGAAACAGACAGCAGTAATCAAGTGACTATGGCATCTATTCACTTAGGCATGGGGAAAGAAAAATTCAGTTAACCCCAAGAGAAAGTTCTTAGCAAATACAAAGCTTTGCTCAAGTCATAGTAAAGACAAGGACAAAAAATGTTTGATCAAAAAGTTTCTGTGAGCTAAGAAAATTTTGCATGCTGTAGCCTATTTGCTGTCATTGTACATTTTCTGTGCTACAGTTTGTGTGGCAAGTGTAATTTGCCTTTGTTCTTCCAAGACTAAAATACCATGTGGGACTTATTTTGGTGGTTAAAAAAAAAAAAGAAAAGAAATCAAGTGTCATTATTAACACCACTAAATTTTTTCAGCTATTTCATATATGTGTTGTTTAACCAACTGATACGACATCCTGAAAAACACACACGAATTTCAAAAAGGTGAGAAGACACATTGAAAAGAGCATTCAGCCTCGTCATTCCTCAATCCTCAGTGTGCCATGCAGCACAGGCCTGGAGCTGCTCACTCTTCTTTGGAGCCCTTGACATAACTGTGAAGATTCGCAAGTTGGAGTCAAACAAATCTAGACTAGAATCTGTGTTGCCAGTTATAGGCCATAAGACTGTAAATCTGAGTTTCCTACATTCTAAGGGGGCTAATAATGCCTTGCAAATGTTTTTGGAAAAGACTTACATGAGATAATGTTTACAAATCATTTAGCGTTTTTCCTCTGCTCTTGCTCCAAGGATATAGGAAAAGTTTAATAAAAGTCAACCATTGTTACTGGGCACCATTACACATCCACAACCTGCCTGGGTCACACAAGCAGGACAATGCCTTCCTCAGTCGCAATAAGCCCACAGGATATGTTTCTTTGCAAGGAAACAGTTAATGAAAAGACCTCACTGATGGATAATCAAGAAAAACCCAGCAGAACAGACCAAAGTGATGGCCTCAAGGATAAGTAGTTACTTACTGTATTTATTATCCAGAGAGGAATACAGATTATATATTTCATGAGCCAGATGGGAATGGTTATTTAATCTACAGTAACGACTACTCTAAATGGCTCTATTGAATCTCTGCTTGAAAGTGTAGTTCAGAAGAGTTGCAGGCTATGAGGGAATAAAGCAAGAAACAAATGTAATAGTTAAAGGATATTTTTGCTAAAGCTTAATTAAACTTGAGATTTTGTATCATTCTGTGTATAATCTTTCAAAAGACTTTTTTTCTGAAAAAAAAAAAGGGACCAGAAAGGGTGCTATGAAATTAGCCTTAGAGCTATGTAGATTTTGAAGGGCCCTTAAGAAAAAAAGTAAGAAAAAAATACAGATTTCAATTTTAAGCAAAGAATTGAAATTACTTTCTAGCATCCCACACTTCCAGCAGCACTGGTACCTACTTGAAATGAACAACTGCTAAAGGAAACAGCTGGTAGAAAGCTGTTACTGCAAAGCAAAGTGCAATATGCATGCTGTAATTAGTTTGCAATCATTACTCAGTCCACTGTTGAAGAAAAACCTTGATTTGATCACACCAAAATCACGCCTATCAGCGAGCAAAATTCAAGACAATTCCTCCCTAAATGTGAATAGAACCCTCACCTCCACTACAGCTGATGATGACTCTTTTTAATGTAGTCAGAGTGATGACTAGACCATAAAGAAATACTTTCAGTTTGTTTGTTTGTTATCTGGAAGTAAAAAGTACTCCTTACCACAGTGGATTTTTTTTTTTTTTGAGTGTTTGCTGTTAGATTGGGGCTGCCCAAAACAAACTCAACACAAGCCACAAAGGCAAGTCACATAAACAATGCCAAATTTATTAGTGACCATGTTTTTTAAAAATAAAAAAGAAACAAGTAAAATTAATTTTAATGCCATGTTTTATTTAACACAATCTATTCAAAACATTTTTGTGCATATAGCCAGTGGCTTTCATATTGAACAGTGTAGGTCTAACTGACTGACATGGATTATATGCTTTAATTCTATCTATAATCTGTTGCAGTAACTATGACCTCATTTTACATACAACAAGAATGATGCACAAGAAAAATAGGTAACTTCTCTTGGACACACAGCCAAAGAGTAGCTAACTTCAAAAGAGTCTGAGCAATCTTTCAAGCACTGTGGTGTTCTGCCTGTGCACTGTTCTACATAGCTAGAAGACCACACTTCTTCCTCAATCAGAGAATTTGAAAATGATAATGATCACGAAAAATGACCAATCAACAATTTAAAATGCTTCCTTTTTTAGTCTTCTCCATATCCACATTTCATGGGGTACCTAGTGGTATGGAATCTACCTGCTTTACAAATAGGGGAGCTGAAGGAAAACACCATCACTTACAGAAAGATACAATGGAACTTTGATTTAAACATGGGTCATCTGACTTCAAAATGGAATATGTACTAACAATTAGTTTTGGTTCTACTAGCAGATCTAACAAAATAGGGGGAAACCCATAAAGATAAAAATAATAAAAAAAAAAAATTAAAGGCCACAATTGAAATAAGGAACCAGAATTCATTTAATTAATTCAAGAAATTAAGTAAAAAGATCCTACATGAGATATTCGCTATTGATGAAGACTGAAATATGTCTGTGAATTTGCTGAATACAAACTTTTGATAAGAGAAGAAAAGCCATAGATTTTCATATCTTATATCCAGTGTTGGCATGGAAAAATTAATGATAACTTGCTGGCCCTTGGAATTTCCATTTCATTGTCTACTTTGTGCTTTTGATTTTTAATTTTGTTTTTGTGTTATTTATTCTAGAAGTTCTAGCATAAGAATTCACATTTAGCAGTATATGATAATAACCAACATATTAAAGCAAGCAAAATTAATAAAGTACAAAGGAGAGATAGCTTAGCTATAGTAAATATAGTTGCACAGGAGGTAAAGGCCACCAAAATATGCATGTATGAAAAGACCAAAATGTAACCATCACTGACGGGAGCTTTAACTAGAGAAGGAAACAAGGACCAAACCGGTAGGCTCAGTGAAAGTGCAGCTGACAGCTTCCCGGACGAGGAGCCATCTGAAAACCTGTTCCTATGTGTGAAGATGTCTCTGGTAGACTTGGGGAAGAAGTTGCTAGAAGCAGCAAGAAAAGGCCAAGATGATAAAGTGAGGATCCTTATGGCAAACGGTGCCCCATTCACTACAGACTGGCTTGGAATATCTCCACTGCACCTTGCAGTCCAGTACTACGGTCACTACTCCACTGCAGAGGTGCTGCTTTACATGGGCATTAGCAGGGATGCTCACATTAAAGTGGACAGGACTCCTCTGCACATGGCTGCAGCCAATGAATGCGTGCGCTTTATTGGGCTGCTTGTTAGGTGCAGATGTGAATGCTGAGGACATGCTAAAGATGATAGCTTGGCACAGAGCCACAGAGCACCATCACTGGGACGCTGTAGAGTTGCTTACTAAGTATGGAGTTGATGTCCACGCTTTCAGCAAGTTTAATAAGTCAGACTTTGATATAGCCCTGGAGAAAAACAACCCCAAAATTTTGGTCCTCCTCCAGGAAGCAATGCAGAGTCAGGTCACTGCTAACCCCGAGAGAGCCAACCCTGTGACTAACTCCATGACTGTGGCTGCTCCATTCATCTTCACCTCGGGAGAAGTCGTTAATCTTGCTAGCCTTGTTTCTTTAGCCAACACCAAAACAACCTCAGCCGATTCAGAGGAAATCATAGAGGGAAATTCTTTTCACTTATCAGTCCAGCAAATGGTGGGGAGTGGAGGCCTGAGAGTCATCAGCATAGTGATGGATGGAGTCCCTGTGGGTAACATTCAAACTGCTATCCCTACCAGAGGACTTGACCGAACATTTATCATAACTAGGCAAGATGGACAGCAAATTCTAAATGTACCTGCTGGTTCTGTTGCAGAGAAGACTGTAATTGAGGGGGAAGAGGAAGAAGCAGAGAAACTGCTAGTAACAAAGAAATCAAGGATGGAAGAGATAACAAATAGTGTGAAGGAAAGTGAGGAAGACAGTGAAAGAGAGTTACTACAACAGCAACTCCAGGAGGCCAACTGACGAGCCCGGGAATACCAGCTCAAGACAGAGAAGGAAGCAAAACAGTACCACCGTATGGCCCAGCAGCAGCCCAGTGGAGTTAATTTCACGTGGGTGAAAAGCTAGCTGAGGTTGATACCATAGAAATCACAGAAAGAGGGGAGGAAGAAAGAAACAGAATGATTAAGTCAGGAGGTACCACAGGGCCTCATACTAGAGTTTCTATAGAAACTGTTTGTTCTTAGCATGCCAAATCCACACCTTGCATTGTGTTCATCTTATTTCTCTTTTAAGAAAAAAATACAGCCGGCCATGGTGGCAGATGTGTGTAGTCTCAGCTAATAGTGAGGCTGATGCAGGAGGATTCAAAGCTCAAGACCAGCATGGACTACTTAGTAAGACCCTTTCTCAACTTTTTTTTTTAATCTTAAAAGGGCTGGGATGTAGTTCAGTGGTGGAGTACCTGGCTAGCATGTACAAGGCACTAGGTTCAAATCTTACTACCACAAAAGAAGGAGGAGAAAATAATGCAGAAGACAAATGCCATATAAAAACTGAGAATGTCCTTAATAAGAAAACTGCAGGCTGGAGGTGAAGGTCAGCGGAAGACACTTGCCTATCACATACAAGGCCCCGGTATGATCCGCAGCACTGGAAGAAGAAAAAAAAAAGCCACCAAACAACTATAGCAGGGAACAGAGCTTGGGCCCAGGAAAGCTCTGTATGCAACTGGAAAGTTCAAAGTCATATACAAGGAATACTTTTTCTAAGGGGTCAAAAAAGCAAAGACCAAATTTCTCAGTTTACATCACTGCTTTAAACATAGAGATAAGACTGCTGATATCGTGGGCTGATTGTTTTTTAAATAGCTATTAAAAGCTTTTTGAGACAATAAAAAAGTGTTGCACACACACACACACACACATATATATATCATGATGACCATTTTTGCTGAAAAAGCAGCAACATGTGGCTGGCTGGATGCTCCAGATACATAGATGCTTGTATTTTAAACTTTTCCATGTTACCTAGGAACCTCTCTGTTGGGTTGATTTTTCTTAATCTCTCATAGAAGAGATTGGTTTCAGATATGCTTCTTGCCTTCTTACAAGATACCCTGTAGCAATGCATGCTGACTGAGAATATATAGTTGTGTGTTGCACATGAGAGAAGTGAAGAAAATTTGAAACAGAAAAGAAGAAAGGACTTCAGAGGACTATTAAAAGTCACTATTCTTCTGGTATTTTACATGCAATAACGAATTGCATTACAAGTCACTATTTTCTTAAAGATTTAACTTTCAAATTTTGCATGAGCTTTGTCCGAAATCCTTTGCTTTCTCTCTCTTTCCACTTAATATCTTCTATTCCAAAAACTAATTACAAATATATATATATTTCCAGCCCAAATTTCACCTTTGTCCATCGAAGTAACGTGGAGGTGACTATGTACGTGCTCACCAGAAGCTCCATGCAAAAAGAGCTATTACCTCCACTTTGGCTAAACCTGGTGCTGTCTCCATGCACTGATATGTACAGAGCTGGCTAAGCTATTTCCTTTCCCCTTCAATTGGCTCTAAGCAATGTAAATAGGGCTAACTGAAGTACTGATGCATAATCTTTGAAGCCAGGTGACAGTCGCTGTTTCCCTGCCTCAGTGTCTCCCTAAATGATTCAGTCCAGTGGGATGCAGAGCCAAATCTCCAGAGATGTTGATGGGGTTTTAGCCTCGAGATAAGAGGTATTGACTTCAGAGGGCATAAAGTTTGCACATGAGAAACTGAAGCACCAACCTCACAAACATTAAATGCTAACTCAACTGTGTTATGCAGATTGGTCTTTCCAAATACCATTCTCTCTGCATGTTGCAGAAGCATCTTTTGGTCTCTGAGTTAGCTCAGCTCACAGTACTTACATAATTCTGGCCATTCTCCCCGTCACTCATCTTCTAGCCACTCCCTTCTTCATGATTAATAAAATCCAGGTTAGGCCTTGGGTAGAAGCCTTTGTTCCATGCACTTTCATCTGGTCTGGACTCAAGACCCCTTGGCCTCCCATAACTATAAATATATCTTATAGTGTCTTTATCCTAGTCATGGGTTGCACTAGAGGTGGTAGATTGGAATAAACGTGCTAGAATTCCAATAACTTTTCTATGGGATTACAAATATAAACTTCCTGGACTACGACAATGATGGAAAAAGGACCTCTATAAAGAATGGGAGCAGCTTTGTACACCAATGAGAATGGATGGACCACAACTACTCACAGAAAAGTGGAGGACGCACACAAACAAGACACTGAGCAAAAAAAGACACGACATGGAAGAGGACTACATATTTCATTGTCCTATCCAAATCAAGTTTTTATAAAGGTCAAACTGATAGTCGATGTTAGAGATCAGGTGTACCTTTGGACTGGAGTGTGTAGAAGGGAGCAGACAACAGACTTCTGGGGTACTATTGCTGTTTAACCTCTTGATTTTGGACCTGGTTCCATGGGTGTGCACGGTGCAGGATATCCCACTGTACTGTGTATATTTATATGTGTGTCTTGTGTATATTTATAATGTGTGTCTTCAAAGTATGAAAAGTTTAAAAATATATCCCAAGAGATCTCACCAACTAATAAAGAACATGAATTATTTTATATCCTCTAAATAAGAATAATTTTTTCATATTTGTTCAAGTCCTCTCCACTCCCTTTGGTATTAGAAACCCAGGTCAGAAACAGCTTTATCAATGTACTGGGTGTATTCTTTGAATTAAAGTCATCTATTGCTCATACAAGTTCTTCACAGTCTGATGTTTTAAATAATATTAATAACACTTGGGATGTTAATTTTATCCAAGATAATAAAAACTGCAATTTATTCCTTTATGATTCTGGGGACATTAAAAAATGGTTTTATGTATTATTTTCCCTACTTTAAAAGTAGACAACTACATGAAAAATGTCAGCTGATTTGCACAGACTTCCAGCAGAGAAAGAGAGGGAGAAAAAGAAAAAGAAAAAGAAAAAGAAAAAGAAAAAGAAAAAGAAAAAGAAAAAGAAAAAGAAAAAGAAAAAGAAGGAAGGAAATAGAACAGGTAGCAGTGGAAGAGACGAACTAGAAGGAGGTGGAAGAGAAGACGTGGAAGAAGTAGAGGAGAGGGAGAGAGAAAGAAAGAAATAGACCTAAAGGAGGAGGAAGGGAAAGGAGAAAAGAGGAGGTGAAAAAACTGGAATGGGAAGGAAGGAAGAAAGGAAGAAGGAAAGGAGAAAAAGGAAACTTTATACGAGTACAAAATAGAAAGCAAATATATGGGTCTGGAAATGTCTTGCAGTTTGTGTTACTTGGTTTCTCTCTCTGCACACAGCTGGCCTTTAGAATTGAACCATGAAAATAAAATCAAACAGAAAGGGTTATGACTTATAATCAAGAAAAACCAAATAAATATTAAATACTGAGACCAAGAAGTGAAAGAAATACAGTCCCACAAGCCTGAAGGCCAAGCTTTGAGGTAGAGAGAAGACAACTATGCAAATGAGAATCTGTTTAACAGGAATCCTGACTATTTATTGGGGTTGTTAGAATGCTAATGGTCCTGGAGGTGGTGCAGCTTTGGCCGGATACATCATTCAACATAGTGGGGACAGTATGTGGAGGCTTGGATCACTGTCCCTGTGGCAGAGCATGTTGAAAAGAAGTTCTTTTTCCTGTCGTTAGGGTTTTAGAAGCAAGAGGGTACCAGCAGGACCTGCCAATGCTGGAATGGGAGAACAGAGGCTTGAGGGTGCACAAACCTCAGCCTGGAGGTTTTGAGCTCTGCATAGCCAGGAACAAGGCCCTAGATACTCTAGGATGTGACCTGGCTAGCTGCACAGGTCCTAGAGTTTCCAGGCTCCACCTAGCTAGGTACAAGTCTCTTCTGCTGTACTCTGGGGGTGCACCTCAGCTAGTTGTGTGGATCTTAGGGGATCTGAGCTGTGCCCAGCCCAGCATCCCAGTGCAATCCATCAGGAGAGTGCCAAACCAGCCATATAAAATGCAGAGAAAAATAAACAAAAGAGCAAGATGCACTTTCAAACCTCAAGAACAAACCCAGGACACAGAGAAATGGAAGACATTGGAAATCCCACAACTGAACTATCTGAAATGGTAGCAACTGAAAAATAAACAACTCCATGAAGCTATAGAGGAAATCAGATCAAAAATAATCTCTCAGGTGAAAAAAAGAAAGAAATGACAAACATTATGAAAAAAATCTGGAGTATATGTAAAGACAGATAAAAAATAGAAGAACATAAGAAAATGATGAAAACCTTGAATGACCAGTATAAGAAAGAATTAGAGTGCATTAAACAGATTCAAAGAAATATTCAGGAAATTAAAAATTCCACTGAAAACTGGCAAACTGCTTGAATGAACCTGAAGATGGACTCTCTGATCTTGAAGACAGGATGGAAGCTAATGATCATGAAAGGAAAGATCTCTTAAAAATAACATGGAACCAGAAAATAACAGTTCAGCAGCTTCAAGATGACATGAAGAGAAACAATATAAGACTGATAGGTGTCAACAAAATAATAAGAATCAACACAAATGATATAAGATTATTTACAGCCAAATAGCAGAAAATTTTCCAAGAATGGGAAAAGAATCTGATATACAGATAAGTGTGGTATGGAGAACTCCAATTAGCCATAAGCAAAATAAATCTTCACCCAAACATATAATAATTAGGAGCTCAGAAATTCAGCACAAGAAACAGAATACTAAAAGCTGTCAGAGAAGAGAAACAGATCAGATATGACGGAAACGCTATCAGAATCACAGCAGACTTCTCAACACAAACCATCAAATAAAGAAAAGCTTGGAGTACAGTATTTCAAGTCCTGAAACAAAACAATTTCCTACCCAGATTGATGTACCCTGCAAAACTATCTTTCAAAATCGATGCAGAAATAAGATATTTCCATGACAAAGAACAACTGAAGAAATTCATGACTGCTAAACCAACACTACAAAGAGTACTGAAAGATATTCTAGAAAGAGACAAAGATGACTATAATTCCAAGAACAAAAGCAGAAAGAAACCACCAAGTAGGGTAAGCACTTAAACAGAGAGAAAAAGTAGAGGACCAACAGCAGAAAAATAACATGACAAAGATAACTCAGTACATATCAGTTATAGTGATCAAGATAAATGGCCTTAACTCACCAATAAAAAGAAACAGACTGGAAGAGTGGATTAAGAAACAAAATCCAACAATATGCTGTATACAAAAACAAATTTAACTCAAAAGGAAACTCATAGAATAAAAGTCAAACACTGGAAATACACATTTAACTCAAAAGGAAATTCATAGAATAAAAGTCAAATACTGGGTTCCATGTGACAGGAACCCAGAAAAAAGCAGGGGTAGCTATTCTGTTTGCAGACAATGTGAACTTCAAGCCAAGAATGATCAAAAAAGATAAATAAGGTCACTGCATATTTGTTAGAGGAAAACTTCAAGAGGAAGAGATTATAATTATAAATATATAATCATCAAATATGGGAGCACCCAACTATGTAAGACAAATCTTAAAAGTCACGAAAAATCAAATAAGCAATAATACAGTTATAACAGGAGGCCTTAACACCCCATTGTTGTAAAGAGACAGATCAACTAGACAAAAATAAAATCAGCAAAGAAATAGCAGAAATGAATTAAACTTGTGAACAGCTGGACCTAGTAGATGTGTACTGGGTGTTCCACTCAACAATAGCAGAATTCACATTCTTCTCAGCTGCACATGGGTTGTTCTCTAAAATATACCATATACTAGCCCACAAAACATGCTTAAGTAAATGCAAAGAAATTGAATTATCCCATGTATGTTATCTGACCATAGAACAATAACATTGGAAATTAATAACAAAAGCAATCACAAAAACTCCATAAAATATAGAAATTAAATGATACTCTTCTAAACAATCAATGGATCACAGAAGAAATTAAACATTATCTACAATTTAACAAAATGCAAATACAACTTACTAAGCTGTGGGACACAATGAAAGCAGTCTTCAGAGAGAAATTTATGGTGGTAAACTCCCACATCAGGAAAATGGAATGAGCACAAATAAACAACCTAATGCTGCACCGCAAACTTCTAGAAAAAGAAGAGCAAGTCAAACCCAAAGCCAAAAGAAGGGAAGAAATTATAAAGATTCAAGCAGAAATCAGTGCAATTGAGACTAAAAACAGTACAAAGAATTAATGAATCAAAGAGTTGGTTCTTTGAGAAAATAAATAAAATCTATAAACCTCTAGCCAATCTTATCAAAAAGGGAAAGAAAAAAACTTAAATTCGTGCAATAAGGAATTAAAAGGGTGAAATTAATACAGATCCAGTGGAAATTCAGAAGATCATCAATAACCTATTTGATAATCTATATTCTCATAGGATGGAAAACACAGAAGAAATGGACAGATTCCTGGAAACTTATAAACTACCAAAACTGGATCAAGAAGATACAAAAATTCTGAATAGCCTAATATCAGTTAGTGAAATTGAAAATGTAATTTAAAAACTTACCAACAAAGAAATGCCCAGGTCCTGCTAGAATCACAGCTGAATTCTACAAGAAATTTAGAAAAGATTTAACACTAGTACTGCTCAAACTCTTTAAAGAAATTAAAAGGCCACAAATTCTCCCTAACTCATTCCTGAATGCAAGTATTACCCTTATACCAAAACCAGAGAAAGACTCAATCAAAAAAGAGAATACAAGCCAATCTCCCTGATGAACATAGATGCAAAAGTCCTCAATAAAATACTAGCAAACAGGACACGCAAATTATCAAGAAGATTGTATGCCATGACCAAGTGGGATTCATCCTAGGAATGCAGGAATGGTTCAACATACACAAATCAATAAGTGTAATAAACCATATTAACAGAGCCAAAAAGAAACATCACATGATCATGTCAGTAGATAAACTCCAACACTCATTCATTATTAAAACCCTAGAGAAAAATCAGAATAGATGATCCTTACCTTAGGATGATAAAAGCCATTTATGACAAACCAACAGCCAACATCATACTAAATGGATAAAAACTGAAAGCTTCCGCTCTAAAAATCAGGAACAAGATAAAGCTGTCCGTTATCACCACTCCTATTCAATATAGTTCTAAAAATGTCAACCACAGCAATTAGACAAGAGTAAGAAATAAAAGGAGTAAGGATAGGAAAGGAAAAAGTTAAATTATCACTATTTGCAGATGACATGATACTGTACATAGAAGACCCCCAAAACCCCACCAAAAGGCTTCTAGAGTTAATAAATAAATTCAGCAGTATAGCTAGGTACAAAACACTTGAAAGTTAATAGTATTCCTGTACACAAACAACAAACTCACTGAGGGAGAAATTAGGGAAACCGCACCCTTCACAATAACATCCAAAAAATGGAATACTTAAGAATCAATCTAACAAAGAAAGTAAAATATTTATATATTGAAAATTATAGTACTCTGAAAAAAATTAAAGAGGAGATCAGAAAATGGAAAGATCCCTTGCTCATGGACAGGAAGAACTAACATCATGAAAATGGCCATACTACCAAAACTGTTATACAGATTTAATGCAATTCTGATCAAAATATCACTAACATACCTCACAAATCTAGAAAAAACACTCCTAAAATTCATCTGGAACCATAAGAAACCTGGAATAGGCAACCCAGGGCAAACAAAGGCAAGGAAAGAGGCATCAAAATCCCTGACCTGAAATTATACTACAAAGGTGCTATAATAAAATTATCATGGTACTGGGAAGTAAACAAACATGAGGGCCAGTGGAAAAGAACTGAAGATACAGACACAACTACAAATACATTCAGCCACCTTATCTTTGACAAAGGGGCCAAACATGGAAGAAAGCCTCTCTAATAAGTGGTGCTGGAAAAATTGGCTTTCCACATGCCAAGGACTTAAACTAGACTCATGCCTATCACCATGCACTAAGCTATAGTCAAAATGAATCAAAGATCTAAACATTAAGAGAGAAACACTTAATCTACTGCAAAATGAAGTAGGTAGAAATCTCAAGGACTTAGGGATAGACAGAGAGTTCATGAGCAAAAACCAAAATGCATGGGAAGTACTTCAAAGAATCAACAAATGAGATCTCATTTTATTGGACATTTTTGCAAATCCAAAGAAATCACTGAGTGAAAAGAAAACCCACAGATTGGGAAAAGATTTTTGCCTACTGTTCCTCAGACAAAAGACTTTTATCTAGAATGTATAAAGAATTGAAAAAGCTTGGGCCCCCCAAATTCAAAGACCCAATCCAAAAATGGGCATCTGAGATGAACATACACATCTCAGATGGAGAAATTCAAATGGCAAATAACTACATAAAAAAATGTTCACCATCGTTGTTCATTCAAGAAATGTAAATTAAAACACCACTGAGATATCATCTCACTCCAGAAAGAATGGCTAACATCAAGAAACCAATGCTGGAGGGGCTGTGTGGAAAAAGGAACCCTCCTACATTATTGGTAGGAGTGTGGACTGAGTCAACCACTGTGGAAATCAATGTGGAGATTCCTAAAAAAAAAACCAGGGTTAGAGATTCCATTTGACTGATAGCACCATCCTGGGTATTTCCCCAGAAGACTTGAAAACATCATAGCACAGTGATATATGTGCACCCATGTTTATAGCTTCACAGTTTGTAATAGCCAGATCTTGGAAACAACCCAAATGCCCATCAACTGAGCAACAGATAAAAAAAAGATGTGGTATTTTTATGTGATGGAATATTACTCAGCTATAAAGAAGGATGAACTCAAGGCTTTTACAGGTAAGTGAATGCAACTAGAAACCATACTGATAAGTGAAATAAGTCAGAGTCATGTGTGTAGACAGCATATTGCCTCATTGATATAAGAAACTGAAAGTAAGTAAGATCCAAAAACTTACGTGAAAAGGAAAGAAACTGCTCAAAAGGAAATTATATTATTTGATGAATTCTGCAAGCCTATATCTGGTATTCTGATCAACTATTTTCATGGTAACACTATACAGTGTAACAACTATGGTTAAATTTTTATCATCATGTTTTGAAATCCTAAACCACTATTGTTTATTTTTGTTGTTGTTGTTGTTGTTGTAATTGTTGATGCTGCTAGTGTTGTTATTTGGCTTTTGTCATTGCTTTTTTTGTTCATTTGTTTGCTTGATTGCCTTTGATTTTTCTGTCCTTTTTTGCCCTTTAAAAAAGTAAAATACTAAAACTTTATTTTCTTTGCACATATGAATTACCTAGGAGTATATTGTTGATCCCCTCACCCTAGACAAGAACACTCCAAGTAATTCATGCCTAACTAAATATTACAGAAGAATATTTCCAACCAAAATGTGTATTCATATACCAACATTTTCAGCGTTAGTGCTTTTGTGGAAGATACTTAAGGAAAATCTCCAGAAAACATTTCTCATTTACTTCATGTAACAAAACAGATCAGGGACCACTACATATTTTATTTTCTAATAAAACAGATTAGTGACCTTTACGTATTTTCTTCTATTAGCCAAAATCTTCATCCAAATGGCAGTAATGAAAGATAAGAAGCATTCTGAGAGTTGTGTAATTCAGGAAGGGAAAAGATTGTCTGTCTTTAACACTGTTACTTAAAATACGTACATATCTTTATATGTTATAGGTATTAAATATATTTTTATAGGAATAAACCCAGTTTGTCAAATAAAAAGTTTAAGATTTTTCAATTGTAAAATGAACTGGTATTCAATAGAAAACCACTAAAGTTTCCTCTAGCTTTAAATACTATGGCTTGAGGACAGGAAAGAACTCAGGATAATTGCTAAAAAAAAATACCCTTAATGCTATTGCCCATGTTTGAGTTGGGTAGATACAGTGGTTTTCCCATTAGTGCCCCCTCAGCATCTCATACAATATCTTGGACATAACAGTCACTGGATATTGCTTAGTACTTGGGGAACTCCTACAGATAATAAATCTAACTTCTTATAATGAAATTTTATAATAAATTATTTGTACTTCAGCAAAGAATTCAGCTTAAGGAATATTAACTACATGACTTGTATCACTCTTTGCAACTATTGCTTGAATGAATGAAATGAATTAAACATTGTCTGTGATACCAATTTTCTAGTTCAATTTCATTCATGTAGTCATAATTCCAGTATTATGACCAACTAGAGATTAACCAGTCTCTAACTTTAAAAAGCTGAGAAAACTGAAGAAGTAAGTGACCAATCATTATTTCACGATAGAACAAGGTTGTATGTTCTTGAGGGCCTAATCTCTGTCTCCCTACTGTACAACATGGTCATCTCATGAGACTGAGCTCCTGCTCACATCTGAACTTTGACTTTATTGCCACCACTAACTAGAAAACAGGATACTCAGGCCATAGTCCTGTTACTGACTAGTCATGTGACCTTGGATAGTCATTTAACCTCATGATATTTCAATATTTCAGTTCTCTTTTCTGTAATATGGTGGGTGCCATTTAGATGATCAACAGAGTATTCATATATATCTTTGTAGTTAGAGATATAATTTTAAAATAGTGATCTTTTCCTGGCGAGTTAGTAATGAGCCTGTGTCTACCTAAATGAAGTAGGATACCATCAGCTACTTCAACAAATAGCAGCCATTAGTACTGCAATTCTGACTAACTCTGTGCTTGCCTTAAAAGTTGATAGGTAACACTCATTATTGGCATTATCCAGGTATCTGTCCCATTGTCTCCAGCATTCCATTGAAATGTGGGCATATGGGAGAAGCAGTTATATAGTGGATTTGTAATCCATGGTGCCAGGAACAAAATATACATTCAACTATTTCTGATTGTTTAAAATACTCAGAATTCTGAATAACATATTTGCTGTTGTATAGATAGTACTTACCTTTTCAGGGCTTCACTTATGGAAGAAAAACTTGGTACAGTGAGTTATATGTTATTTCTATGTAATATATATTATAATTGATTTAATATTATTTATTTAAAATCCAATAATATAAACTCCAAATGACATTTATCCAATAAAATTCTGAAATCTTCCTAAATACAAGATAACATAAACTATTCTCATTCCACTATATTCTTTTGAGCTGAAGTTCACAATCCAATTCTCAAATACTACACACTAAATTTACTTGGAGCACCACTGAAATCAAAGGTACAAATGGCCTATTCATTTCTCCTGTCATTATTATTCTAATTAATACAAGTCACACAGGTGCAATGTGTGATGGGAACCATTTATAAAGTAATAAATATATTTCAAAAGGATTGTAACTTATAAAAATAATGTCTTACTAAAAGCATAATAAAAATTGAGACTATTGTCCAAAGACTGTTTGTTTATTAGTGTATAAGCAAACAAAAAGAAAAATGACAGAAATTTCAAACAGTAACCTCTTGGGAGTGAAACAAAGACATTCAATACAAATATACAGCTGTACATAAAAGACTGAGTTAAGGGTAATTAAAAAAATCCTGAGAAATGATAAGCACAGTGAATATCCTTTTGAAAGAAGGAAATAGAAACAGAAACTTGGGATTGAAATAGTACTTTGTGGCTTTGCAAAGCTTTTTATCCAAGGGCCTATCCACTTTCCAACAACAAATTCATTAATTTGCCACACACCCTTTTGATTCTGGATGAGCGCTCTTGCTGCAACATTTCATATACAGAAGAGATGGAAGCAGAGGGGAGACCCACAGCACAGAACTGATAGTAGTACTCAAAACAGGGCCTTAGATTCATCTCTCCAAATCAAAAGCTCTTGCAGCTCCCCAATTTTGCCATCTTGTTTGCAGGAGCACAAACCGATGGGTAACACAGATGAAAACCAGAACACTGTGAGTTTAGTACCTTTCTTCCAGGGTGCCTCGCAGACATTACCTCATTCATCCTCATAACATCTTTAAGAAAGGGAGAGGGAATGGTCTCCAACCTCATTTAATGGATGACATTGCAATTGCTGAAGGCCACAATATAATTCAATGTCCTAGCTGAAACCAGAGACACATTCCTCAAACCCTAAGTTTGGGATACCATCAGCTACTCCAAAAGTGTAGCTCACTGGTACAACTGACCCTTCCTAACAATGGCATGTGCGGGAATAATCAGATGAATAATGCTACTCATTGTTAGCAAATGCAGCAAAATACACTATTCTCATGTTAGTAAAAGAAATGTTTTCAGAAGACCTGCAAGAAGCATCGTGCTGTCAGAAGGAGCATAGAAAGGAAAGGGGAGAAAACAAGGTAGAAAGACACATAAATCAGATGTGTGCATTTCACTCAAATAGCTTACATTCATTCATTCAACAAATGAAATTTCCCAGCTGATACAAGAGAAGATTACAAACCCGACCATACCTTCAAAAAGATTAATCTAGTAAACTAATCAGATGTTTCTAACTTAGTGTATAGAAAAATAAATAAGTCACTCCAACGATTAAAGAAGCACAAAAGAAGAATTCTTAAGTCAGATGTACCTGCAGTAGTATTGTTGTTATGGCAATATACAGCACATGGACTAGAAAAGGGATATAATGGCCATCTTGTCGGGTACTGAGTCTGGATTTTCTTTAAAAAAAAAAAAACAAACACACATGAAAATATGCTTTCCAGATCCATCAATCCTAGGGGTGATAAGAGCCCCACAAAGAATCCAAAGTTCAGCAGATGGGTCTCTTCTCTCTACTCTGACCTCCCAGCTTACTTAGGTAGACTAGACCAGGAAATCCGTAGTTAACACTGGGCTATAGTAGTGATGAACGAATGGCATGCGTGCTGGAGTATTCTCTTTGTATCACTGAAAGCTCTGAAAGGTTCTCCATCACTGACCTAGGACAACAGTACAAAAGTAACAAAGCATTTCCCCCATTTTCTTTCCTGAAGGGAACATGAAGCACAGAGTACAGAATCTAGTTTCCTACACGAGATAAATGGACATCAGGTTGCCTCATGAAAACACTGCAGTGTTCTCCATCTTGGTTTCCATTTTACATGGAGACAGGCAGGTACAACAAGCATCTGCATGTCTATGGGCACATCCGCATTAGAGGATACCATCGTGAAGTAGTGTGACTAAACACTATTTAAAGTTTATATAATGTTTTATGTATTTTTTTCAAACATAAGGCCCCACAAATTATCTCATTTTGATCTTCACAACACACCTTTGAGAACACAAGATGTGTAATACTATGTCCGCCAATGACTAAAGAAAACGAAACTCGGAGAGTTCAAAGTTTTGCCTGGGATAAAACAGAAAGTGAGGTAGGGAGCCAGACTCTGCACAGGGCTTTCTGGTTTTCTCCCTGTGAGGCCTGTGAGCCCCTAATGAGGCTGAGAGCAGAGCATCTGCAAAGTCTGGTTTTAGATAAGATCAGTGTTTGACCAAAAGGAGGTGAGATCTATGAGAAAGGCAGTGTATGACTGAGGTGTTCCAGCAAGTTCTTAGGTGGGCCAAGGAGGGGGGAGTTGAGAAATCTTCAAAGGCAGCACGCAGGTGCTGAACACTACCGTCTTTCAACCTCCTTCACTGGGATGTAGGGGAACAGGAAGCCAGTTCTGCCTGGAAACCTATAGCCCGAGAAACCACAAGTTCCTGTGATTTGGCCCTACTGTGTACACAGGTGTGAATACCCACAAACCAGCCTGCATTATCGTCACATGTTAATGGCAATACAGTACATAGCTCTTGGAGAGAATATTTGTTTCAAACTGAGCTAAAGCTAATGCCAGCAAGGAAAAAAGGACCAGATGAGAATGTAGCTACAGCTCTGGTTACATAACATCTTTATAAATTGAAGGAAAAGCAATTATTCAGGGGACAATGTCAAAATACCTTCATTGCTAAAATCCTTTATGATTGGGATTTTTAATTTGATTCCTATAAATAAAATAAATACACCTAAGCATGTAAAGTTCCTATTTCTGTATCCCAATTTAAACCTTAGCACAAACAATTCAAAATTTCAGAAGCCTCCTATGAAAATGGAAATGAATTCCCAGTAAATGTGTGCTTCCCAAAGTCCCCACAACTGTCAGTGGGACTCCAGATTTTCAGGCCACCATCTCTGCCCTTTGTCTTTATTGCCACCACTACGTCGTGTACCTTTTAAAATATTTTCATAAGTGTGTTTTGCCAACCTTCCTGCACCCCTCTAGGAAAAGCATTCCCCTAAAGTGATACTCAGAGGACATATTGTAATTTTTCTGTTTTTAGACCCACCTCTCCGTTTGCACGCTAAGCTTCACCCCAATCATCTCTGTACTTCTAATGCCTGAAACAATGTAGAACACAAAGTTCACTGAAGGCAATCAGAGAAAGAAATGAAGAGACAAAAGAGGAGATGATAAGCATGTTATCTCTGGTTTATAAGCAAACACAGAGTATTTAAATGGCCTCTTCTTCATGATCACCCAAGTTTGTAGCAGTAGATCAAATTATAATCCCAAGATCTCAGATCTTTAAATTCATGATATTAATTCCAAACATGGCTGCCAACAGCATTTAATAGTGGCAGAATTCTATAACCTCAGGAATGGGATTATAGAATGGGAAATTCATCAGATTTCCCACTTCTTCTCTGTACCTTTTCCTTGACAGAGGAATAGGTCTTCCCACTATATATCCTCACTGAACTACTCAGCTTAAGTGAATCATTTATTAAGCACATGCACCCTCACAAAGGTCTCCAGTGTCCTCACATCACAAGCTCATGTTCCATTAGTGCTCAGAAACTCATGCGTGAGGAGGCAGAAAAGGTGGAAGCAGTGTATTTTAGCTTCCCTCTGGAGCAAGCACAAGTGATACAACACCTAAGCCACTATCTCAGGAAATAACAGTGCCAAGAATCTCAGGAAAAAGACTCACCTAAACAAATGCTTTATGTCATTTTGGAGTAAGATACATTTGCAAAAGATAAAATGCAAAAACAAAAAGAACGAACCCTCATCAGTGTATAAGAAGGTATTAGATGTAATGATGCTTAGTTTTTCCAGTGGAATAAGTAACGCACCTAAAGCACTGAAGTCAATTCTCCTTCCAGGCATATGCATTTCATCCTGTAATAACTGGAGTATAGGAGAATGGGGTGATATTCAGGTAGAAGGCTCCTGGAAGGATACTATATAAGGCTCTACAGGCATGAATGAGTAGGTTTTGGCCAATTCCAAGTTCCCAGAACCTTGGACTCCAGAGCCCAGTATAATCCTATTTGGGAAAAACAAAATGTGCTCTGAAATAAGACTGGAAAAGGCTTTTTTTTTTTTTTTATCAGTCCTGGGGCTCAAACTCATGACTGTGTGCTTGCAAGGCAGGCACTTATGCCACTGAGCTAAATCCCCAGCCTGAAATAAGATTGGAAACAGCCCATTTTCTCCCAAAAGAAATGTCATTTACTATATCATTGTGGAGAGAGTTCATTTTAATGCAAAAGGGAAATCAGAAAGGAACTCATCTCATTTTTAAAAAGCTATTTTTAAGTTACATAACTGTGTAAATTCTTTTACTGGCCTCAGTTCTCTGTGTTTGCTACAGACAAATGTAAACTTCATTGGGGACCTGAGCTAGTCCACAGATGGATGCTTAGCTTTCAAAGTGCCATTAGGAGACTAATACCCTCTATCATCACATCCAAGATGTTTAAAGCCAGGGGCATTAATCATAAGGCAAGTAGAAGGACCACGAGTAATGTCAAGTAAGTCCATGAGTACTACAACACAGAAAATGCATGGAATCCATGTTCTATGGAATATCAGAGATCAACCACACAGTAATGGAACATGGGGATGATACACTGTCAAGACTGAGTAGTAGCCTTGAGATTTCCTTGAGAGCTCCATTAGTGGAGCTCTACCCACCACTGAGAGTCAATCAGGGTCACATTCTCAGGCTTTGTCTTAATCTACACTCAGGAACACTGCATCTGTGCAGAGAAGAAAACCTCAACTACCTAGGAAAGTATGATATCATACTTGATATACATATCATAGGTATATCAAGACTCCAATAAGATTAGGGAGAAGATGAATTTATAGAAAATGAGAAGTTTAGCCATGAAGAACAGAATGATGTTTAGACAGAATACCTTTCCTTGTTTCTATTTGTTGCTGAAACAGGAAAATATTCAGTGTACTCAAGATCTTTGCACTGTGGCTCTTTCTCCCTGGCATTATTAAACTCCATTATTCTGGGATGGGAGTCTTACTTTCCAGATCTCTCCAAAGTTACCACAGCAAAGAAGCCTCTTGGAATCGTGCTTTCTGAACTAGACACCTGGGCACTCACTCTTGCTTCCCTAGATAGCATCATCACTAATAGGGATCTTTTGTTGTCTGCTTTCATACTGTCCATCTCTACCAGATAGAATGTAAGCTCCTTGAGGGTAAAAACAAGGAGGATATCAGCACCACTTTACCCATCACTGGGGCCTGAAATGGGATGTTTTCACAGTCCATGTTTATGTAAATATTTGCTAACCAAAATGAACCAGTCCTGCAGAATCCCCTATAATAAACAAGGCAGAGCAGTTCAGATGGGCAAAACTATCTTAATACACAGCTATTTTGTGGCAATGTGGAAAAAGACATGAGTCATAGGGTTAATTTCTAGACATATGTTCTCTCTCATGGTTTTCCATTCATTTGACTTTGAGTTCGCCTGAATGCTAGGAATTAGGTCAACAGAGGAAAAAGCAGAAGTCTAAAGAGATATGGACAGAACTGTAATAATATAAGCAAGATTTTAATACACAGAGATCATTTTGTCTTTCAAGTCCTGAGCAGTTACAGAACAGATATAGTCACCTATGTATTATAAGTGAAGAGGCTGTGAGGAAATGCCCCCTTTCCTGGGGGTTCAGTCTTTTGTCCTGCCTGGACCACACTGAGTGAACAGGAATTGTGATGAGCCACATATAAGGTATAAATCGCAGTACAGTTCATGTATATAAGCAGTAAAACTTGCTTTATTTTGTTGTGTAGTGTTTAAATACTTCTTCAAAAGCTTATTAGAATGTGAGCTGTTCCATTAAAAAGCTTTTTCTTAGGATGAGACAGTGATTCCCAGATGATCCTTGTCAAAGCAAGCTCCTTGGGGACACTGTTAGTTTATGAAGCCAATATGATTTCCCAACTCCTTCCCTCTTGCTCTCTTTAGAGGTTTAAAAAAAAAAAAACAAATATAGGTACTCCTAGAGTTTTATGCCTCCAGAAGAATCATACAACAAAGACCTAGCTAATGAAACTTAAGTGAAGTCTACAAGATCTTGAGGAAAATTTTGCTTTTCTAATATAAACTCTGAAGATTCCTTTCTTTCTGTCTTTCTTTCTTTCTTTATTTCTTTCTTTCTTTCTTTCTTCCTTTCTTTCTTTCTGCCTGGGATAGGTATTTGATGTCTAGAACTCTGGCAGCTCTCTTGTGATGGAGGGAAATAGCAAACTAATCTCAGAAACACTGGCCCCACACTGAGCCACCAAAATAACAAGAATAGTTTTTCACTTCCAGAGTTTAAGTACTTGAGAAAAAAAAAATTTTTTTTTTTTTGCATAAACCATAGTGAATTGGATTCTTCTTTGGGTGTAGCTAAGAGATATCCTTTTTGACACAAAATTTTAAAATACCTAAATTATCCCCAGGAAAGAGTCAAAGGAATACACAAGCTAGCCTCACTTTTTTTTTTCTAAACACTTTAAGTTCCCTCCCCAAGTTCTCTATAACCTAGAGGACAGGAGAACCCACTAATGAACAGTCAATCCCTGGGCAACTAGAACAGAGAGGAACAATGACAGCAGGTCTGGAGAAGCAACCAGACATGGGCAATAAACCAGTAGTCTTCAGACCTCTTCTCTTAGCAGCAAAGCCCTCTTGTCAAATGAAATCAAATATGTATGGGCCATGCTCTAATCAGATGGGAGCAGACTGCAGCGCCCCGCCCTCCACATCTCCTTCCTCCTTCTGTGGCAACCACTTATCACCCCTCCCCAGCTAACTCCCTCTCTGCCGGTCACCTTTGCTGAACTCCAGGGGATACTTGAAAAATACTTTTGTAAGCCATTTATGTATAGGGTTATCAGAAAAAATACAGTGGATCCATTAATTAAATTTGGATCACAGATATATAGTGAATAATATAGCACTAAACATATTTAAATTAAAAATTTATTTGATGCATATCTGATACTAAAATTGAACTGGACATTTTGTACTTGTTTGCTAAATCTGAAAACCTCACTAATTTATAACATTATTTAGTACAAACATGGGTGGATAGGACACAGGAGAGTTAAATTTTCCTAAAACATAAAGGAGTTACACATAAACAACATAAATACAAAGCTAGAGCTGTTGAAAGTGCAGGAGAAATATACAGAATGGAAACTTTAAAAGGTTAGCAAATAGAATTTGTCTAGTTCACAGTTTTGCTTGAGATTGGTTTTTTAGAAAAATACCAGAGCACCTCTTCCACCTGAAGTGCGTCTTTCTCGTATTTCCAAATGTCCCAAAATCCCCTTCATCTAATCTATATACTCTTTGAAAAGTTAAAGAGTTCCTTCCTCATACAGAGGAAGAAGAGGAAGAGGAAGCACCCCGTCCACATGTCCTCAAAGCCTGGCTTCTTGACTCTCAATCTGGGACATTTGGCTGTTTTCACAGGCAGAAAATGTTCTTCATCCAATTAACTAAAATGAAGCTTGGAGCCAGGTGGAAGGCTTCCAGTGAAATACTTGCTACTCTTATCTTCTCGTTCACACCCTTCCCCTCATTAGCACAACGGAGCACATCAAGCAAGTGCATCCCTGTCTCTGAAAAAGATGTTCCCCCTGTATTCCTAATGAAAATAGCTCACAGATAGCAACCACCTTCCTTTAGGAATGAGAGGAGTGACACGGTTGTCACCTGGAAGAACTGGCACCTTGGCCACTTCTGCACACAAATTCCTGGTTATAGTGACAAAAGGGGGACACAGGATGTTACAGATTGCTTACCAAAACTTCAGTTTAGAAACCATCATCTGATCCAGATGGGCAATTTTTAAAAAGAGTCATAAAGAAGTTATGTTCAGAGCCTTATTAGACACAATCCACACACAATCACAGTAGTGTACCAGACGTTGTATCTTTAGGGATACTTAATTGGCCCAGCTTGTCACGTTGAAAACTGGAGCAGAGATTGAAGTGCATTGATTCAGAAAAGGAAAACAAATTGGAACAAACAACCAAAAGTGTCGTTCATATTTATGAGCAATGAGGTTTATTATCAGAAAAGCCAAGCCTGAAATACTAAGTGACTCTGTTACTTGCAAAACAAAATGTTACCTGAGCAGAAAAACAGAAGCAGATTCCTAATAGAATTAATGATTCATTTGCAAGGAAATTTTTTTTAAATCCAATGATGGAGATGACTGGGGCCTATGTGGGCGGTGGAAGTATGTGAGGCCATCTCCATTTTATCCTGTTTTAGAACAAGGGATGACATCATTTGAGGAAGTAGGAAACGACAGATTACATCATTTGGCATAGTTTGCCTTTAACTCCTAGTTTAGGGACTGTTTCTGACGCACTCCTAAAGTATTTAAAGATAATGCTCTTCTAAAGAGACTGAAATATTTTCCTGGCCTACAAAATAATCACTTCAAAACTATTTTTGAAAGATGATATTTTCCTTTTGGTTACACATATAATATACAGTACAACATCACATATAAGATAAATAATAAGGAATTTTGAGGAATGGCATTCACCTTCTATTAAGCGATCCACCAGTCAGGTCCATTTGACTTTTTAATGTCTTCCATGTGAAGACGATTCTCTCCCTTTTTACATTACCATGTGTATTTCTGTTCCAAAATAGATACAGTCTAGTTAAACTAACTTCCTGTGCCCTGCTGGGGGTCTTCATGATGAGAAGCGTTTTACCCAAACTTAACACAATTACCCTGCTGCTGGTCATGCAAGGCTGGAGTAAACAAAAACATTAAGGGGAGTTAGGATGTTATTAGCCAAGTGTTTTCCTCCATTTCTGGGTGTATGTTGAGGAAGTCACCCAACCTAAAAAGATCAAATGTGTTCAGGCACATTGCTTAAACTAGAAAGACATTCAATGACTTAAGAGTCTGTTTCCTTGACATTATTTTCAAATTAAAAAAAAAAAGTGTCATCCATTAATCATGCAGCTTTGTTCTATAAACCATATCACTGAACTCACTTGCTGCACGTTGCTAAAGAGGGTCATCAAGGTAATTGATTTAGGGCTGGGGGTTCAGCTCAGTGGCACAAGCGAGGGCCTGAGTTCGATTCCCGGTGCCCCCCCCAAAAAAAAAAAGTAATCTGACTTAGTTGAAGTGACCACAGTAGCATCAGAATTGCTGGCTCTCCTCTTAAATTCATTCAGTAAATACGCATGAGTTGCCTGCCTGTAAGTCACTGCTCAACGCCCTTGGGAGATTCAGGAATGATGCGTACCTGTTCGTCTAAGGAATATTGCTGTTCACATGCATTCACTGACTTACTCAGCATTCCTGGGGTGCCTGCTTCTTGTTAATTCTAAATCAATTGAGGCACGGACAGTTCCTTTGGTGTCCTAAAACGTGAATGTTCTATAGCTGCGGAGAGTCCCCCTTACCCCTCATATTAGCAGGCACATCAACCCAGAGGCCCCTTCTCCAGCCTTTGTAAATGTAGGAAGCACCTAATTCCTGTTCTGCTTAACAAATCTAAAGCAGCGGGGTTTTTTTCCTTCCGAATTCCAATTCCTTCTGTTTTATTATATCTAATTCCCTATCTGTGAATGAAAGGTAAACGATCCTCTGTGCCACTCAGCAGAATAGCACATTAACTACAAAGGCTGAACAGAAGTATTTGTGCTTTCCTCTATCACACAGACGTTCATTTTACTCCACAAGTCTTATTTCTTCACACTTCTTTGTCTTTGATCCCACTGATCTCCTTCCAGGTGGTATGCCCTCCAGCCCACTGCTGCTGTCTCCTGGTAGCGTTTCTTTCAGACACAACTCCGAATTCCCTCCACCAGAAGCCATTTCTGGTCCTGGCCACACACAGCATCTGTGGCTTCACTTTGCCTCGTTGCGCAGGGTTCACTTTGCCTGGCTTGGCATGGTGCTGAGCACAGCATTTCAAACTCAGAGCTATGCTTTCTTAAAAAGTACTGAGCATCCAACTCGAGACCAAACTCATAAGTGAATTAAATCAAACTCACATGTGTAAATACCATATAGTCTCCGTAGTGTAAGAAATGGTAAGAGTACATAAGATACAAAATACTCAATAAATACAGTGAAAAGATAAGAATTTGCTTAAAGGGAAAGAAATAATATCTCAGGGAAAATGAGGAAAAAGAAAAAGGAAGGGAAAAGAAAAACTATCTAAAATTATATAAACACGCTTAGGTTAGATAAGATGATTGTGTTACAAACTCTATAAGTTCTTGGAACAAAATAGTTAACATTCATAGGATTGGAACAATTGTGCATATTATTGTATGGTGATCTGAGGAACTCTTAAAGATCATTATGCAAAAGAACAACCCTAGTTAGGCTCATACCACCTTGTTTTGAAGGCCTGTAGTGTCAGTGTTTGGGGCTCTTTGCTATTGTTATTTATATGTCTTTTTTGTTTTGTGTTTTTCTAGGCATTTGTTTTGTTTTGTTTTTCCTTCTAATACAGAAAGAATAAATATACATCTAGAGACTCATACATATGTAGAACTTCTCCTAAACAGTTTATGAGAATCAATTATATAATGCATGATGAAATGAACAGCTACTTTGAAGAAAAAGAGACACTAAGGTACCCAGTGTGATTCCATAGCGTCATGATGTGAAATCCAGCAATACTATTATTGTTTGTTCAGACTGATTTTGGTGTTTTGTATTGTTTAATTTCAACATACGTGAAGGTATGGACAGCTATTTTGAAGAGAACGAGAGACATTATGGCAGCCATTGTTGACTTCCTATTGTCTGGTCTTGAAGACCTAAAATGCCTTCATCATCCTGTTCTGGTCAGTTTTATACTATGTTGTTTTGTATGATTTCATTGTGTGTGAAGATATGGACAACTATTTGGAAGAAAACAAGAGACAGTGAAGATCTCCTGTTGTCTTGCTTTGAAATCTGTGTCTCTTACATTGTTTTCTTCTGATGTTTTGTTCTGCTTTGTTATGTTTAATTTTTCCCTCTTCAAAATAAAAAAGTTTTAAAAAAAAATACCAAGCATCCACTAATGTACTAATTGAATCTCATTCCCAAAACTCAGATCCGTTCTCAAGCCCTTCCCTGAAAACTAATCCATTGCCTCACCCTCTCACAAGGAGGAAGACGGGATTTAAAGAGCTACATATAAGTCAGCAATCAGAGCCACCGGACGGCTGCTGTGCCTGCTTTGTTGCCCCATTCCGGAGCAGGCTCCTCCCTTGCCCCTTAGAGCGCCAGCCTCTTGCTCATGAACACATCCCATGGGGAGCAAAAGCGCTAGTCTCTGTTAGGAAGAAGTGTCTCCAAAACAGTCTCCTCCCCATTTTAACCCTCTGCCCACCCTCCTTCAATGAGACCTGTCTTAGCATTTGTATGCACACTTACCACTCTTTTTGGAGGGAGTCCTCTGTTGTAGAGTTAAAGGTTAGAACCATGACTTCTTTCTGTTTATGGGTAGGAGACAGAATCTGTTCATTAAATAAACAACTGAATACAACATACTTCAAAGTTATGTTTTTCAACTCCATACATGTGAACCTTCTTCAAACACTAGATCTTTTGTAGTGTTTCTAGTTGTCAATAATCATAGATATTCACGGCGCTCCTTTGTGATATTTTACGTATGTTTACAGTGTAGAATGAACAAGTCAAATTAACACATTCTTTATCGTATGTTCATGTGCACTGAGTATACTTAAAACTACTAGCAGTTTTGAAACATACATTATTATTAACGATAGTCCCTGTGCTGTGCAATAGAGCTCTAAACTGTACTCTTCTTTTCTCGCTGAAACTTTATACCCTTTGAATAACACAACCTAGTTCCCATCCTCTCCCCTCAGCCCTCCACTGGCCTGGCATCACAAGTATTTTTATTCTCTAACCTATGAGTGAAATTTTTAGATTTTACATATTAGTGAAACATTTATCTCTCTGGTTTATTTCACCTAGCATAATGTCCTCCTGATTCATCTAGGTAGAATTTTCTTATTTTTAAAGGCTGAAGTGTTCCATTGTGTGTATGTACTACATTTTCTTTGTCCTTTCATCCAGCAATTATCAAACTTTTTGATCACCTGAACTTAGTTATCTTAAATATGATATCAATTAAATCCATTTACAGAGGCATTTAAGAATGACACTTAACCCTCTATAGGCTTGTAAATATTTTAGCTACTTTCTAAAGAGTCATTCATTTGTTTGTGTTCCACACTGCCTGTAAATACCTTTAGAATAGTGTCTCCACTTTATTTATCATAGATGAGCAACATTTATCACAGATGGACCAATATTCTAGGTCAATATTTACTGAAGAATTTATCATCACAATGCCTGGCACAAAGTAGAATCTAAAAAGCATATAAAACAATAAAATTTAGATATTTTGAGACTCATCTCTTCAGCATATCTCAATAATGCATGTCTATTGATATCTAAGAAGTTTTCAAATATAGCATTTATACTATATATATATATATATATATATATATATATATATTGCTCTTTATTTTGTGGTCCACTATTGAACACTTGTGGTTAAGGTTATTAAAAAAAATAAAGCTGCTATAAGTGTTTACAAGTCTTTACAATGCTTTTCAATAGAGATTTAGGAGTAGAACTCCTGGACCATATCAAAAATGCATGTTTAACTTTTTAAGAAATCTCCAAATTGTTTTCCAAAGTGGTTGTATCTTTTTTACCTTCCCACCAGCAGTGTGTGAGTTTCATTTGCTCCACATCCTCCACACTTCAACTGATCAAACCTTTTAACTAGCTAATCTACTTTGGTTGTGGTATTTCATTATATCTTTAATTCTTCATTTCCCTAACAACTAGTGAAGCTTAGTATTGTTGCAAGTGTACAATTGCCATCTATGTGTCTTCTTTGGTGAACTGTCTGTTCAAATCTTTTGCCAATTTGTATGAAGTAGTAATTTCAAATAACATTTGTGAATTCATTATGAATTCTACATACAAGGTCTTTATCAGACATTAAATTTATAAATACATTTCCCATTCTGTAACTAGTCTTTTCGTTCTTTAACAGTGTCTTTTGAACATGAAAAGTTCTTAATTTTAATGCAACTCAATTTTTCCTTCTAAAGGAGTTTTTTTTTCCAACCCAAGTTCAAAAAGATTTTCTTCCACATTTTCTTCTAGATTAATAGGTTTCAATTTGGTTTTATAATTAAATCTATGATCCATTTTGAGTTTTGTTTGTGCTATGAGAAATTCGACAAAGTTTATTATTTTGCATATGGATGTTCAACTGTTCCAGCATCCTTTGTTGAAAAGATGTCTCTTTCTTTACTAAACTGCTGTGGAAATATGAAGAAAATCAATTGACAAAAATGTGCAGCTTCATTTCTGGAAACTCTATTGATCTATTCCATTGATCTATTTTTCTTTCTTGACTTCAATATCAAACTATCCTAATTATATTAGCTTTTTGAGTCATAAAGACATCTAACTTATTCTTTTTCTGTTTTAATATCTTTGCATTTTCTTATGAATTCTAAAATTAATTTTTCAATTTTTACTTTTAAAAAAAGCCTACTGAGATAAGATTACAGCTCTATAGATCACCTTTGCAGAGTCAACATTTTACTAATAAATAACACAGAATATCATCCATTTATTTGTACCTTCATTAATTTTCTGATCTAAGGGAAGAACATTCAGGATTTTACCATTAAAAAGAATATGAACTGTACATTTTCATAGGTTCCCTGTAACAGGTTTAGGATGCTCCGTCCTATTCTGTTTACAGAATTTTTACCAAGATGGGGGTTAGATTTTGTCAGTTTTTCTGAGTATATTAATATGATAACACGGTTTTTACTTTTCCCATTTGTACTAAAAATGTCTAAATTCTGTATAGATGCATTACATGAAATGTTTTGAAGTTTCAAGAGGAACTTTTATTTATTCATGTTTTTATACCAGAGGGAATAATGAGATTCACTTTCACCCTTTATTTAAAGTAAACTCTCATCCTAGATACTCAAATAGCACTGCAGGATTTTTTTATTGTGTTTATCGGTACACCTTAAGTATACATAAATGATCACATTCATCATAGGGAATTTGCACCTATACATGATATATCTTAATTCTTCTTTTCCCCATTCCCTTACCCTCCCTTCAATCCCTTTTCCCCTCCTTATTTACAAGAAACTTGTTGCCATTTTTTTCTTCTTTTCTCATTTTTCCTTTTCCTTTCCCCTTCTCCTTCATAGTTCCCCTTCCCATTTGAGCATTTTCTTCCTATTTGATAATATCTAGTATACATTTGGTCCTTGTTTACAGTTTCAGTTTCTCACATGAGAAAAACAATATGACATTTACACATGTGTGTTCGATTTATTTTAGTGAAGATTATGGTCTCAAGTTTACATAGAAATATCTCAAGTATGTCCTTCTTTATGGCAGACTAGTACTCCACTGCATTAAAAAAAAACACCCACATCCTCTTTACTTATTCATCCATTTCTGGGCATTTGGGTTGTTCCCAACATTTAGCTATTATAAACTGTACTGCTATAAACATGGGTGTAGACACATTATGTAAATCTTGATAAGTAAAGTCTGCATTTTATTTTGGTTCCAAGTACTTTGTATTTCTCCCCTTTGTTTTCATCCTCAACCTATGGGTTATTTAGAATTTTCTAGATATTTTTATGTTGTTTTCTAAAGTAATCTCATCTGTCCAAAAACATCTTTTCTCTTAGTTCTTTGTTCAGACTTTCAAAATAGCCCAGCCCATGATAACATGAGTAAATGTTCTGTATGCATTTGAAAAGAATCAGTACTCTGATGTTGAAGAGATCTATAAATGTCAATTTGGTTAATAGTTATGTTCATTTTCCATCATTGTGACCAAATATCTAAGAATATGTAAGGCTTATTCTGACACGGTTTCAGAGGCTTCCCTTCATGATCATCTGGGTCTATTGCTGTGGAGGAAAGGTCCTGGCAGGGGAAAGTTGCTCACCTCATGACAGACAGTAGGGAAAGGGAAAAAGAGAGGGGAAGAGGGAGGGGAGGGGAGGCAAAGAGATATCTTGCCCTGGTTGGTCTCCTTCCACTTCTGTTCCTTCTGGGCCCCAAGCCTATTGGATAGTTCTACACCCATTGAGGGCAAGTCTCCACAGTTAGTTTGCTGTCCCACCTGTCAATCATCCCTGGAAACACCCACACAGAGGCACTCAGCTGTATGCTTCACTAATTTCCTGGGTGCTTCTCAATTAAATCAAGTTGACAATTAAGATTAACCATCAAAAAAGTATTGCTTAAACCTTTCATGTTCTTACTGATTTTTCTGTGTTCTTGTCCTACCAATTGTTGAGACAAATACTGAATTGTCTACTCTAATTGTCAATTTGTCTCTATTGCTTTTTAATTCTATCAGTTTTTCCTTCATGTATTTATTAGGAGCATAACCATATGGAATTTTATATTCTCTTGATAAATAACTACTTTATCATTTTGAAATCACCCTTTTTATGTACATAGCAACGTGCTTTTCTCTGAAATCTGTTTTGCCTAGTTTTAATATAAACATTATTCTTTGGATTAGTATTATCTTTCAATATTTTTTTCATTTCTCTTACTCTTAACCTACAGTGTTTGTGCTTATATTTTTTAAAATGGGTTTCTCGTAGGCAACATAAAGCGAAATTTAACTTTCAATCCATTCTAAAATTTTCCACATTTAAATTGGGTCATTTAGGCTGTTTATATTTAATGTGATTTTTGTTTATTTGGGTTAAATTTCACCCTATGGTTCTTTGTATTGAATTCTTCTCATCTGTTATTTGCTCTTTTTTTGTTGTTCTGCTATTTTAAAAACTCAACTAAGCAATTTGTGATCCTTTTTAATCTCCTTCTTTGTCATAAATTGTAAACTCTTGCTTGGATTAGTGGTAAAGTAGCCATTTTTAATTTTTCAAGCCTTCAAAAGATATTATGCCACTTTACATAGTATAAGAAACTTACAGATACATTTCTTTCCTCTTGATCTTTGTGCTTTTACTGTTGTGCATTTTACTTCTATTTATTTTATAAAACTTAAAGTTCATTGTTGACATTGTTGCTTAAATAAGTCAATTATCTATTCTCTTTAAAAGGCTTACATAACTTAAAAGTATTTCATAATTACTTGCATAGTTAACGTTTGCAGTAATCACTAGTCTTTTATGCAGAGCCAGTTTTTCATCACTTCCCTCATGCCTAAAGAACAATGTTTCTCCTTATGAATTTCTGATGCTGATGAATTATTCCAGTTTTTGAAAATCTGCAAAAATAATCATGATTTTGCCTTCATTTTTGAAAACTATTTTTGGTAAACACAGAATTCTAGGTTGCATGGTTTTTGTTTTTACTTTAATACACTGTCTTCTGGCATGCATTGTTTGTAATGAAAATTAATACATTTCCTTTATTTTTCTGTATATACTTGGTTTTTCTCCAATTACTTTTAATATTTCTGTTATCCCTGTTTTAAAAGGCTTTTTTATTTGTTTGTTTTTGTTTTTGATACCAGAGATTGAAGCCAGAAACTTATTACTGAGTTATATCTCCTGGTCTTTCTTTTCTTTCTTCTTTTCTTTTCTTTTCTTTTCTGTATTTCTTTCTTCCTTCCTTCCTTCCTTCCTACCTTTCTTTCTTTCTTTCTTCCTTTCTTCCTTCCTTCCTTCCTTCCTTCCTTCCTTTCTGTCTTTCCTTCTTTTTTTTAAATTTTTTTACTTAAAGAGAAAAAAAGCAAAACAGAAAAAAAAGGGAAGAAACAATACAGAATTTCAAAGAAAAAGAAAAAAACAGTAAGAAATCACTAGTTGATAAATTATATATTGGCTTCTAGATATAATTGTTCAAGTTACAAAATTAAAGCATACAAGGTGGACATTCAAATAGTGAGGCTGCAAACAGTTCTATTCAACAATCCAACAAAAACTTAGCAACATGGTTATCAATCTTACACACTTAAACATACATGCAGTTATATCCTCTAGGGTGCTTTCTTTTCCTCCTTTTGCTTTTCAAGTCCATTATGTTTAGTTATATTGTGTTTCCACTTACTCAATACCTTACTGATCTGTTTTGTTGTTATTATTTACTTTTTATTTTTTATTATTTTGAAGGTAGCAAAATACAACAGAATAAGATGGAACAAAGCCAACTGAGACAGTGCAGTGAAATTGGTACAGAAACCCTCAACAGGTTATGGGCATAACAGTAATAGGTACCATAGTATAACCCGTTATCTTCACAACAGTTGTTCTTTCAATCAAGTATAGCCAAATCAAAGGAAATACAGGACATTCTAGAACTTATCAAAACTGAACATTGAATAGTGCAATACCATTAATCAGAACAAAGCAAAACAGTGATAACAATATTTGCCTTCAAAGAGACAGTAGAAGGAAATCCCCCCTATTTACTACATTGCATATGGTCAACCTCTGAAGAGATGTCTAGATCTCTGGCTCACTTGCTAACTGGGTGGGGTGGTGGTGGTAAGAGTTTGATTCTCAGCCCATGCACCTGTAGGCTCCTGGGAGCCGCTGAGTGATTCTTCTCTTGCCTCATGCCAGGGTCACTTACCGAGAGGGCGGGCAAATTGTCTCTCTGTGCTGCACCTTGAGTCCCTCCATGGTCGGAGCTCTGGGGCTGCTGGTTCTCCTTTCCTTCTTTCTGTCTTTCTTTGTGAAGACAGTCTTGCTAAGTCACTTTATCACCCAGGGAGAGTTTCAATTTGCAAACCTTCTGTCTCAGTTATACTGTATCTTGGTGTTGCCTCTTCATATTTTTTGTGCTTGGGGTTCATTGAGTATCATCTTGGATCTGTAGTTTTATAGTTTTTATCAAATTTGGAAAATTTTCAGCATTTGTTTCTTCAAATAATTTGTTTCTTCTTTCTAATTAAACATAACACTTGGAATTTTCCCACAGCACATTGATGTTGCTATCCTTTTTTTCATATATTCTTCATTTTGAGTAGTTTCTAATACTATGTCTTCCAGTTGACTAATATGTTCTTCTCCAATAGCTGACTTGTTTTTATTCCCTGAAGTGAATTTTTCTATTCAGATATTGTATTTTTCACCTCTGAAAGTTTGACTGAGTCTGTTTTTACATCCCCTATGTCTCTCAAATTTTAAACCTATGTCATAGTTACTGCAATTGTTTTAAAGTTTTGTCTACTAATTCTATCTCTTATGTCATTTATATCTCAGTTTCAAATGCTGTATTATTCTCATGGGCGATTTCTGGGTCATTTTGTTTTAAAGCATTTATGTATGCATATGTATTTGTTTATTTATTTATTCATTTATTTATTTGCTTCTCTGAATGCCCGCAATTTTTCTTATGCTCCACTCATTATGAATTTTATCTTTTTGAGTGCTGAATATTTTGTATTTCTCAATTATTGAGCTTTCTTTCGGAGTGTGATAAATTTATTTGGGATACTCAATATTTTTTAGTCTTTCTTTCATCTTTTTAAGCAGGGCTGGAGCAGCATTCAGTATAGGAATGATTTTGTCCCCATATTGACCCAGTAAGCCCTCCATTATGAAGACATTCATTCTAGTTTGGAGAAACAAGAAATATGTTGACCAAATCTTCCCCAAACTCTAGGATTTTTATCTTTACCCTTATCCAGTAATTCTTAATTCAATGTTCAGTAGTTTCCCACATGCACAAACTGGTAAGTACTGAGCTGAAGGTCTCCAATTACTCCTTCTCCTGTACCAACCTCCTCCATGGCTGACTGGTCTTCTGTTCCATCCTGTGAACCCCACTTACACGGACTTCCCTCAGATTCCCAGCTCCAACTACCAAGGTCAGAGAGATAAGCAGGCAGTGCTTGAGTTCTTACCACCTGCGTTGTGCCCCAGAGATTATATAAAAGTCAGAAGCTGGGGTGACTACTTGTTCTCATTTGTTTCATTCTCTGTTATCTGACTTGTAGTACTTTCACAATAGTCCTTTAGATTTAGAATAGAAATTTAGATTTTCAGTTGTTTCATGTATGGTGTAAGTCTGGCCTGTATTTCTTGTTGGCTGAAATGGGAACTCTTCACACTGTTCTACAATTTATTTGAATTTTGCATCCAGGTACCTTTATCCTGTTTTATAATAAATTATCTTTAATTTTACTTTCTTACTTCATTTAGTCTAGTTTATCTTTACACATACAAGTAAAACTAAGAGCAAGTCAATTAATGACACAGCTACTTAATGGAAGCAAAGTCAGGGGTAGACCCTGGACCATTTGGAACAGGGCTTTGGGCTCATACAGACAAACCTGTACAATATTATGAGGTTCTCTTTCTTCTGTCAAAACAGCCACCACTGAGCTGAGAAAAATCTCTAGATTGATAATTCTAAGGTGTGTTTGCTGATTTATACAGAAAATTTTAAAATGTGTCAAATTCTATGTCCCTAATATGAAACAAAGATCCTTAGTTCTAGTGGAAAGGAAAATAACTCTGCTCTTTAGAAGGAAAAGAGGCAAAACAGAGACCTGACTGAGTTTTCATGCGTCCCAAGACTCTTGACTGTACATCGAGGTGTGGAATGTTGGTGGAGTCAGTGGCCACTCCACCGGAATCTGAATGCTTGTCTTTATTAGCCTAGTTTGTCATTCCAGATGTTCTGGCCTCCTCGTTTTGGGCTTTGCCTCCAGCACATGAATATGGCTCAGTGATCAGGAGAAATTCTTCATTCTTATTAGGAATTTGGGGGAGGGAACAGAATTTTTTTCACCATAATCCAAAATATCACAAAATTTCTATTTTTTTGTCAGATCTCCATTGGAATATGTCACTTGATAATGACTTTTTCCCTTGTATAATATGAACATTTTTGGATTATTGCAAGCTTTTTACATAAATACCATGTAAAATAAAATTTACCAGAAAGAAATTATCTCATTTTTATGTATTGAGTACCTTCTAATTTCTTTTTTTTATTTTAAAGGAAATAAAACAAAATAATAAAACAAAAAAGTAAAAAAATGACAAAATATTGAATTACAAAAATAAGACAATAGGAAATCACTAATAGTTACTATATTGGCATATTGTTATCCTTTAAATGCTCATACTACTAGATTTAGGTCTGCAAAGTCAGTCAAACTATATATGCATTAAGTTGTTTGTTTACTTCAGTTGCTGTCATCTTGGCCTGTGTTCCTCCAAATCAGTCAAATCTCTCCCCACCTGTCTCTCTCCTTTTGTTATCAAGAATTGCAAAAACATATAATTTATTGTGCTTATTCTACAGTGTCATATACAAATTACTTTACTTCACATATAGTTAATTTAATTTTCAGTTAATTTAAGCTTCAGTTAATGTCTTCAGAATTCTAAGGAAATGTCTTAAGAATCAGAAAGTTATAGTTAAAACAATGGTGTGCTGCCATAAAAATGTGAAGCATCAAGGAAAACAAGCATGAAGAACCTCTGATAAAACTTGCTGAAGTACACCCCTTCATCAGGACCTCCTAGTGAGGACAGTCAACAAATTGATTGTCAAAACTGAATAGCAGGTATGTCTACAGGGTTAATTTATTTATGAAGACTTAGCTTTGTCCTTTGTGAAATTTGCTGAGTACTAAACTTTCTAAAAGGAGCCAGCTCTTAATAAATAGGTTTTAATGTATGAACTGTCGTACTTCTTGCAATAGTTTTAACTGCATCTTCCAACAAAAGGCAATTTATGAACTTTTTGGAGTCCATATGACTTTGGCCAGCATCCTTAACCTCTGTAAGCTTCCATGTCCTCCTTTGTAAAACAGAACCTATACCAGTACCCACTTCTTGGGGCTTTGTGAGAGATACCACAAGATCATAAAGTGCACCCTGTATATGCTAGCTGCTCATCTAATATTTGTTATGTTTTCAGTCATTAACATGAAATGTAGCCTGGCTTGATTCACTTCTCAGACTGTTTTAGCACAGAGCCAAATTTAGGAAGAATCCTGGTTTTTGTCAAAATTTCCAGATTCTTCCACTGTTTGGGGCATCTGCCCCATCTCCATTTTCACTTCTACTTAAATGGTTCAGGTATTTATAATTTCACAGATATTTTATTATAGTCACCTCAAGAATAGCCCTTTCTCCAAGATCTGCTCCTACAAACCATTTTACATGCTGCTGTCTTTGAAACTCTCATAAGTTCACTTTGATAATCAATAGTTCCCTAATGTCATAGATTTTGTGGAATATGAACTCAACTCGTCTTTCCAACCTCACTCTTCTCCTGCATTTGACTAACATTCATTGAATGTTTTGACTGCAGGTCAAAATTTCCCTGATACTTTCACCTGCCTTAATCAATTTGTCCTCAAAACTCACTTTACACATAACTTGACTCTCACCCCATCATTTAGTGGCTAAATTGGAATTTTAGACCTTTTCTTTGTAAATCCCATGCTAGTTCTACTGTAGTCTTTAAACTCATGTCTGATTAAGGTGTTCTTTTCCTGCCATGCAATACGTTTTCCAAGCTCTCACCATACTCTTGCTTTTCCTCTTACCATTCCCCTCCATCTCAACACCATTGCTGTTTCCTGAGCCTTCTTTATGGCCTCATCTTCACCTAACACAGTCCTCTTTATTCCCCAAAGCCCTGAAGTCACTACACCAGTATACACTTACTAATCTCTGGTCTGTTTTCTTTACCATGTTGCCTGGACAGCCCCATAAGACTTACCACACTCAGCTTTAAGTGTAATTATTCTACACACCTAGTTTTCCTATGGAACTTTGCCTTCTGGAGGACAGGACCTAATCTGTGCTGTGTCACTCTTTTCAGCACTTTATAGGATCGCTTAATGGGGGTGGATACTCAAGAAGGTGGCAGTAAGAATGTGAATGGATACCTCAAGTGTGAAGCCTAACAGTCAACCTCTATGTATGGTTAAGGGTCCAGAAAAGAAACTCACTGAACAGGGAAAAATTAAAGGGCTTGGACATAGAATAGGTATATAAGAAGTCAGGCAAAAGGAGGCAGGCTGTAATCCTATGCATAAAAACAAGTTTAAATTCAAGAGGAAGATCAGAGTCAACACAGTGAGATGAGAAGCAAAATAAACAGAACCGCCAATAAATGGCACAAAATTACCTTGGAAGCATAGGTAGTAATGAGGCTGGGTATAAATACCCATAGGCAAGACTTGGGGAACAGGGGACCCTCTACCAGTTGTAATTAGATTATTAAGTCCTAGTAAGAAGGGTTGTCGAAAATATCAGCCCACCAGGTAGATTGCTGAGGCCACTGACGTAGCCTGTTTTAAAATGAAGGTGACAAAATTCTCACAGATCAATGTCAAGACTTTGAAGAATCAGTAGTAATCTTTAGAAACTGGTGTAAAACCGTAAATGAAAAAATATGTTGAATAAATAGTAGAAATACACTGAACAGACACACATGCCTTACTGATTATTCATTTAGGGACATTTCAGTATCCCATACAGTTAGACAGCTCCTAGTAAAGGGTGCTAATACTGTTTCATGTTGTAAGATTAATTACTTTACTTGAGGTTTTCTTTCCAGCCATATCATATAAAACAAAAGGCAGTCATTTATTTCATATACCTAAGAAAATTAATACATTGGGATATTTCCAAAGAAGTGTTGAGATCTCCTGCTACATACTATAAGTACATTTAGGAATTTGTATTCTATGAATTTTCATCAGTGCATTTTTTGTACCGGGAATTGAACTTGTGTCCTCACACTTGCCCAGCAGGTTCATGACACTGAGCTATATCCCCAGCCCATCATCACTGCCATATTTAAATCATTTATTGCCATAAAGTTACAGCATCTCAATATACACACTGCATGAAAATACACAAATACTTCTGAAACAAGGAAATCGGATTTTAGATGTGTAGCCAACTAGTGGATATCACATGGTCATTAAATAAAAAGTCAAGGATTTTGAGTACTTAAGTGCAACTAGTTACAAAATTTTGTTCTCTTTAGTTTTTCACTAATAATAGATAATATACATATTACTGGAGATAAAACCATCATCAGAAATTATTAAATTAGTTGCATATTTTGAGCTACTCTTTATGAAGAGAAATAAAGTATTCAGTATTATAAAGCAGCAAAGAGCCAGTTCAGGGACTCTCTGCTATTTCTATAAAAATGGTATGGGTAGTAAAAATAGCATTCTGCATTTTCTCCTTAGCAAGACTACGCTGATGGAATCTGTGAATCGGTAGCGGTGGCCGGGGTGCTGTCCCCTAGTGAGCTGTTTCTTCCCATTGCTAGGCAGACGCCTCCCTGCTCATCTTGTGTTTGATTAGCCGACCTCTCTGAATGAGCTGGGCTACTTCATTTTTTGCATGGCATGCAAACAGAAGACAGTTTCGAGGCTGTACCTTGTAGGCAAATCTCATAAATGTCAGAGAATAGCAACAGAGAGCGAACATCATCCGCCCACTGATAATCTCTGGAGACTTTTTCATGTCATTGATGGCAGCAGTTGGGAGACCCCAGTTAGCTACTGGACCCCAAAACTACGTACTCATGAGGTAGTCTCGGAAGTCCTTGCTCCGGACATAGTCTGCTGCTTTCCGAACCAGCGCGCTAGCCATTGCAAGGTCGATCCCCCGCCTTTTTATACTGTATTAGAATCTTCCTTTATCTGATAAATTTACATCACATGGAAGTTAATTGCTTTTAGAGTATACATGTTTATCTGTGTATTAATTATCTATGGCTCATTAAAAATCACCCTAAAGCTCAGAAATTTCAAGTAATAAACAGATCTTATCTCCTCTTTCCTGTGAGTCATAAATTGGGAGTCGCCTAGCTATGTTGTGATGACTCACTGTCTTAAACAAGAATGTAGTTGCAGTGTCAATGGTGCCAGTCTTCCTAAGGTTGGAAGGCTTTGTTAGCAGTGGTACGTGCTTCCTGCTTATCGGTGCTGCTGTCAGTTCCTTGCTATCTAGGCTTTTCCACACTGTTGCTGGGTCCTTTCAACATGGCAGCTTTCTTCCTTATAGTGACTGATCCAAAAGTGGGAGCAAAGCAGAAACTACACTGTCCTCTAAGACCTAGCCTTAGATATCACACACCAGATTCCACAGTATCCTAGTGACTATCTATACTGGGAGTGGCTACCCAGGTACATGAATTCCAAGAGGTAGGGTTTACTGGGATCATCTTAGAGTGTGTCTACCTTAACCTGGATCATCTTTATGATTCAAATTACCCATGTCTTCTTTGGCTACAAGGATGGTGGTTTGTGTTGCATTCATGTTCAGTAGTTCCTGTTCATATTTTATGGCTCCAATTGAAATATAATGTTGCTTTGCAGGAATTGAAGCTTTATGACAAATATCCCTCAACAATTTCTAGAATATCCCAGGACATCTTACACAAAGAAGATATGTCTACTGTCATCAGTAGTTTCCCAGATTTTTCCCCTTTGCCACAAGATCTCCTGTAAATGCTTGTTATAAAGCTCTATAAACGTCTGCCCTTCCTGCCTCCTGAGCCCCAACAAAATCTCTTCTTAGTCAGCATTTACAGATGCTTCTCTTTCTTCTTCCACAAAGTCTATTTCTTAGGATGGCTTTGAGCCACCAAGTCCTGCAGCCAGGTATCATTCAATCCAACATTATGGATTCTTGGGCACTATGCAAGATTCTGGTGACTTAACAGGAAACAAAGGATTCATGATCTGTGTTCCCAAAGTTTAAAATCCAGAAATCTAAACCACTAGATTTGTGTTGTCAGTCTAGTAGCCAAGTTAACAATACACATTTGTCTTATTGAACTGGGTTTATGCAGCTCCCATAAGAGTATTGCTCATACCCAAATATTTCAGAGTTTAGCTCTCTCCATGTTTGCTCATAGTTGTTCTTCTCCCAATAAGAGTCACACAAGAGTCAAGTCTGTGCCAGAGAACAAATAATAGATTCTTTCTCTACTCAGAAGTCCCATCTGTCTAACATCTAAGTGTTACTGAGTCAACTTTGCTGTGCTCATTCTGCCCATGGGGTGACTTTTTTCATCCTTAGAGATCCTTAGTACATCATGCAAATACCTTTTCAGGGTCCTTTCTAATGTACATTGCCAAACAACTATGAAGAACATGCCTGTAAACATTATGATATGCAAAAAGGAAGAGAATACCCATCGTATCACCCGGAAAGTTTGAAAAGGTGCTTTGGAAATGTTTAGTCAAACATGGGGAACAGAACATCGTGTTGCCTGTTCATCTCTACAGAAGCCCACTAAAATAACAGTTAAGGATTAAATAACTTGAAAAAAACCACCACAAGCATGAACCAAGAAGAGAAAGAACACTGGCCCAAGATGTCAATAATATGTTTCAAGTTTATAACTAGAAACACAGGTATCAACTGACTTTGCAGAAGGGAGAAAGTTAAATATCAGATCCTTACAGGAAGCTGAATCCACAAGAAGTCAGTCAGTTAAGTCCTCAGGACTCCCCCACTCCCAGAAAAAAACCTCAGAATTGGAGATACTGAAAACCCAACAGGTTCTAGGGCAATGTAAGGAATTCTCCAACTTTCACTATCTTTTCCACCGCAAATGCCACCATTCTTCTATATCCCACCATTCTCCATAAATCCAAAAGATTCTGGACCTGGGAACATTTGGTAGACATAAGAGCATGGCTGAAGAATTTTCATGAAAATGGAGTGATCCAGTGAAAAGCTCTTTGATCACTGAAAACTAATTCCCCTTTATCTTGTCACAGCTTTCTTATACTAGACAGAATAACATCCTATCATGAAGCCAAACAAAATTATTGATGAATTCTGTTAGCAGTAACATTGTCTACCACAGAATTAAAGGATACATCTTCCCTAAATATATCACACTATGTGGTGAGCTTTCTTTGTATCTTTCAGTTTTTCAAGTAATTGCCTTGATTATAATTTAAGCTTCTCTTATTAAATCAGCTTGCCCTGATGACATTCTCTAGCATCTTACTACCTCTTGACATTAGTGACTAGGAAACCATTGGGGTGGTTAGCAAGAAGAAAATAGATCTGCCATCTGAGGAAATGTTGCCATAGGAAGATAGAAATTCCATTTCTTTGATGAAGTGTCACTATTTTTAAAAATCTCTTAAGCTGTTTTTGAGTAATATGTTAGCTGGAATCTTTTTAGTGGTATGGTTGTTGTTTTTTACTATTCAGAAAATTGTCAAACTAAAATACTTCCACTTGGAATTACTATTTAATTTTCTAAGAAAGCTTCAATATATTCATTATACTTACTGTTTACTATGCTTTATCTAGTATATCCCATTCTATTTTATTCTCCAACTTTGTAGAATGTAGTGTTGCTAAGGAGTTTTATGCTGTTGTAATTTGCTACTGTTGTCTGCATTTATTTCTTTAATGACATAAAATTGAAATGTTGGCAAAGCAACAAGTTAGTAGGAAATTTAGAAAACGTCTTTGGAAAAAACTCTTTTAGAAATATCTAGAATGATCTTTCATTAAAATGTTATCACAACACATAAGCCTTCTTAATACATATAACAATAGCCAAACTGTCATAGGGAGAAGGCATTTCCTCAATAAAATATCCAGTCTCAATTCCTAACCCCAGAGCACACAAACTTAGATATGACCTTGGCAGCTCTCCTTTAAACTTAACTGAGTTCTCCTGATTAAATTGCTAAAATTTGATAAAGAAACAACCAATCACAGAATGCATTTTGAATATTTTATTAACACTAGTCCAATTGTCTCTCCGTTTAAGTAGTTGAAATTCACTCTTTCCATATGGGCAAATTTTTAACTTTCAAGTTTATTTAATAAACCTGATATTGAATAACAATGGAACAATGAAACTATCACAAAATTTTTGAAATGTCATTAAATAGCATTTAAGTTTCATATATACTCTTAATTTTACAAACCTCTTAACAAGTAGATAAAACCATTGCACAGACACTTGGCAGACATTCAGTTAAAAGCAATGTGTTGAAATAGTACATAACCAAAACACTAAATCAAGAAAACTCGCTTCCTTAGCTTGAACATAAATCTCCAGGGATATAACTCAGTACTATATTATTTTCAATACAGTCGTTACTAAGATGAAGACTTATCTAGCTTCTACTAGTTAACATCATTCCCAGACTTGACCAGCTTCTACTAGTTAAAGTGACTTCCATTTGGAATAACTATTTACTTTTCTAAGAAAGTTTCAATATATTCATTATACCTACTGTTTACTATGCTTTACCTAATATATCCTATTCTATTTTATTCTCCCAGAGGTTCAATACCATCCAATTGGGCCAATCTTAGGCAGAGCACAAATTTGGAAGCCTGATCTCCAGCAGCAAGGATTTACCTGCTGAAATTTACAAACCCCTTAGAGCGACAATGCATTCACAGCTATGATGTCCATCAGCATCGCTCCCCATGAATTTAGTTACACTGAACTAAAATCAGTGCATCTGATTCTTAAAATACACCAAGCTCTCACCTTTTCTTTTTGTGGCACATGCTGCTTCATTCATCTCAAGTGCCTCTCCCCTGTCTTTTCCTTGCTAATATTTCTTTAGTGCCTCAGGACTCAGGGGAGCTGTCATAGCTTTTTTATACCCAGCCTGAGTTAGATGCCCCTCTTCATTTCTTCTTGCTTATAAAACACTAATCTATAATGGTGTAGTTAGTACTACTCCATTGTCTTCCCTCAAAACCTTCCCTCAAAACTGAGGCTGATTTTTAACATCTTCAGTACTAAGAAAAGTGTTTAGCCTACAGTGAGACCCCCAAAAGAAATAATAATAATAATAGTAATAAAATAATGTCTTATGGGTGAACTGAAAGAACTTCAGCAGCCAAAGATCAGGATTCAATAGACGCAGATGAACCTTGGTCTTAAGAGGAAGGTTTTGCCTCTTTCTACCGTTTTGCTCCAATTTCTTCTGCCCTTCTATTTTGGTTTCCCCATCTAATATTCCCGTTACTTTCTGCAACTGCACCCAGTTTGGGGGTTCTAGTTGACTCTACTTCCCACTCTTTCCTTTCCCACATGGACTGTATGCTACAGCCTATTCCTTCACTGCCCAATTCCACCCTCACACCGAAACTCTCCTTGAACCCAATTCATGCTGAACCAAACCTTCATCTGCTGTTCCCTTTGGAGCACTGGCTGTGCCCTGGATCACTCAGCAAGTCAGCTTTCCAAGTCCTCAAACCCACTCAGCATCAGCTTCCGCTCATTCCTACCGACTAATACCTAATCGATTTATGCTTACTTTATTTTCTGTCTGATCACTAGCTTCTTCTTGGAGATAATACAGACACCACATAATGCACTGAACTTGAAGAAGAAAACTGAAAGCTTCCAAAGGAAGAAGATGCACAAATGTTCATTGGTCTCCTTTGATTCAGGCACAAGTCTGACTACAAAGTGAGAGTAATTCCACTTTATCAAATACAGTATGATCAAGATATGAAGTTTGTCTCCCAGAGAGTATTTAATCATTCCACAGATATATCCAGGACAATGCTAAACATATAAGGAAATTCAACCTGAAAACTTTTATTTTGCATCACCTAAAGACTTAAAATAAAATTCACCCCTAAAAGTCAACATGTACTATTACTTGGGATTTTGTATTCTAAAGCAGCAAGCTCCAGAAGCATTTCTAAAAGGCAAATAAGTGTGTTTAATAATTTGAGCAGTTGTACTGTTGTCACATAAATTCTTTAAAAATGGCTCACCAATTAAAAGTATTCCAAGTCCTTCCCTCAAACAAACAATTGGATAAGACCAGCAAAAAACAGTGCCAAAAGTTTATTTGAAAAATGAGGGGTGAAGGAGTAAGGGTAGAATAGCTCTGTAGAATGAATTTGGGCCAAACAAAAGAAAAGATAGAGAAAAAATAAAAGTGCACTCTGTCCGGAAGCTGCAGAACCGGCTACGGGGAGGAGTGGCCACTGTGGGCTCCACACGGAGTCTGACCTCCTTTATGGGGTTCACATATCCTGGGAATCCACAACACATTCTATGTTTAGTGTCCTGAGAATATCCTGGCACCACCCTGGGATCCTGCAATTGCAGGTCTTGCCCACTTCTCCAGCCAGGTTTGCCATGCCCTGTTCTTGTATTAATACAACTTAATAAGTGTGCAGTCTCCACAAGAGAGATTACTTTGGGAAAGACACTATTAGACACATGCTCCTCCAGACTGCCCAGTTTAATGCACAAATTCTGAGGCATTTACCTTTTTAAAAAAAAAAATCTCATTGCAGTAGCATATGGTAAGAGGCAGAGGCAGGAGGATCTCAAGTTCAAGACCAGCCAGGGCAATTTAGTAATTTAAGAAGAGCCTGTCCAAAAATAAAAAATAAGGACCAGGAATGTAGCTCAGTGAGAAGGTCCTAAGCGTACACACACACACACACACACACACACAAATTAACAATAACAAAAAGTACTTCATTATCTCAGACTTCTATTTTCTTTTTCTTGCCTAAGCAATTTAGAATATCACATAATTTACTTAAGTCAAGCACCAGATTTTGAAAAAAAATGTATCATAGGAACTATTTAAATAATTCCAAATGTAAAATTTTCATTGCCTAATACAGGATTCATTCAGTAGCTTGGTAAGTGATATTGGGATTAATCGCCTGGAAAAAGAAAGAAGGTAGTAATTTCTTCTTCCACAAAAATGGCATCTTCTTCCAAAACAGACACTGTCTGTAGGAAAGATGAAATTATTTTCATTTCCCGGATCTCACCTTATTTCACTTTCTTCCCCTCTCCCCTTTTGTTTGCTTCAGCTACTCTAGTTTTGGGCAAAAGAGAAGAGAGCACTCCTGTGCCACAGCCTGTTGTGAACATCATACTAATCCCTCAACTGCAGGTTGGACAAAGCTTTCTTCTCTAACATGAGAAAATCAAAGAGGGCCAGGCCATGAAGAAGCCACGTGCCTGTCCCCTGGTCTCACCCCTCCGGATATAATTTGCTCAGTGTGGTTCATATGAATGCCCAATCAAGCTCTAAGAGAATGTATAGGTAACAAGCAAAAGCCCAAAGAGGTAGCGAATGGTTTATGCGGCTGGACGAGTCATCAGATGATAGCAAATACAGAGTTTGGAGGGTAAGGGGACTTCAAAGTACTCTCCTGGGTTGCAATCTGCTTAGTAACTTACCTTCTCCAGCCTAAAACTGTAATAGCGAGGTGACTAGGATCATTTCCCCTCCTGTCAGTCTTTTTTTCTTTTTTCCTGCATGTCTGCATTTTTAGAAATCATTTTTGCTCAAGTTCATCCTCTTAAAATTATAATGAAAGATGTTACCCGCGGCGGTCCCTACAATATACATATAGTATATGGGGAAATTTCCTCTTTGTTCTTCTCCAGGAAACTATAGAGAAAACCCTGCCTTCATCTCTCTCCTTCTAACCACCCCCCCAACGCTTCCCATTCACATTTCTTCCTTTCAGTTTTCTGGGAAAAAAAAGAAAGAAAAATTTCCTATCTCTGTTCTCTTTCTTTTGCCCCTAACACAGCTATTGAACTGTTGGATTATAATAAAGTATTCTATCATATTAGTCAGCTATTGCTGTAAATAATGAACCTTGAAACCTCTGTGGCAAAACAGTATTTCTTGTTCATCAGTGGGCTGGGTGGCTGTGCTCCCAATATATCTCATTGTCATACCAGAAGGTCAGCCCAGACACGTTCTTCTTGTGGGAATAGCCCAAATGTGCAAGACCAGTCCCACTGTTTAAGCATCTTCCAGCTCCTTGCTGTGCCACACGTATTAACATCTCAAGAGTCAAAGCAAGCCATAGGGCTGAGACCAAGTTCATGTGGAATGGAAGCACAATTATTTGTGAAGACAACTGTTTATGTTCACACTACAAGGCATAGAGAGGGGCGAAGTATGCAACTAATAATTTTATCCTTCACATTCTCAAGCTTCATCAGTTTGTAGAAACAAATACTATAACTTAGTCAAAGCAACTATATGTTTACACATCGACAGTTCAGCACCCACCTGACTGACAGCAGCGCTTGGTCCATCTTCAAGGTTCCTGGCTGCTTCCAACAGGTCTGAGACATTTAATTGCAATGAGAGGTTGATTTTCAGGTTCTTTTGTCTGTTTAATCTGAAGCTTGCACTTCCAACTTCACTGGACACAGGCAGCTCTCCCCAATCCCCCTTCTCAGCATTCTCCATCCCACTGCCAGCTGTCTCAGAGAGTTTCAGAACTTTAATTTACTTTCTTAACTTACCCCCATATCACAAGTGAGATGAGGCTCACAAGATTGAACTAGAGCTTTCAAGAAAATAATAGAGAATCACACACACAAAGTAAGTTAAAATTGACTTCTAAATGTGATTATTCTCAGGGTTCAGAGCCCACATGGTATTCCCAGACTGTCTCTACCTTCCGGCCCACTACTACTAGTTTGTCACCTAGGACTGGGGACACCACTACCGAGTTATGTAGGAATACCCTTGAGAATGCCCAGACCCCTTAGCCTCTAGGTTCAGAGAGGATGAGTATCTTGCTCATCAATTTCCAAATGTTCGCTTCCTGTGCTAGACTCTGACTCTTTTCAGGATGGTTGACTGCAAAACAGCCCACTGTCTCCTTGGAAGAACCTGCCCCTTGTCTTCCAGCTCTTTCATTTGAATACAAGATTCTGCTATCAAAAACTCTGACATTGGGTTAGGATATAGCTCAGTGGCATAAGCTCCTGCCTGGCAAGCACAAGGTCCTGAGTTCAATTCCCAATCCCACCACAAAAAAACTTTGAAACCATCATTTAAAAATTGTTTTAAGTTATGTGTATTTCTCTGCTTTTTTATAAAGCAGTGTGTTTTGACATAATAATTTTTAAATTTCTATTATTTTCTTCAAAGTTAAAAAAATAAAAGTTAAAAAAAAAAAACTCAGTCACACAATTTCATGGTCTGAAAAGAACCTGGGTAATAAACAACACCAATGTTCAGCATTATGACTTGAAAGTTTGCTCCTGGTTCACATCATGTGTTCATTATCTGCTGGCTGTGTATCATGGATCAGAATCCGGGCTGAAGCACAGCTGCTATTAGACATGGTACCTACTGGCATGACGGAGGCTGAAGTCTACAGAACAAAGCAAGTGACAGCTCTCATTGCTCCTGCACAGGCTGCCCCTCACAGTCATGTTCCATGGGTTAGAAGAAATCATATGGCCAGACCTGATGCTGGTTGGATGTGGAAGGACAGCCATCACCAAGGAAGGATGGCCATATGGGAGTCAGGGGGGTACAAAAATTGAGCAAGAAGACATTCAGTAGTATCACACTTCCTGATTTTTATGTCACTGGTTTTTGAGGCCCATTTTCCTAATTACTGAAAATGAAGGAACATTGAGTATGAATAGATGGTGTTTTACCACCAGCCTAGATTTAATGGTGACCTGAGAAGTAGTAATCTTCCTGACGAGCCAATCCCTGGATCAAAGAAGGAAAATAGCTATCAATTCACTCTCCTGGCCTCCTTTCATTCTACTCAGTTGTAGAGGGATAGGAATACCATATGTATACATGTGCTAAGCACTCAAGATTGGCATAAGATTGTCCCACATTTCAGCAGAGAAGCCAAACTCAGTGATTGGCCTTAGCAAGTTCACACCAATGCTAGACCAGAAATGGCACTTGGGAGACCAGCTCCTGAGTTGGACAGTGGCAGCAGGGGTGGAGATGTGGTTTGGGAAGATTTCCTCTTGGAGTTGATGCTTCTGTCTTGCCACAATCTGTGTTGCTTCTAGAGATCCTCAGTTTTCTTCATGAGGAGGTGGGAATGGGGAAGCCAGGGGGCTGGCAAAATTGGAGCAAGAGGAAAGTGAGTAGAGACCCAAATATTTGGATTCTGACACTGAGATAATCGATGTTATGGTTTGTATCTAGATGCCCCAAAGCCTCATGTGCTTATAGACTGGGCTTTGGGGAGGTGGTTGGATTGTGGAGCCATGATGCCCATCAGTGGAATAGCCCAGTGATGACTTTATAGCTAAATATGATGTTGGGTGGTGAAGCCTGGTTGGAGGAGGTGGGTCATTGGGGACACAGCCTAGAAAGTTTCCTCTCCCTCTGTCTTCCTTTGATCTCTCTCTCTCTCTGTTCATCTCTCTCTCTCTCTCTCTCTCTCTCTCTCTCTCTCTCTCTCTGAACTGTTTCTACTATGCTATATTGCCATGTTTTGGTGCCAGCAAACTATGAACTAAAACCTCCATAACCTGTAATCTTTGCTCCTTTAACTTGCAGGTGTTGGGTACTGTGTCTCAGTAACACGAAAGTAAGCTAAGAAAATCAACATTAAGGAAAAAAAGGTTTATTTTGGCTCACAGTTGCAGGAGTTTCAGTTCAAGGTCACTTGGACCCATTTGCTTTATGGCCCATGATGAACCAGCATTTCATAGTGAGAACATATGGCTGAGGAGGCTGCTCACTTCATGGCAGCAGGAAAGCAGAGTGATGGGAAGGGGCTGGGGGATCACAGTGTCTCCTTCAAGAGCACACTCCAGAGACCTGATTTCCACCCACTTGGTGCCATCTACTTAAAATTCCACCACCTCCCAACAGTAACACAGGCCAGAGATCAAGTCTTTAACACATGGGACTTTGGGTGACATTCAAGATCCAAACTACGATGAGCCACTAGGAAAAGAAAAGAAAATGATGAAACAGTTAAATGAATGGATGGATAGATGCACAGATAGATGATAGATAGGTAACCAGTACTAGAGATGATAGAAAGATATGATAGATAGATGATAGGTAGATAGACAAATAGACAGACAGACAGATTAGGAATACTCGTGTCTATCCATCTCAAGCAAAGTTGGCAATCGCAGGTGAACAGATGACATGTGTAGGCTGGTATGTGCAATTTTACACTCTGTATGTAGGCATCACTACAGCTCTGGCTGGCAGCTCAAATCAGATCACAGTTCGGTTTTATTTCTATACCCTCTTGATGACATGTAGTGGCCTTGTTGGACTTCTTTTTTCAGTACACCATATGTCTTTGAGCTTTCTGAATGGCAGAATTTTATGACCTACTTTTGACTGCCCTAGAATGTATATGTATATGTGTTAACAAAACAAATACAAAATGATGGAAAGTGTAAGGATGTATTTGCCAGGATACTCATAAATGTGACAAAAGAGAGGTGACTATAAACAAAATAGTGAACATGATGCTATTTTGTTTCCTATAGCAGTATATTATTAATTTACATATATTCATCATTTTTGTTCCATGAAGGGCCATCAAGGAAACTGTAAAATGTGACATTATTTGTCAGCAATAGTTTGAAGTTAATGTTGAATTCAAATCATTTTAGGTAAGTTACTATTTACACCACAGTAATCTTTTAAAAATATAGAACTATTATGTTGGTTTTCTTTAACTTTCATTGTATAAATTCTCTATGAGCTACAAATGTGCAAAGAGACAGTGATGCTGGGTTTCCTTGGTTAGTTCTTTCCTGCACTAAAATTATCGAAGAGTTGCTTATCCAAATGCTTGTGCATCTCATGTATGGAAACACTCTACTGCTCTTTGTAGCTTCCCTTGCCAACCTTGTGATTGAGTGTTGTGCTTGACGTGAATCTGCTTAAAGGATCTTTGCCTTTATCCTTTTCTTATTCTTATTGCATCTTTCAGCTTAACTGTAAAATCTTCTAGTTTTGCCATTTTTATCCCACAGGACATGACTATTTCTCTTTAATCTTTCATATTCATCTGATCTAGCTTTCCACTGAGCGTGGATTTCCCATTTGGATTTAAGCTGCTTATAGAATTCTTATTTTGGCTAATTAGTTTTAATTCTGCAAGCTGAGAAAGAACCAAATACATCAGCTAAATACATCAGGTTTTGTCACTCTCCTCCCCACCTAAAAAATAAGTTCTGCCCCCAATGTAGGCACATAGATCCTAAACAAGAGTGGGTTCAGACATCCATGGCAAGTACCTGTGGCATCATTTCATAGGAGACAGGGCAAGTTCCTACGCTCAACTCTTCTTCCTGTCAAATGTCTCCCACCTCCTGCTTCTGTTTGCTGCTTATAGTACCTTTTTCTGGTAGATAAGCTTTTCATTCCCCAGTTTGGGTATCTTAAAAATGCATAGATACATGGAAGAAGGAGAATGATTTAAACTTACTTAAATTTAAATTCTCCTAGGTTTGCGAGAATTTTTTTTTTTCATTTTTCAGAGCAAATTTCAATGAAGTCAGATCTTAGCTAGAGGCCAAATAGTTAAGAAGATGAAATTTTCCTATTTCACCACTTGTCCACACATATCTAACAAAATCCAGACTTATTCAGTGAAACTGTCTACAAGAGGAATGACTGTGGTTAGGGGACCTCGGCTGCTCTAGAATGAACCCAAGGAAGGACAAGTTAACCTAGAGCTCCCTCGCCCCAGCAGCTTGCTTCACCTTTGCAGGGAGGAAACTTAAACTTAAGGTACTCATTATTCTCAAGTTTGGACCCATAGTGTGTAAAATCAACAGGTTATTTTCTATTTCTAGGGTGATCATAATTTGTCTAGAAGGATTTTAACTCGTATTTGTTCCAAGCAATATAGGTTTCTACATTAGTTTGAGAAGGCAATTAACTATGTGTGCTATAGGCATAACAACTCCTGAGCAAACATGAGACTATTTGGTAAAGATAGAGTCACAGACTCTATCAACAAGAAACTAAGCAAGAAACGACAACAATAAAATCAAAACAAAACAATTAAGCTTATTGTCTTTTTAGTACATTACTAGAGAAACCACAACAAACCAAAGAAAACTTTAAATATTTTAGTTGCACAAGAATTTTGATATTAAGACATTAAAGTATTTCATTTTATTTTCATTTTAATATTTCAAAGTATGTACACAATTAATTCCAACATATTCAATAAGATAAGCATTTCAAATTATTATAGAGAAATCATCCTTCTGATATCTGCTCAAAAGTTCAAATAGCTTAAATTTTGTAAAATAAAGCATATAATTTTAAAATCTTACACTTGAGCTTCAAGATTCCCCAGATGTTACAGAAATACCATTCTCGTAGTCTACAGTTCCTTTCGCTTGAGTCTTATCTGTGTCTTCCTTTCAGAGACTTAAACTTGTCCCATAGTTAATATTATCTATATCTATGTATACATAGTTTTATTCTTGCATGTTTCTTTATCTGCAAACATGTACTAGTAAATCAATGTCTAAAACTCAAAGAGCAAAATAATGCTATTACCAAGTAATTTACCAAATATAGTAATTTCCAGTGCTCCAGCAACAGTATTGTCTACTTACCTTTTACTTTTTAAAAATAGATAGTGCCTACATACGGTACAAAACTCAAAACAATGTGCATTCCTGCTACTAAGCATGGTGGCATCGCCTCTAACCCCAGCTACTCAAAAGGCTGTTCAGGAGGATGGTAAATTCAAGACCAGCCTAGGCAACTTAGAGAGACACCTCTTGAAATTTAAATAAATTAAAAAGGATTGGGCATGTAACTCAGCCCTCCCTGGGTTCAATTCTCAGTACCACAAAAACAAACAAAACCCATATTCATTTCTTAGAAGTGTAGTTTTACATTAGTTGTTTTTATTTTATAAATCCTTTAAAATATTTCAGGACTGATCTTTTTCATTTACTTGCTTGCTAATACTCATCCACATTGTTACATGTCACTACAGTTCATTTGTATCCACTCAGTTACAGTATTTTACTCTATAAATATAGCACAGTATAATGACCCATTCTCCCATCAAAAAATATTTGAACTAATTTCAAACTTTTGCAGTTTGAAGAATGCACGTATGTTTGATTATACATGTGCAAAATTTGTTCTAGGATAAAGACCTAGGAGTGGTGTTGTCAGTCTAAAGAAGATGCATGGTCAATTCAAAGATGTAATACAAAATCATTTTCTAAAGTGGTTGAAACAATCACACTCTCATCAGTAGAAACAAGAGATCCTGTGGGTCTATGGATTCACCAACCTTTGGTAAGATCAGATTTTGACATTTGACAACAGTAATGTAAATTGTTACATCATTAAAATGTTGATGTTGGCATTTCCCTGACTACCAATGGTATTGAACATTTCATATACCTTAAAGACATACATATTCTCTGTTTTGTAAAAACCTCCTTGTCTTTTGCTCATATTGCTGGCAACTCCTTGATTTTTCTCTTGGATTTCTAGGACTTAATTAGATATTTTTCTCATAAATCCTTACTTCTTGTGCCTGTTGTACATATTTGCCTACCCTGAATTTATCCACTCATTGTCTATAAGTTGCTTTGTTTTGTTTGTCACCACAGATTAAATCCAAAACTTAACACTAAGCTACATTCCCAGCCCTTTTTAAAATGTTTTTATTTTGACACAGAGTGTCACTAAATTGTCTAGGCTAGACTCAAACTTACAGTCTTCCTGCCTCAATCTCTCAAGTAGTTGGGATTACAGATGTGTGCCATCATCCCCAGCTCTGAAGTTCTTTTAATGAAGAAAACTTCTTAGTGTTACACAAAGCTATGAATCTATTCTCTCTTTTTTCCTATCTTTTTTGTTTTGTTTTGCTTTTTGCCAGTGTCTTGCTATGTAGTACAGGCAGGCTGGTGTTGAACTCACTAGATAATCTAAAATGGTCTCAAATTTATAGTGATCCTCCTGCCTCAGCCTCCCACTTGCTGGGATTACAACTGTGTAGTACCACACCTAGCATAACCTTTTCTTTTCTAACCAATTTTTTCTGTATTGTTTATTAAATCTTTTATCCTTAAATCTTCTTTTTTTGCCTGAGTTTGTATAGAATTCTTGTTAAAGATACATATTTTTTCTATTAAGCCTTCCAGTATTTGTATTTAAATTTAAATTCTTAATTCATTTAAAGTCACTTTTATATAAAGTATATTTTTGTAGGTATATAACTATTTTTCCAAATTTATTTGTTAGATAGCCCTTCTATATGGCTTAGATCTAGAGTGATCCCCTATATCTCATGAGTTCCGAGGTGGGACTTCTGGTAGGTGAATAGAACACGAGTGTGCTATACTCACCTGTAGATTGGTTCAGTGATGAGTTAGTAGGTAAATGTACAGTTAGGAGGTAAGACCAGGTTGGCAGGGGTGTGTCACTGCGGGCTTGAGTTTAGAGGCTGCATTGCCCTCCCTGGCTTCTCCCTTTGAGTGCTTCTTCTTGGCTGCCATGGGCTAAGCAGCTTTCCTCCACTGTACCCTCCCACCATGTCATTTCTGCCTTGGCACCAGCTAACTATGGACTGAACTCTCTGAAACTGTGAACTGAAATAGCCCTCTCCTCCTCTCAATCGTGGTATGGAGTATTTTACCCAATGATGGAGATTGACTAATATATCTGCCTTCCTCTACTAATCTCACTTGTCTCTTCTACCAACTTTCAACCTATTAATGTTAGGTATATTCTGGGAAGCTATTATCTTCTTTGTGGAGGTGGGCTTGGAGATTTAACCATCACTCTTTTTTCATTTATTTATTTTTGAAAGAATGAGTCTTTCAGTCACTAAGTTGCCCAGGCTGTTTTCAAACTTGCAATCACCCTGGCTCAGCTTCCCAAAGTGCTGGAAGTACAGGGATGCATCACCAGGCCCAGCTAACTTGCGATACCGTTGCTGAAAACTTCTACTCTAAATTCCTATCATTATATAGTAAGCCCTGTTGTTACCCTTCTCTGCTTTTGTTCTTCAAGAGTGTTGTGGTTATTTTTGGCTTTTTATACTTTTATATAAATTTACAAAAGGTTTTACTGCTTTTCATGAAAAGCTCTTCAGTTTTCATTGGAATTGCATTGAACATACACATCAACACAGAAAATATATTATTTTAGTAATAGTTCTTCCTATCAATAAACATGTATATCTCAAGTTATATAGGTTGTGTGACATTTGCTAGATTTATTTCTAGATATGTGATACTCTCTGATCATACTTCAAATAATATCTTTAATATTCTGGTTGTTTGCTATGCATTTATAGAAATCTAACTGGTGTTGGATGTTAATTTAGCTAAACTACTCAGTCATTTCTTATAATTCTTATAAATTATAAATTATTTTAGATTTTCTGTGTTGGTAGTCATATTAGGTAAAGAATTAAATTTTTATTCCTTTTTCTAATACTTAAATATTATTTTCTTGCTTTATTTCACTGATAGGACCCCAAATAAATTGTTCAATGGAAGTAGTTATCATGGGCATTCTGGTCTCGTTTCAACTTCTGAACCAAACTTGCATCTTTGGAATTAATCCCACTTGTGATACGTAGTATTTTGTATAGTTTTATAAACTCAATTTTCTTTTATCTTGTTAAGAACTTTTCATTTATATTCACAAGAGTTACAATCTTGAATTTTTTTAACTATCTGCCTTTAGTATCAAGGTAATGCTAATTTCACAAAGTGAATTCGAAAGTATTCCATGCTCTTCTATTTTTTGTAAGAGATTGCATAGAATTCTTGTTAATTCTTCCTTAAATGTTTGGTAGGCTTCTCCATTAAACCCATCAGAGCCTGGAGATTTTTTTTTGAAGTTCTTTTAGTTATAAATTCAATTGTCTTAATGTTACGGGACTACTCAAATTACTTGCTTCAAGTTGGATAAATTACAAAAGTTAGTATCTTTCAAAAATTTATTCATTTATCTAAGTTATTACATTTATGTGTGTAGATTTGTTCACAATATTTTCTTGTTCTTTTGATTCCTGTAGGGTCTGTACAAATATTCCCTCTTTGTACTTTAATAATGCTAATTGTTATTCTTGCTCCTGTCTCTTTATTGGTCTTGCCAGAGGTTTGTCAACTTTCTTGTTCTTTTCAAAGAATCACCTCTTTGTTCTATGGATTTCTTCTTTAGCTCTTCATTTTCAATTTTGTTGATTTTTACAATTATTTTTGTTGTTTTCTTCCTTCTTGCTTTGAATTTATCTTCTTTTTCTGTATTATTGGGATAGAAACTTAGATTGTTTTATTTCTTCAAATATACACATTTTAGTGCTATAAATTTCTATCTCAGCATTGCTTTAGCTCACAAAACTTGTACCATACAAATGAGTTGTTGCCATTTTATTTTCACTCTTTTCAATTGATTTTTTTAATCTTTAAAGACTTCTTTTTGGATTCCTGAATTATTTAGCAATCTATAGTTTAAAACTGTTCACAGAGTTTTTTTCTGTTTGCTTCTGACATCTTCTGTGTTCTATAGTCTTTGTTTTGGTGGTTGTAACTTGCAGTTCTACAATTTCCCTTGTTCTTCTTTATAGCTTCTATTTTTTTTTAAATCAGCTTCAAGTGTGACTATAATTCTTCATTAAAGCATTTTAAATGATGGTTAGTTTAAAATATTTGTTGGATAATGACGTCTTTGTCATCTCAGTTCTGAAACCAAATGATTATTTTTCTTATCCAACATGAGATCTTTCTGACTCTTGATATAATAAACAACTTTTCAATTTGAAACTGGTTATTTTGAGCATTATGGAATGCTGGGTCTTATTTAAACCTCTTTTCCAGCTGCCTTATGATGATACCACTATTTTTTTTTTTTTTTTTTTTTTATCTTTTTGAGACAGGGTCTCGCTATGCAGTTCAGGCTGGTCTTGAGCTCAGGCTGGTTTGCAGCCCAGGCTGATCTCTAACTCTCAACAATCCTTGTGCCTTAGCCTCCCGAGTGCTGGGATTATAGGTATGAGCCACCATGCCTGGCTGATGATACCATTCTCAACAAGGGAGTGTGTGTGTATGTGTGTGTGTGTGTGTGTGTGTGTGTGTGTGTCTGTCTGTCTGTGACTACCCAGTGGGGGTAGAATTTTAGTGCACATTAAGACCTGAAGAGTAAACTCTCTTCTTTACTTCTGGGTAGAGATGGGAACCCAGCTCCCCTCCAGTCTTCCCCTAATAGTTCCAACAGTGCCTTATTATCACTTCTCTGGCCTATGCTGGGATATCATTACTAACTTGTGGTGTTGAAAGACCTAACTCTCTGCTGGAAAGCCCCTGATATCATCATAGGCAGGAAGACTTCATTACTTCCGGGTTGACTCATGACATGGAATCCACTGACCGTGAAGAAGAATTTGACAGAAAGAGAAACTTGGACTCCCTATTCAACCTCCTTTGACATCATCTAGCATGAGAATTGGGTGGTGACTCTCAATTTTGCTTTATGTACCTATAGGTTCTTTTGTAATTTATCATCATCTCCTGTCCTAATTATGGTCTTTCTTTGCTCTGACTTAAATAGATATTAATATATCAATATTTTCTTTAGTATTTGCCTTCATTATTTTTTCTATTTTTTAATTTTTTTTTAGTATCATGATACCATGAGTCTGTTTATTGTAAACAGAATGTTTCTTGGTGTTTTCCACCCTACCCTGTAAACATTTGTGTTTTTCTTCTTTTATATATTGTAATTATAGATTTTTTAGAAACATTTTTCTGCCAACCTAATTTAATTCCTACTTCTCCTTTGTTGATTTTTAACTCATTTTCTGACTTTTTCTTGTAATTAAGGGTCTATTTGTACCTCCTAATAAAACATATTATATTTCAATTAAACTTTATTTCTCAGTATGTTGATATTGTTCTGACTGCCACAATTTTCAGGTTATTACAGAGATATCATTTATTTTTTTCTACCACAGTAATGTTTAAGAGTAAAAAAACCCAAAATATCAAACTATTGAAATCTTTTTTTGGGGGGGTACCAGGGATCGAACTCATGACTGCGCACTTGCAAGGCAGGTGCTTATGCTGCTGAGCTAAATCCCCAGCCCCATTCATTTTTATTTCATATATTTATTCTAGCATCTCCTGAATTTGTACTTCCACTTTTTAAAGTACTTTATCCAAATCTCTTTTTAATAAAGACCTTTTTGTGGTCTGAACTCTGATACAAGAGCAAATATCATTACCTAACTCTCATATTTAAAAGACAGTTTGCCTAGAAACAAAATTCTACGTTTTAAAATATTTTTCTTAAACACTGTTAAAATACTACAATTTCTTACATTTAGTTTCTTTAAAAAGAGTCAAATAATCTATTTCCTCTAGATGTGTCCTATTCTCTTAGAGCTCCTCTCCTTTGACTATTTAATCATTGTATGTTTCAGTATGATTTTCTCTCCCTATCAGTCTAAAAGACCTTAAATCTGAGATTTTTTTTCATCTTTTCATTTTTAAATACTAACAAGTTTATTCCTTTAAATATTTTCTTTTTTGAGTTCTTTTCTTTTTTTAAAAATTTATTTAAGGTGGAAAAAAGCAAAATAGAAAAAAGGGTAGAAAAATACAGAATTTCAGAAAAAAATAAACAGTAAGAAATTACTAGTTGATAAATTAAATATTGTCTTGTTAGACATAGTTGTTCAAGTTACAAAGTTAAGGCATATAGAGTGGACATTCAAACAGTGAGGCTGCAAAGAAGTTCAATGATCTAATAACAACTTAGCAACATGGTTATCAGTTATACACACTTAAACATAAATGCAGTTATATCCTTTAAAGCACTTTCTGTTCCTCCTTTTACTTTTTTAAAAAATTTTTTATTTAAAGAGAAACAAAAGCATGTAAAGGGTAGACACAATACAGAATTTCAAAAAAAAGATAAACAATAAGAAATCAGTAGTTGATAAATTACATATTGTCCTCTTAAAAATAGTTGTTCAAGTTACAAAATTAAAGCATACAAAGTAGATATTCAAACAGTGAGAGTGTAAATAGCTATGCATGCATGAATCTCTACATGTATTTCAATCCTTTCTGTATTAGAGGGAAAAACAAAACTTAGCAAGACAAAACAAAACAAATTCCTATAAAAACATGAAACCAAAAAAGTCATATAAAACCACAGTACAAGGTGATCTACCATGATTGCTGTATTGTTTCTTATTACCTTCAATAGAATTGTCTATATCATCAGGCATAAATGAATATAGCAGTATAATTGAATATAGCAGTACATAACAATATTAGTAAAAATAATACATTGTAGACAGTATAAAACTTCAAAGGCTGGTAATAATCAAACCAGAGCGAATATTCTAGTGAATCTTGTCATCTTAAGTGCAGTTGCCTATACTCTCAGACTTCATACTATCAATCATAACACCTTTGAATAAAATCTATCAATACAAAACAGTGATCTAACAAATCAGATTCGATTACGATCAGTCATGGTAAAACAATGTAGGTTTTACAGAGTTTTGGATTAACTTAATAGGAAATTAAGGATGATTACCTTACTATATCCTGTTATTTTTGAGATTACTGTCTGTGCCCTCAAATCTACTACAGGTAGAATGACTGGAACAGAATATAATACATCTAAGCAGAGTAGTGTGAGTAATGTGGGTTTTAAATCCTGGTGCACTATTAATAATATAGTGTATCAAGGCCATCTATGTTAGAGATTCTAGCCATCCTTCTCTGCCTCATTTCTGCTATGCTATTTTTCTGCCTGTTTGTCTACCTTTCTCCTTCATTTTACTGCCTGCCCCACTCACTGAGGCCTTTCTGCCACTGTTCCTAAAATCCCGGTATTTTTTTCTCTCTCTCTCTCTAGAATGTCCTTCAGTATTCTCTGTAGGGTTGGATTGGTGGTCACAAAATCCCCCAGGTCCTCTTTGTCATGGAAGCATCTTGTTTCTCCATTAATTTCTAGCGACAGTTTCGCAGGATATATCAATCTGGGCTGGAGGTTATTTTATTTCAGGGCTTGGAATATTTTGCTCCAAGCTCTTCTTGATATGATGATCTGTGTCAAGAAGTCAGCCATGATTCTGATGGGTTTACCTTTATAGGTAATCTGTTCCTTTTCTCTGACAGCTTTTAATATTCTGTTTTTATATTGAATTTCTGGTATCTTGATTATTATATGTCTGGGTGTAGCTCTGTTTTGATTGGAGGTGGCTGGAGTTCTGTATGCCTCATATAACTGAATGTCATTTTCTTTTCCCATGCTTGGGAAGTTTTCCTTAATTATTTCCAAGAATAGCCTTTGTAATTCGCCTGTATGTATTACTGCTTTTTCGTTCACATTTCTTATTCTTAAATTGTAGGTTCTCTTGTCATCTTCGAGCCTTTGTATTGTTACTGTCTGTTTCCTTGTTATTTTTTAAAAATCTTTCCTTTCATGATCACATATTGCAAACTTGTCTTCAAGTTTTGATAGTCTATCCTTAGTTTCTTTTAAGGTGCTTTGCCAGCTTTCAATGGAGTTTTTAATTTCCTGGTAGTCTCTTTGAATCTGCTTCATGTATTCTATATTTTCTTTATATTCTTTATCTAATGTTTCTCTCCTTTTTTTGCGTTCTTCCTTTCTTCTGTCTGTATCTTCCTTAGAGAAACCTCCTGAGAGCATTTCTTTTATTACTCTACTCATATCTTGCTTTACCTGATTTAATATTTCAGTTTTGAGCTTGTCTACAAGGTTCCAAAGATATCTCTTAATGTCCGTTGAAGTCATGTCTGATGTTGCATGTTTGCCGCCCTTAGTCTCCCTTGTTTTTCCTTCTCCTGGATCAGTGCTCTCAGGGTTCTGGTCTGGGGGCCACCTCCTGCCTCTCTCTTCTGTCATGGCCCTGGCTTCCTCCACACAGTTTACAGTGCAGGTCCCAGCCCCTTCCCTGTTGGCCCCCTTCCCTGTTTCCTCTGACGCACGCTGGTGAGGGACCTCCACATTGTCCTGACTGCTCTTGTCACTGAGGTGTAAGCAGCAGCTGTGTATGCCTGCCCCTCCCCACTGGGCCAGCCAAACTTCAAGGGCCTTCACCCTTGCTAGGTGCAGGGAATCGATTTGGGACAGCTATTGGATCCCGGCCAGGGGCGCAGCCCAGTCCAAGCAAATCCTGCAAATCTGCTCTGAAGATGGAGGAACCAACTGAAGTCACTGTCGCTCCCAGTTCAGGCTCCTCTTGCCCGATTCCAACATGGCGCCCATTTGGTCGCACCCTTCCCGTGGGGGGGTCTCATTCCCAGCACTGACTGTGGATTAATGAAGGTCCCTTTGCCAACTCCACTCTCCATTTGGCTCACCAACCCCCAACTTCAGTGCTGCTGTGGTTCCTGTGAGAGGCGGTGGGAATGAGTTTGAGCGGCTCTGCTGGCCGGCGCAGATTCAGGCTGTTGCAAACTTGGCTGGTGGCCACGAATGAAAATGCTGTGTCCTGTAATTTTTAGCTGTTTCAGTTGTAGTCTCGATGTATTTGATGAGCTTTTTGACTTTTTAATTTCTTCCTGTGTCAAGAGGATCCATCTCCCTCTGTCTGGGTCTCTCCAGGGTGTTTTATTCTGGCATATGAGTTGTTTCTCCCAGAAGGCTTTGTATTTTGTTGCTCACTGATCAGCCATCTTGCTCCTTTAAATATTTCTATCCATCATTATTTGTATCTTTCATGAAACCCTTACTGTTCAGTATTCTTTCTTCCACTATTTCTTTTTTTTGATAGCTTTTATATTTCATTTTTTTGTGCTTTCTTTTTGGGATTATTTCAAACTTATCTTCCTCATTACTACATGTTTTCTTACCTCATATTTCTGCTTTTTTGTTATTGTACTTTTTTGTTTTTATTTCATATTGCTAGTATTTTCCATGCCTTATGTATTTTGGAATTTTCATTAGGGTAACTTTAAATTACTTGTGTCTGTCTGACTATCCTGCCTATGGCAGAGTATGAATCCAGGGTCTTTCATGTGAAAGTGCCATGCTCCTCATATGACCTGCTATTGTGGACTGTGACCTCATTACCCACTGAGGGCACTGGGCAGTGTGTATGGGAAGGGGCAGACCTCAGCCCTCTTAGGGCACTTAGTGCATGGGTGGGGACAGGGTGAATGGGATTTAGGGTGGAGAGTTTTCTGGCACAGGGACCAAAACACCAAAATTCATTATTCTTCACTCCATAAAACAGCCCTTGGCAGAGTTTTATTGTTCACCCTTGCGGAAAGATCTATATTAAGAGGTATTCCAACATTTGTGAATCTCCAGGCCTAGGGATTTATAAAGGAAAGAAACAAGGCAGAGAACTGATCTGAGCTTAGTGCACCTATACCTGTTAACAGTGCCTCGTAAGTGGAAGTCTGTGCTACTGCATTTTTATTTTTCAAGGCATCGGGACCGGAGATCAGAGCCACTGCAAACTCAAGGTTGGCCATTATTTGCAGCAAAGTTGATATAAGTAAGAAGACAACAATGTTATCCTCCTACAGAAATGCTGGGCTGCCTCCCCTCCCCTCTGCTCACTCCCTGACCCCAGCACAGAACATTTTCAAAACAGCTTGTATTCCTCCAAGAGTGGCTCACAGTTTTCTCCATAGTCTAGTATTTTCCCTCTGTGGCAGTGATTTTTAATCTTGGCCACATATTAAATTCCCATGGGGAGATTTTTTTTTAAATTTCAATACTCAGACAACAGCTTACTCCAATTAATTTAGAAGCTCTTGGGATAAGAGTGAGCCATAGTTTTGTTGCTGTTGTTTTTGTTTTCTTTTCTTGTTTTTATAGTCTGGAGTTCTCCTCCTCCTCCTCCTCCTCTTCCTCTTTCTCATCATCTTTCTCCTCCTTCTCTTCCTCTTCCTCCTTTTCCTCTTCCTCCTCTTCCTCCTTCTCCTTTTTCTTCTTCTTCTTCTTTTACAACTTTTATGCCATGAATTCATTGAAAGTAGATCCCAGCACCTCAGATTCTTTCCCATTGGTTCTGACAAAGTGCCCTGCCGTGGGCAGCACAGGCTGGTGCTATCATGGAAGCCAGACACCTTTTTCTTTGGCTTCCTTCTTTTTCTGATCACTTTCCTTCACATATTTCAGGAATACTATTTTGGCTCATTACATACATTAATTCTTTCAGCAAGAATGTTTCCCTGAACATGTTTGTTTACAACATCAGCAGTATACTGGGTACCAGCAGAGACCCCTCCAGCTTCACCATGGTAACATTTGTGCCCATTCCCTCCATATCAACAATATCACTTCTTCTGCAGATTTACATGTATGTGGCCAAAGGAACTATTCCATATTTTGGGTGAGGCCGGAGAGCCTGAGCAGGTATCTCTCCTCTTTTCTTCTGTTTCTATCATTCTGGCAAAGTACGGGAAGGTGGGAATGTATCAGGCATAGGTTTTTTTAAATTCCTTAGGATATGTAGTGTGCCCCCAGAGTTAAGAATTACAACTCTAGCTCCTTCAGGTTGACCTTGGAGATAGAAGCGGGAATTGAGGTAATTTAGCAGCTACAAAAACCATAAATGATCTCTTCTTAGCCAAATATAACTGTTTTTTCCTAAATCTTCAGCTTCTTTGGCATCTCCCTTGCCCTTGAACTGGCTTCTTGAAAAGTCATTCTTTCCTCCTTTGGTTTCTGATCTTAGACACAATCTTGGTTCTTGCCTAACCTATGGCACCACTTTTTTTTCTCCCTTAATCTCCCATTCACACTCTATAGGTAGTTGCTTCTTATTATCCTTGGTCCCTGGTCCCTCCTCCTCTCCAGAATCTCTGCCAGCAAGTATATCTACACAGCTCCATTCTGATCCCAAGTTCTCTTATGTGTTCTTTCTCTAATACTCTTCCACTTAGATGTCAGCTACATCTTCAACTCAATATGTCCAAAAAGAGACCCATGGTTCCTGCATAAAACTGTATCTCCCTATGAATTCCTTCTACTGACATAGATTTTATTTTTAGAGTCATATCTGGCTCTTTGTTTTACAACTTATTTTCAAAATTCTTTTCTGAGCAATATGCCCTTTACATTCTCTTTACCATCAATCAAGCTGTAATAATTTTCTATGAATTATGATAAAAATACAAGTGAGTGTTTAAATCTTTTAAAATTTATTATAGCAAAAGACACGTTGCCATCAATCACCTTCAAAACACTTCCTCTCACTTCAAACAGGTTTATCCTATTACTCTTGCAAATTTCTGAAGCAGTTCTCAAAGTCCTTTTCCAAGAGTTTCTTTAATTGTGCTGCTGTGGCTACATGAATGTCCTGAACTGATTCAAAATGCTTACCTTTCATGGTCATTTTGACTTTAAGGAAGATCAAGAATTTGCCCAGGGCCAGATGTGACAAGCAAGATGGATGAGGACATTGCTTAATGTCTCCACAAACTTGCCTTTTCAGCAACATTCACCATATTTTTAAAATCACATCTCAGCAAAGAGAATTTCCAGAACTGCTTCTGAAAGTGGCAAGAACAGTAGGATATGTATGAAGCTAGGGGGAGTATCTTGTGTCTTGCTCTGTAATAAGTTTTTAAAATTTAAGCACTCATTGTATTTTTCATTCATCGCTGATAGACTATTAAATCTGCCTCTTGTACAATTTCTTTTCCTTTGTAACTCCCTACCACAAAGTAATCAATATAACACTGTTAGATACCTAATTAGGATACAATTCCAATCATGTAACTCGCAACTTGTTGCTCAAAACCCTATCATGCCCTGGGTATCCAATGACTTTAAGTATGGCCCAAGCTATTTTGGGGCCATTTTTACAAATATTAGATGGAATTTTTTTTTAAGTGAACAGGACATAAACTTTGAATCAGAGAGCTTTGGTTTTCAGTTCTAATTTATCACTACTAATGTGAATAAGTTCTCACTGCAATACAGACATTAGTTCCACAACTAAACAAAAACAAAAGTAAAACACAGAGAAAATGCTAGTGAACTCATAGCAGTATTTTGTATGAATTATGGTGTCATAATATTTTTTGTTGGATTTTTAACTTCTCTTTTGTATGTCATTCATGAGTTAGCAGATAGGGAGGACTGTGTGTGTGTGTTTGTGTGTGTGTGTGGTTTTATTGTTTTGTTTGCTCTTCAGTCATTGACTGTATCTGCTTTCCTGGCTATGTTCTATGCCAAGATTGACAATAGCCCACAGGCCTGCCTTGGACTGAACCCAGCCACACCCATTCTTTCAAGTAGTGTCATAGCTGTTTTCCTTAGTTTGCAGCTTAGTTTGAAAGTTATGTCAGAGATCTCATAGCTTACAAAGCCCGCAGTATTTGCTGCCTGGCTCTGTGCAGAAAAAGTCTGCTAACTCCTATTCTTTTTCTGTACTTTTTACTCTCTCCACATTGTCTCCCCCAGTGTTGTGTTTGTAAAATACTGTATGTTCACAGCTCCTAGATACAGCCTGGTCCATATCCCTTAGAATATGATCTGGGCTTAATGACTTGCTTGTAGAACAGGGAAGAATGTCACTTCTTAGAATAGGCCATAAAAGGTGCAGTAATATCTACTTTGCTCTTTCAGATCCCATGTCTGGGAGAAGCTAATCATCCTATCATGAAGACACTCAAGCTGCCTGTCCCAGGTAGGTAGGAGCTGAGGCCACCTAATAACAGTCAGTGCCAAATGACCAGCCACATGAGAGCTGCCTTAGAAGCCATCTCTGTTATAAGAACCACCATGTGTTACCTCACAAGGAATACCGGGATAGAACTTTAAAAGGGATACCCAAACAGAACCACATAGCTAAGCCCTTCCAAACACCCGGCCATTGCAACTGCATGGGTAATAAATGGTTAAAGTTGTTTTAAGTCATCCACTTTTGAGTTAACATTCTATATAATAAAAGACATTGAATGTACCAGAACATCTTCAGTTATCATCTACAGACAAAACTCAAATGCATGTCCACAGCCTGGACATCTCCTCTGACCTCAAAACTTCATATGTAATTGCTAATGTCACATCTCTTCTTAAATATCTCAAAGTCATCAAAAAGCGAACACATGCAAGTTATTTGTCCTTTCCCACTCAAATATGATCTTTCCTCATGGCTTAGTCACTTTTCTTTTTGCTGGGATAAAATAGACAATATCCACAACTAAAAGGAGGAAAGCTTTATTTTGGCCACATTTCAATCCACAGTGGGCTGGCTCCCAGACAAGATGATGTGTCACAGGGACACAGCAGAGGAATAGTTGCTCATCTCGTAATGGTCAAGGACCAGGAGGGAGATTTAACTTTCTGAAGCACACCTATGGTGTTTTCCTCAGAACTCACCTCCTAAAAGCAAGCCAACTATAATGTACTTATAGTACAATTACCCCCCACCAAAGGTCCCACCTATGATCTCATGAGGATTTGGGAAACATCTGGGTATAAATCATAGCTCCCCAGTAATTCTCATTTCAGTAAATGGCACGATGAGCTTAATCTATGAACTACACATGTGATCGTCTGTGACGTCGCTTTCTCTTTCATATTCCATATCTAATCCAGCACCAACACCAGTTCAATTCATTGCAATATAGTTTTGAAATCAGTATATTACCTTAAGGATGTTGTTCAATGTTTCGGGCATGTGACTCTCAGGAGACATCTGCTATACAAATCATTATTTGGAGTTGATCTCTATTTCCTTCTGATAGCTTTGGGATAGTCTATACATCCTGAAGCCAAAAAGCGAATTTGTTTTGATCGGTTGATTCTACATAAAATCTTGCTTGATCTGAGTGCAAACTGAAGACCTGTGTAACTCCTCCACTCACAGAACTCTCAATGATTATCTCCCCAACAACTGTCTTTGGACTCCTCTCTGGTCCTTTTGATCAGTCAGAATCCAGTGAGGAGACAAAACTCACTTCAGTGATTATAAGAAACAAATTACCCTAAAGAGTTGTTGATCTGCCAAGGGACAAAAGACCAGCCCTGCTACAACTCAGGTTAAGAGAAAAATAGGATGACATTAGAAATATTAAAATTTAGAAACTTGCAAGAGGGACCTTGCAAAAATGAAACTTACACCTTTGATCAGGGTGTGTTGGCCAGTTAATTCTGTTGTTTCTAAAGGAGTGCAATACATCTGGTTGTCAAGTTTTGGAACAATTAAAAACTAAATAACTTCTGCTGCTAAAATGAACTCCATTGCCAGGACAGGCATTCAGCATAATTTCCTAAGGTACTGAGCTGCTCCAGACCCCCCTGGAGTAGGTCTTCACCTCCCCACAATGGCTTTGGGATGTTGGTTTGGCAGTCAATTTCCCTTTTGCTTCCCAGCTCAGCAATGTATTTTAAGCACGCCCATTTGCTTGGAGCAGATCGAAATGATTCCTTCATCTGCTTAGTCATTTTTCATGAGTCTCTGTCTATAACTCTTCATCTTCACTGCCCTTCCCCAATCCAAAGTGTTACTATTCTTTCCTCAGACTATTAGCACCATTTTCTACCTCGTCTACCTACATTCATTCTAGCCTGTTTGCTGTCTCTTCTGCATTCTGTAGTTAATGTATTCTAAATACCAACCTAAGAACATCATCTCAGATTTGCATTTCTCTTTCCCACTATCCTTAAAATAAAGGTAAGAATCTTTCCTAGGTCTCACAGGGTCTTGGGTGTCCTGACCTGACACCAAGTTACATCACGCTCCTGCTCTTTCTGTCTTCTGGCTACTACAGCCTTCTTTCCTCATCTCAAAGAGGACAAAGCCTTCAGATGCACTGACTCCCAGCCTGGGTCACTCCTCTTTTCAACTCTTCAACCATTTTATCATCACTTATCCCATACATCACAAAACAAGTGTTATTCTCCCCAAGCATCTTCTTTTCCTTCCTGAAACTACTTCACATTTCTAATCATATGATCTTACAACCTTGTATATCTTTCCTTTACAAAATTTATCAGATTGCTTGATAATATCTTCTCTGTTGGGCAATGAACTCTAGAAAAAAAGAGACGTAAGCATCCTAAGCTCTTAGTAAGAGCTTCAAGCACACAGAAGACACTTAATGGCCATATACAGAATGAATGAATGAATGAACTCTGCTGAATATCGATTGAATTTTAACATGCTTTCCCAAGATTACCTTATAATGCTTATTCTTTCCTCTGAACTTTTGGCATGCGCATGTAATTTGTTAGATATATTGCCTTCCTTTTTGACTTTAAACCCGGTATTCTCATCATACAATTGATTAAGACTTGACCTATCATTGTTGAATTCCTAGTGTCTAGCATATTGCTTTCAAGAGTGTGCAAACAACAAATTTCTATTCTTATTCTCTTATTATTCATTACCATGATTGAGAAATTAATGCTATAACAATTATAGTAAAGTTTTGCTAATTCAATTATTTATTCAAATAGTATACAACTTTTAAAGCATGCTCTTCTCAAGTAATTAAATGCTATAATTACTTAACACGCTACTAGGCAGTGCGAAGTTTCATGGATGTTAGTCCATTACCAAGCTCTTTATATTGTGAATTAATAATACGGTAATTTTTAAAATGTCTTGACGTTGACTGAAAACACAAATGTCTGCAGATGATGTTCAAAAATGGTTTAAATTACACAGATGTGATGAACATGCAGCGAAACCTTAGAAAGGCTCTAAAGAATTCTCCAAGAATGATACATGAGCCAAGGACCTGACATTCATCTTGGAGGATTTTTCTCCCCCTGAACAGGTTTGATAAAATGCCTTTTCTTCCACTTTGACCTTAAGCACTTAGAAATCACTGGTTTTACAAAAGCCCTGTGGTCCAAGTTTGTGGCAACCAGAATAGTGACTTCTGTCTCATATTTCAGTGGTACATGGTTTATCACTTTAGTTGAAGAGAGTGCTTTTACATAAAAATTTTCAGTTAGATTTCACTCCCATGCTTGTGTTGGCTTCCCCAGACTGCCATGAAGAACAGCTCTGTGCTTGCAGAGCTGGCTTCAGATGCAGTTCTGCACCTCCCCAGCCTCATCTGCCGAGTCCCCCAGCTTCACGGCAGCTGCACACATAGGTTCACTTACTGGGTTCTATGCCTCAGCAACCTTCTTGTCGTTACCATTTTTATGAAATGAGTTGATTTTATTTTAGCTCCTACACTTGCAAATGTAGTATATTACATCTTATTTTCAGAGAGGCTCTCAAATATCTTCTAGTGCTATATTTATAACTCTTTACCACTAGGTTGTCAGCCTCGTTACAGAGTGATTTACATTGCAGACCTCCCTAAATTTAGGTTAACTTTCATCCATCATCACCATCCAGATATTTTAATTTGATATATCAAGAGGCATAATAACCAATGCTTTTCCAGAGAGCTATAAATATTGGCATGGATTTTATGTTTCCACTTGACATTCAGATTATCTCAATGGATAGTGATCTCGGGCCTTCCTGTCAGCCTACTAAATACATCAAGAGTTCTTAACATGAATTTTCCAGATACTTGTAGGACCATGCAAGGTTTTTTTTAAATTGAAATGAGAAAATATATCACAAAAACATTATTTTTCTATGAGCTCATTATGTAAAATGTAATAGTCGCAAATTTTATACCACATAAAATATTTATGACATTGGAATTCCATAACTGATAAAATCATTTACTACCAATTTATAGAGTGTAAATAAATATTTAGCATGCTCATTTACCCTCAGTTCCTTTGAAGTCTGTTTGCTTTTGTTTGCTAAGCCATGCTCTCTTCCACTGTGGTAGTTTTACTACATACCCACAAAACTTGTGATGTTTTCCATTGTCAGCCTCAAATACATACTGATTGCTATCATAATCAAATCAACTTTTTGCAAACATAAAAGAGGTCACTAATAGAAATCAATCTAAATACTTTATAGGCTATTTCAAAGATATAAAATTATGCTTAATTCTGGGTCCAGGTAAATATTTCCCAGTGAACTTAGGGCACAGTCATATTCATGTCATATAAAACAAGACCTACAAAACAAATTTTCAAGTGACATCGATACTTCAGAGTTAACTAATGGCCATAGCTAGCATTTTAATTTTCTGAGATTTTCCTGTGTGCACTGAGAGAGAATGAAGTTCCATTAGATACATTTAAAAATACACTAACTATGCAAATATAACACAAACACTATTTAAATTAGTATTTCTCCAATAAAAATGTTTTAAGCTTTAAGAAATTAGATTCAATCAAAAGAAGAATTTTCATCAGAAGAAGCATTGTTGTGAATATAGTAGCCAAATCAGATGCCAAGCAGTGATGTTTTTCCCCAAATCCTTCCCACATATATGGGCTTTGGGCCTCCCTTCTTAATGTCATCCAGCTCTTGGCAGATTTTGCCAATATTGCTTCCAAATCTACAGGGTGTGAAAGAAAGAGCCAGGATCACTTATCACCATCAGTTTCTGAAGGCAGGCAGATATCAGCTTTTAAGTGGTTTTTATTGAGAGAGAGAGAGAGAGAAGAAAGAAAGAAAGAGAAAGGAAGAGAAGAGAAGAGAAGAGAAGAGAAGAGAAGAGAAGAGAAGAGAAGAGAAGAGAAGAGAAGAGAAAGAAGAGAAGAGAAGAAAGAAAGAAAGAAAGAAAAGAAAGAAAGAAAGAAAGAAAGAAAGAAAGAAAGAAAGAAAGACACACAACCCAACCTGGAATGGCCTCCATAAAGCCCTCCTTGACTCTCTCGGATGAACTTGGCTTGTCCGCAGAAATCATTTCTGGGACATCTATGGCACTGTTCTTCATGTATCTGTCTTTTCCCTCTGCTATTCCATAGAACTCATGAACCAAGGAATAATTGCACCTCACATGACTTCTAGCACACAGTCAATGTTCAATGTATATTTGTTGACTCAATTCTTCTCGACATGTTCATCAAAAAAAAAGACACACTGCACTTTTCAAATGACTACAAATAGAGGCTATAAAACTTAACAAGCCAGAAAGTCATTCATTTGAGCAAAAGTCTCTAACCCACTGTGAGACAGGACCGTTAAACAGACCTCTGAATAGCAAGTTGTCATTCCTAGATACTCTTCCTGAGCCTGAAGTTTTAAGCAACTTTTTATCAATATTCATAAGTTGGTACCAGATAATTCCAGTACTTAGTGGTTGCAAATGCCTGTTTAATTTGGCTACACAACTGTACATTTCCTGATCAAGCTGTTAATATCGCCATACATTCCCAAAACTATTTACACATGTCCATTTCCCTGAGGCAGTAGAAAAACAGTAATATTTGCCCTCCTGAAGTTTACATACATTTGAATTCTTGTACGTCTTGTATGTCAGACCATCAAAATTTAAGACAGGGTATACCTCAGTAATAGACATATTGCCTGGCATGTGTGAGACCTTGAGTATGATCCCCAACACCACCAAAAAACAAAAAATTAAATCTGAAAGTTTTCCTCAGATTACCAAACTTATAAAACATCACCTTCAATGCAATCAGCTTTTGGTTCTGGGCCCTCACACATGCTAAGTATCCACTCTACCACTGAGTTATGTCCCATTTAGTCAACATTTTCAACAATCATGAGCATTTCACTGATATTTAGACTTTTTTTAGAAGTCTATAGCATTCAGAGACAAGGTATTAAGGTGATACTGTTCTAAATAAATTCAGCAGAGGGATAAGGAAAATAGGATTTCATAGAGGAAATCTCCAGATAAATTGAAGACAGGGAGTAATAAGGAAATTGGAGAACTTGTTGCCACAGAGTTTCTTTAAGTGCAAGCCTTCATAGATTTATTTTTATAATGAAAATGTGAAACAGAAATCTACCCTTCCATCCCAACTGGATTTCCTCCAAGCACTCTGCCTTCTCCCTAATGAGTCAGAGTAGTGTGTACCATATAATGGCACAGTGCATCTGAAATGCTGACATTTCATTTTTAATTGAAATCAAAAGGAAATAGTTCCACTGGGGAACAAGAAAGTAAAGCTGGCTTTGATAAAAATTAATAGGGAAGAGAGCAAAATACTTTTCTCTGTCATAAAATAGTCCACTGTGGAAGACTGACTGTCCCAGTTCTCCTGTTTGGATCTGAGATTATCTCAAGGATTAAATTCCCTGGAAACAACACATCTTATGAGGGTGGATGAGAAATTATATTGGAGTGGACAGATTGTATGCAGTGAAAGAGGAGAAAGTATGTCTTTGCTTGTATTTTTTAAAATTACATGAATACAGAGTTCAAGGAAAAATTATTAATTTCCACTGCAAAGACAAATGATAACAAAAGCAACAGAGTTTGTATTATTCACAAAATCTCTACAAAAGTGAATCAGAAATAAGATAAGTTTACCTTTTTGAGACTAAAATTCTCACATTGGTGAGGCACACTTCTTTTTAAAAATGGTTCTATAGAAATACCTATAACAGAAGTACTTTTACCAGTTGTGGTTTGAGTAATACTAAAGATTAACACTTATCTATCTGTGAATGGGTTATAAGAATTTTAATATTTGATACTATAAGCAGTATCATGAAAATAACTTATGTCTTCAGAAAACAATTTTGCATTATCCAACAAGCCAGTCTTTGAATACAAAAGCCATAATCTAAATGAAAACATGTATCTTTAATGTCAAAATCCTTAGCACTAATCTGTACTATTTTGTACCAAAAAATATTTTCTTTCATATATAAGACATTACTCAGTGGTAACTGGTATTAAGATGCTTGAGGGTAAGGTATTTGATGCTGAGGAGTTCCCAGGCTAACATGCAAAGTACACCAGATAAATAACAGTATGTGTGATACCTGTTTAAAAAAGAGACAGAAACAGTGTTTTTTAGATGGCTATTTCAAGGAGTTGTGTAGTAAATAAAAGTAGTATTGGAATAAAATGGGGGGAAGGGAAAGTTGATGTAAGTATTAGTTTCAGAATGCAGACACTTGCACAGGTTTGCAACTTGAGTGAAAGAAGAGAAGGGAAGTTTGAACTTTCAGGAGAAGGTAGGGATAAGCAGTAGATAAATATGTCTATTTTATTTTCCACATGAGAGAAGCTTTCCAAAGCTTCTCTCTGGTGAGTTTGACTAGGTTCTTGGGCTAGCTCCAACTTAAAAGTTTTTATGTTCACTAGAACTCATCAAAATAAATGCGGTATGCTTTAAGAATGAAAGGACAGGCATTCTCATACTTTCAGAGAATTTAAGCTTGCCTTGACCTCTTGATGGTCACCTGACTCACCCAATGGAATGTACTTTTATGGTCACAGAGCAGTGAGCAATCTATCTTGTTGTATAGATCACTGATTCTCCATATGTAATAACCTTCATAAATTCTGCCTACAGAAACTTAAGGAAAATCAAGGCTGACAATGAAGTAAAAAATATGGTATAATATTAATGACAAAAATAATAAGTATCCATGAACAGAACACAAAAGCAAAGATCTCTTTATTTCCAGCTGTATCTGAAACTCCAACAAAATGTCACAAAAATCAATATCTAAATTACCGGATGGAAAGCAATTTAATGAATCTTTTGGAAAATGCTATCAAAAATAAGAAATAGATTATCTCGCTCTCAAATTTACCACAATTAAAGAAAAACTCTCCTTTGAATTGGACTGCTGCTCCCCAAAGAATCTTCCTCATACAATGAAGGATATTGCAATATGCTTTGAATAGATGTTTAAAATCTCTCTCATAAGTTCTAGAAATCTCACATTGAAATAGTCCCAGCTTGACAGCTCTGCAATAACCATTAAATATTAAAATAACATTAAAGAGCAACTGCTCAGCTCATAGATTAAGCTACAAAACTCGGGTTCACACTAATGGGACTCACATAGCTAAATCCCCATGTGCTGTAATGAAAATTTACCCTCAAGGATCCAAGGATCAGACACAGTCAAGGAAATGATGAAATCACTTTTTTAAAAAATCCATGTAAGGCCAAAGAAACTGTTATAATTTATAGAATTTCAATCACCTGATAGAAATCAAATTGTTTGAAATTCATCAGCAGGCAGCTTTGCATTCATATATATTTGTGATATAATAAAATTCAAACTTCTATTGCAAGATAATTTGGGACATTTCAAAGACATGTATGAAGTTGTTTTTTTAATGTGTCTCATTTATGATGATACCCTAAAGCCAAAACCTAGTTTTAAATATTTTTACATGTACTATTTTTATACATATCATTGTCGTAGTCGTTAAGCTAAAGGAATACTTTTTGTTGTTCATATATGTTTAATGTAAAATGAAATGAGCTAGTATAAGTAATCAATAGCATAAGTATTTCAAATTATATGAGGATCTTAACTTCTCAAAAAAATTTCTTTGAAAAAATTATAGAAATTTTCATGTCATGACCATACATTATAATAATCAATTGTGTTAACTATCTAGAAGTAGTTTCAAATTATTAAAAAGACAATACATTTTATTTTGTTTTAAACTGATGGGTAAAACTTTATGTATTTATTATATAGACAGGGTATTTTCAGGAAATATTCTAGCCTAAAATTGAATTTATTCAAATGGCAAACTAAGACAAATCTTAAATTTTCTAAGTCATTTAATTAACTATAAAATGAAAAAGATGGGCTTGAGAATTTCATGTTTTCCAGTCTATGATTTTTGTTTGTGATAGCTAATTTGGTTCACACTATCTGGCTTTTCCAATCCTCTGACTCTTACCTTTAATATACACACACACACACACACACACAGATTTTTAATTCTTATATATGACTCTGGTATAAATGAATTTATAATATTCTGTGAAATTCCTACAGTTCAGTGTCAAAATATTTACTAAAGTTGAAAGAAGTTTTGATATAAGGAAGAAGGATGATACTGTTTTACAAATAAAGCACTGGATATAAAAACTGGAAATCTAACTTCATTACTGTACTAACTAACAGTATGACCTTGAATAGATCGCTTCATGTCTTTGGATTTCAAATTCCTTTTTTAAAAAATGCAGAAGTTGGACAAGATAGTCACTAAGCACATGCCCATATCTAAGATTAGATCCTTCAAACTGACATATCACTATTATAAACTGAACAGAATAAAAATCACATGATCATCTCAACAGATGTCTTAAAAGCATTTGACAAAAATCAAGATAATTTTATGATTCTGAACAAGCTAAATACACAGCAATGTACCACAATGTAGTAAAGGCCATATTTAATAAACCTATGTTATACTTAATCACGAAAAAGCTGAAAGGTATTTTTTTCCTCCCCTAAGAGTAGAACAAGAATGCTTATTTTTACCAGTTGTATTCACTGTACCATTTAAGGTCACAGAGCACTTAAGCAAGAAAGAAGGGGAAAATGCACTTGAGCTGGAAAAGAAGAAGCAAAAAATTTCTGTTTTTTAAATAACATGATCTTGAATGTATAAAACACTAAAATCTGGGCCAAGGATATAGCTCAGCATCACAGCATCTGCCTGGCAAGTAAAAGGTCATGAGTTTGATTGCCATTACCAAAAAAAAAAAAAAAATCCTAAAAGTTATGTACATATAAACACACACACAAACTACTTTAATTATTCAAATTTAAAAAATAGATTGAACTTCTAGGAAATTTAACAACCTCATTTATAATAATTTCAAAATGAATAAAATAGTTAGAAATAAGCTTGATGAAATAGATTATGACTTGCACACTGAAAACTGTGAAACATTGATGAAGAACTGAAGAAGACACAAATAAATGGAAAATATCCCATGTAAGGCCAGGGGTTTAGCTCAGCAGCATAAGTGCCTGCCTGGTAAGCACAAGGTTATGAGTTCAATCTCTGGTCCAAAAAAAAAAATCCCATGTGCAAGGACTGGAAGGTTTAGTATTATTAAAACATCAATACTACTTGAAGTGACATACAGATTTAATGCAATCCCTATGAAAATTTCAATGGAATTTTGCAAATAGAAAAAAAATTACTAACATTTCTACAGTGCCACAGAAGACCCCAAGTAACCAAAGCAATCTTTAAAAAGAAGAATAAAACTAGAGACATCATAATTCCTAATTTCAAAACACATTATAGAGATGACTTCCAGCCCACTGGCACTGGGCCCAGGAGAGTTTGGAACCATTGTTCCCAGCGGTTGGATGCCCACCCAGCTCTCTCCAACAAGACTACAGCTTGCTCGGGAGGTATTGTGGGCCTAAGTGGACCACACCCAGTGACCATCATTCAATGCCAAGAGCCAAGGGCACAGGAGGTGATTTCCAACATGCCTGGGGGAAGCTATGGAACAGCACTCAAAACACAGAAACATAGGATAATTACAAGATGAAAGACCAAAATGCAATCTCAAGCCTCCATCCCATCCCAAGAAAGCCTGGGAGCCATGTACATATAAGAAAATGCAAGCCATACACATGAAATGCCTGAAATGGTATCAACTGAAATAGAGCAGGAAATCCCGGAAGCTATGAAGGAACTCAAATCAGAAATAATCTCCCAGGTAAAAGAAGAAATGATAAAACTAGTGGAAGAAATACTGAACACATCAAAAAAAGACACAGTTAAAAAATTAGAAGAACAAAGCAAAAAGATAGAATCGCTGAATGAACAGTATAAAAAACAAACAATATATGAAGCAAATTCAAAGAGATATAGAGGAAATCAAAAATTCTATTGAAAGTTGCAAAAACCACCTCAACAAAAATGAAGATAGAATTTCAGACCTCGAAGATAAGACTGTAGCTAGTGAACAGGAAAGGAAAGATCTTTTAAAATTAACAAGGAATCAGGAATAACAATTCAGCAGCTGCAAGATGATGCAAAGAAAAACAAGATAAGATAAATAGGGATAAATGAAAAAGAAGGGGACAAAACAAAATGATATCAAGAGGCTATTTACAGAAGTAATTGTTGAAAATTTCCCAAACATGAGAAGGAAAACTGACATATGAAATAGTGAAGCATATAGAACTCCAAATAGCCATAACCAAAATAAAAATACACCCAGACATATATTAATCACCATCCCAGAAATCCAACATAAGAACAGAATATTAAAAGCTGTTAGAGAGAAAAGACAGATCACCTATAAAGGAAAACCTATCAGAATCACAGCAGACTTCTCAACACAAACAATGAAGTCAAGAAGAGCATGGAGTGAAGTGTTTCAGATACTAAAGGAAAATGACTTCCAACCCAGACTGCTGTACCCTGCAAAACTGTCCTTCAAAATGGATGGAGAAATAAGATACTTCCATGACAAATGAGAGCTAAAGAACTTCATGATCGCCAAACCCACCCTGCAAAGAATACTGAAAGACATTCTAGATACACATAGGAAAAAACCACTAAGCAAGACAGACAATTAAACAGAATGGAAAGTTAAGATACAACAGCAGAAAGATAACATGTCAACAATAAACCAATATATAACAGTTATAACCATTAATGTAAATGGCCTCAATTCACCAATTAAAAAAAACAGACTAGCAGAATGGATCAAGAAACAACGTCCAACCATATGCTGTCTACAAGAAACCCATCTAAACCAAAAGGAAACTCATAGACTGAAAGTCAAAGCATGGAAAACAATACTTCATGAAACAGAAATCAAAAGAAAAAAAATGGGGATAGCTATTCTGTTTGCAGATGATGTGAACTTCAAACCAAGAATGATCCAAAGACATAAAGACAGTCACTACATACTAGTTAGAGGAAAACTTCTAGAAGAAGAGATAACAATCTTAAATATATATTCACCAAATTCCAGAGCACCAAGATATACAAAGCAAGTATTAACAGAAATAAAAAATCAAATAAGCAATAACACAATTAAAACAGGAGACCTTAACATGTCATTGACACAAAGGGACAGATCAACTAGACAGAAAATCAGCAAATAAATAACAGACCTGAATCACACCTCTGAACAAAAGGACTTGATAGACAAATACAGTGTTCCATCCAACAACATCAAAATATATATTCTTCTCAGCAGTATATGGGACATTTTCTAAAACAGACCATATACTAGCCCACAGAACATATTTCAGTAAATGCAAAAGAATTGAAATTGTCCCATGCATGTTATCGGGTCATAATGCCATGAAACTAGAAATTAAGGATAAAAGAAATGGCAAAAACCCCACAAACACATGGAAATTGAATAATACACCCTTGAACAATCAGTGGATCCCAGAGGAAATTAAAGAAGAAATTAAACAATATCTACAAGCAAACAAAAATATAAATACAACTTACTAGAATCTGTGGGATATAATGAAAGTGGTCCTCAGAGGAAAATCTATTGCACTGAGTTCTCACATCAGGAAAACAGAATGAACACAAATAAACAACCTGATACTACACCTGAAACATCTGGAAAAAGAAGAGCAAGCCAAGCCCAAAGCCAGAAGAAGGGAGGAAATTATAAAGATCAGAGCAGAAATTAATGCAATAGAGACTAAGAAAATAATACAAAGAATCAATGAATCAAAGAGTTGGTTCTTTGAAAGAATAAATAAAATTGATAAGCCCCTAGTCAACCTTATTTGAAAAAAAGAAAAGAAAAGACTCAAATTCATGCAATAAGGAATGAAAAACTTGAAATCACTGCAGATTCTGTGGAAATACAGAAGATCATCAACACCTATTTCAAAAATCTCTACTCTCATAGGTGCAATAACACAGAAAAAATGGACAGATTCCTAGAAACATATGAACTAATAAAGCTGGGTCAAGAAGATATAAAACTGCTGAATAACCAAATTTGTATCAATGAAATTGAAAATGTAGTTAAGTCCTTACCAAAAAAGAAGAGCCCAGGCCCAGACAGATTCACTGCAGAATTCCACAAGAAATACAAAGAAGACTTAATGCCGACACTCCTCAAACTCTTCAATGAAACTGAAAGGGAAGCAATTCTTCCTAAGTCATTTCTGGAAGCAAATATTACTCTAGAACCAAAACCTGAGAAAGACCCAGCTGAAAAAGAGAACTACAGGCCAGTCTCCCTACCGAACATAGGTGCAAAATTCTCAATAAAATATTGGCAAACAGGATGCAACAAATCATCAAGAAGATTATACACCGCAATCAAGTGGGAATCATCCCAGTCATGCAGCGATGGTTCAACATACATAAATCAATAAATGTAATCCACCATATCAATTGAGCCAAAAATAAGAATCACATAATCATTTCTATAGATACTGAAAAAGCTTTTGATAAGGTCCAACACCCATTCATGATAAGAACCTTATAGAGAATTGGAATAGATGGTCTTTACCTCAATATAGTAAAGGCCATCTATGACAAACCAATAGCATCATATTAAATGGCCAAAAACTGAAAGCCTTTACCTTGAAATCAGGCACAAGACAAGGATGTCCCTTATCACCACTCCGATCCAACATAGTACTGGAAATACTAGCCAGAGAAATTAGACAAGAGAGAAATAAAAGGAGTGAAGATAGGAAAAGAGGAAGTTAAATTATCATTATTTGCAGAGGACATGATACTCTACACAGAAGACACCCAAACCTCCATTGAAAGACTCCTAGATATAATAAATAAATTGAGCAATGTAGTTGGATACAAAGTCAATACTCAAAAATCAATAGCATTCTTATACACTAACAAAAAATCACCGAGAGAAAAATAAGAAAAGCCGCATTCTTCACACTACCATCCAAAAAAATAAAATACTTGGGAATTAATCTAACAAAAGAAGCAAAAGATCTATACAGGGAAAATTATAATACCCTGAAAAAGAAATTAAAGAGTACCTCAAAAAATGGAAAGACATCCCTTGTTCATGGATAGGAAGAATAAATACTGTGAAAATAACCATTCTCCCAAAATTGTTATACAGATTCAATGAAATCCCAATGAAGATCCAACTAACATACCTCATAGATCTAGAGAAATCACTCCTAAAATTCATCTGGAACTGGAAAAGACCTAGAATAGCAAAAGCAATTCTAAGTAACCAAGGCAAGGCAGGAGGCATCACAATCCCTGACTTGAAGTTATACTACAAAGCTACCATAATAAATTCAACATGGTATTGGAATAAAAACAGATCTGAAGAGGAATGGAATAGATTAGAAGATAAAACCACAACTACAAACATGCTCAACCACCTTATCTTTGATAATGGAGCCAAACATTTTCACTGGAAGAACGATAGTTTCTTTAATAAATGGTGCTGGAAAAACTGGCTATCCATATGCCAAAAACTAAAATTAGACTAATGCCTATCACCATGTACTAAGCTAAAATCTAAATGGATCAAAGATCTAAATATTAAAGCAGAAACACCAAATCTGTTGCAAGACAAAGTAGGTAAAAATCTTGAAGACATTGGGGTAGGTAGAGAATTCACGAACAAGAATCAAACTGCATGGAAATACTTCCCAGAATCAATAACTGGGATCACATCTTATTAAAGACTTTCTGCATGTTGAAAGAAATCTCCAGCATAGTGAAAAACAAACCCACAAATTGGGAAAAAATCTTAGTGAACTGTCCCTCACACAAAGGACTTCTGTCTAGAAATTATAAAGAATTAAAAAAAATCAGACCCCCGAATTTCAAAGACCCAATCCAAAAATGAGCATCTGAGATGAACACACAGTTCTCAGATGAAGAAATATGAATGGCAAATAAATATATGAAAAAATGTTCATCACCATTGGTCATTAGAGAAATGCAAATTAAAACCACACTGAGATTCCATCTCACTCCAGAAAGAATGGCCAGGATCAACAAAACTACCAATAACAAATGCTGGAGAGGCTGCGAGGAAAAAGGAACTCTTCTGCACTATTGGTGGGAGTGTAGACTGGTGCAACCACTGTGGAGGTGAGTCTGGAGCTTCCTCAAAAAGCTAGGTTTGGAAGTCCCTTTTGACCCAGCTATTCCACTCTTAGGCATATTCCCAGAAGAACTAAAAACATCATACCATGGTGATACATGTGCACCCATGTTTATAGCAGCACAATTTATAATAGCCAGATCTTGGAAACAACCTAAGTGCCCATCAACTGAGGAATGGATTAAAAAAATTGTGGTACTTTTATACAATAGAGTACTACTCAGCTATAAAGAATGATCACATGGAAATATTTATAAATAAATGAAGACAACTTGAAACCATACTCATAAGCAAAATAAATCAAACTTCCATGCATAAATACCATATAGTCACCCTAGTGTAAGAAATGGTAAGAGTATATAAGATTTTATGGTAATCATGATTCCCCGTTACATTGCTTTGAAGCCTTATAATGTTTTCATTTATTACTTGGAATGGTTTTATTCTCTTTTGCTTGATTTCATTATGTGTAATGGCATGAACAGCTATTTTAAGGAAAACAAGATATTATGGCAGCCATTGCTGATTTAATATCATCTTGCTTTGAAGTCCTAACACGCTTTTGTTATTCTATTGCCATTGGTTCTATTATGTTGTGTCTCATAGGATTTTAATATATATGATAGTATAAACAAATTTTTTATGGAAAATGAGATATTATCATAGCCATTGTTCATTTTCTGTTAATTTGGTTCAGAATATCGTGTAGTACTTTCATTCCCTTGAATAGTTTTATTCTATTTTGTTATGTTTGATATTATTGTGTATGAAGCTACACTTAACTATTTCAGAGAAAGAGACATTATGGTACCTACTGTTTTTTTTATTTTAAGGTAGGTACTGTTAATATCCAGTTGCCTTGTGAAATGCTGTGTTGCTTACATTATTCTGTTCTGATCTGCTTTTCTCTGTCCTCTTTTGTTTTATTCTATGTAAAGTAAAAAAAAATTAAAAAATAAACACATTACAAATGTATGGAATTAGACAAATGGAACCAGATAGAGAACTCAGAAAAAAAAATGTATTATGTAAATCCAAAGTGGGGGAAAGAAGTCTTTTCAATAGATAGTGATGCAAAAATTTGTTATCTACATGCAAAAGAATGAAATTGGACCCTTCACTATATGAAATAATGAACTCAAAATTACATTGAAGATTTAAATCTAAGACCCAAAAGTTGTAAAATTCCTGCAAAAACACAGAGAAAGTAACTTCATAATATTAGTCTTGGGAAAGTTTTGATGAGTATTACACCACAAACACAGTCAGCAAAACCAAAATTAGACAAGTAGAGCCAAATCAAGGAAAAGAATCCTTTATAGCAAAGAAAACAATAAAATGATAAAACAAATTGTAGGATGGGATAAACCAAAGCAAAAAGGCAGAAGGGCTATGTTTAAAAACCATATGTTTGGTAAGTATGTAACACCCAAGATATACAACACACACAAATACCTTTAACTCAATAGCAAAAAAAAAAAAAAAAAAGTAGATTTAAAAATTGGCAAAGGAGAAAACCAGCAGCTCCAGAGCTCCAACCATGGAGGAACTCAGGGCATAGCACACAAAAGCAGTTTTCCCTCCCTCTCAGTAGGGGCCCCTAGCCTGAACTGGGAGGAGAACCAGCAGGCCCAAAGCTCTGACCATGGAGGGACTCAAGACACAGCACAGAAAGGCAATTTGCCCACCCTCTGTCAGCTTCCCTGGCATGAGGCAGGAGAAGAATTACTCAGCGGCTCCCATGAGCCTACAGGTGTGCAGGCTGAGAATCAGACTCCACCCCCACTCCCTCCACCCCCCATTAGCAAGTGAGAGCCAGAGATCTAGACAGCTTTTGAGGGGTTGACCATATGCAATGTAGTAAATAGGGGGAATTTCCTTCTACCATCTCTATGAAGGCAAATATTGTTATCACTGTTTTGCTTTGTTCTGATTAATGGTATTGCTCTATTCAATGTTCAGTTTTGATAAGTTCTAGAATGTCCTGTATTTCCTTTGATTTGGCTATACCTGATTGAAAGAACAATTGTGAAGATAACGGGATATACTATGGTACCAATTACTGTTATGCCAATAACCTGCTGAGGGTTTCTATACCAATTTCACTGTGCTGTCTCAGTTGGCTTTGTTCTGTCTTGTTCTGTTGTATTTTGCTACCTTCAAAATAATTACAATTAAATAAATAAACAATAAGTAAATAAAAAGTAAGGTCAGGGATTTAGCTCAGCAGCCTAAGTGCCTACCTCACAAATACAAGGTCATGAGTTTGACCTCCAGTACAAAAAAATAAATAAATAAAAATAAAATTAAATAACAACAACAAAACAGATCAGTAAGGTACTGAGCAAGCTGAAACATGATATAACTAAACAGATAATGGACTTGAAAAGCAAAAGGAGGAAAAGAAAGCACTCTAAAGGATATAACTGCATGTATGTTTAGGATTGATAACTATGTTGCTAAGTTTTTGTTGGATTGTTGAATAGAACTGTTTGCAGCCTCACTATTTGAATGTCCATCTTGGATGCTTTAATTCTGTAACTTGAACAACTATATCTAGAAGACATTATGTAATTTATCAACTAGTGATTTCTTACTGTTTATTTTTTCTTTTTCTTTGAAATTTTGTATTGTTTCTTCCCTTTTTTCTATTTTGCTTTTGTTTTTCCTTTTTAAATAAAATAAAAAATAAATTGGCAAAGGACTTGAACAGGTATTTCTTCAAAGAAGACAAATAGAGAGAGACTACTTCGCAACAGCAGGAACTCCAGCCAGAAGCGCCCGGGACCCATTTAGATGCCTGCCTCTCCCAGGACCCCACCTTCTCCACAGAGACCACCTTGCAGCAGCAGGAACTCCAGCCAGAGGTGCCCAGGACCAGCATGGATGCTGGCCTCTTCTGGGGCCCCGCCTTCTTCGCAGAGACCACTTCACGGCTGCCATAACTCCAGCCAGAGGCATCCGTGGATGGCCTGGATGCAGGCTTCTCCTGCGGCCCTGCCTTCTCAGCAGAGATCACTTCCAGGCACTGGTAATTTCGGCCAGAGGTGCCCAGGTCAGCTTAGACTCCGACCTCCCCTGCGGCCTTCCTTCTCCACAGACAACCTTTTGGGACCAGAGAACTCCAGCCAGAGCACCCACCCTTTCTCCCAGAAACTTGCACTACAGCAGATTAACCATGCTAGCTTGAGGGGAGATTCAGTGACTGCCTCACCCAAATGGAAGATCTTTGCAGGCTCCAATCAGTTTGGTGAGTATACCTCTAAAATAGAGGTATGCAGTGGGTAAATAGGGCCATTAGTAAAGCTCCCTCCAACTAACCATAAGACTTTAGTGAGTCTGACAAGAGTGGGGGTGACTCCTTCCTGCACACAGAAAACACCAGGCAGAGTGAGCAGTGTGCCAATAGGGCTCCCCCAACTTGCAGAAAATCAAAAGGGCTTATGAGACACACAAGCACACAGTAGAGCCTCAGCCAACACAAATAGTATAGGCAGGGACATTTTGTGACCTGGAATAACCTGAAGATAAAGTAATAGCAAGAACTAAAAGTTGAGCTACATCAATACTACTAGGCTTGACAGCCCAGGAAGAACATAAAACTCAACCAATAGGCCTAGCAGTGGGAAGTCAGGTGACTGGCCCACCTCTTCATTATGGGACCCAGCAATTGGATAAATATTAGCCTTACATTAGGACCCCAAAATACATACTACCAACAGTTGACACTAGTGGGATTGAAGGACCAAATATTAACTCAAAAGGGGAAAATGGCAAAAGGAAAAGCAAAATGCAATCTCCAACATCTAGCCCACCTGGGGCAAGCACAAAAGACATTGAAATGAGGACTTCAAAAGTAACACACCAGAAACCTCTGAAAAGATAGCGAGTGAAATAAAAAAACAACTCCATGAGGCTATAGAGAAAATCAAATTAGAAAGATAGAAATAACAACCTTAGTAAAGGAGTTGCTGAGTGCAGCTAAAGAAGAAATAGAGAAAAAAGTACAGGAGCATGGAAAACTGATTGAAACCTTGAATGAACCATATAGAAAACATGCAGACTTCATGAAAGAAACTCAAAGAGACATCCAAGCAACAAAAAATTCTATTCAAAGTGTGCAAAACCTTTTCAATGAAACTGAGGATAGGATTTTGGACCTCAAGGACAGGATCACAATTAGTGATCATGAAAGGATAAAACTTTTAAAAATAACAAAGCAGCATGAAGTGACAATCCAACAGCTTCAATATGATGCCAACAGAAAAAAATATAAGGTTAATAGGCATCAGTGAAGAGGCAGGAGTCAATGCAAATGACAAAGCCAAAATAGTCACAGATGTAATAGAAAAAAATTTCCCAAACATGGGGGGGAATCTGATATGCAGAAAAGTGAGGCATATGGAATGCCAAACAGTCACAACCAACATAAAGCTACATCAAGACATATAGTAATTAAGGTTTCAGACATACAGCATAAAAAGAGAATACTAAAATCTGTCAGACACAATTCACCTATCAAGGAAAGCCCATTAGAATTACAGCAGACTTTTCAGTACAAACCCTCAAGTCAAGATAATCCTGGAGTGAGATATTTCAAGCCTGAAAAGAAAACAACTTTCAACCCAGACTGATGTATCCAGCAAAACTTTCATTCAGATTTAATGGAGAAACAACATACTTCCATGAAAAGAACAACTGAAGAAATTCACATTCACCAAGTCAACTCTAGAAAGAGTATTGAAAAACATACTAGATAACGATAAAAATGACCATAACCCCCAGAACAACACGGACTTTGGTGAGTGCTGAGAGCTGGATTCCCCAGAGCAGGATGACCAGCTAGATGACATATTGGATTTGGGCAGGACAGGCTTGAATTGAAAACTGAAGAACTGTCAGTCAGTGGCTTCTGGCCCAAAGTGGATTGGTGGGATCTGCTTGGGCTGGGCCATGCCCCTGGTTAGGACCCAATAGCCAGGGAGAAGGCTGTCCCAAACCAGTGACATCTGCAGGGCACACACTAGTGTGCTGAAGACACTCACTGGTTGACTGTCTTAGAGGGGAGGGGCTGGCCCACATTGCCCCTGTGTGCACCTCACAAATCAACAGCAAACAGGAGAGACCAGCAATCACCTAGCCAGTCGCTTCAGAAAAACTGTAAGAAATACGAAAAGGTCCTGAGACCTCCACCATTCATCTGTCTGAAAGAAACCAGAAACATGACTAGACAAAGAAACAACAAAAAGCCTCCAACCACTGACCCAGGGAAAATAAGTCCAGGAGAGGTAAATACAGAGGAGACTGAGGACAGCAAGCATGCAATAACAGACACAGCCTCATCAGAAATAAAGAAATACTTCCGTGACTTCATCAATGAATTTAAATCTGAAATTCTAACTCAGGTGAAGCAAGATATAAGAAGATTAATAAAAGAAATGCTGGGCACTCCTCAAGAAGACACAAATAGGAGAATGGAGGAACCCAGAGAAAGGAGAGAAGCCTTTGATGAAGAATATAAACAAAATCTACAATACATGAAACAGATCCAAAGAGAATATCAGGAAATTAAAAACGCCATTGAAAGCTGTCAAAACTTCTTGACAGAAACTAAAGACAGACTGTCAAAACTTGATAGATTTGCAATGTATGATTGCAAAAGGAAGGATATCTTAAAAATAATAAGGAACCAGGAAGTAACAATACAAAGGATAGAAGATGACAAGAGAATTTATAACTTAAGAATAAAAAACATGAATAAAGAAGCAGGGACAAATACAAATGAAATAAAAAGTATCCACAGAAATAATTAAGGAAAACTTCCCAAGCATAGGAAATGGAAGTGATGTTCAGATATATGAGGCATACAGAATTCCAGCCAGCTACAACCAAAACAGATCTACACCCAGACATATAATAATCAGAATCCCATAAATCCATCACAAGAACAGAATATTAAAAACAGTCAGAGAAAAGAAACAGATTGCCTGTAAAGGAAAACTCATCAAAATTACAGCAGAGTTCTCAATGCAAAGTGTCAAATCAAGAAAAGCTTGGAGTGAAATATTCCAAGTCCTGAAAGAAAATACCTCCAACCCAGATTGATGTACCCTGCAAAACTGTCTCTGAAAATTAATAGAGAGACAGATATTTCCAAGACAAAGAGGAACTGGAAAGAATATCCAACCCTGCAAAGAATACTGAAGGACATTCTAGAGAGAGAAAAGAAAATCACCAGGATTCCAGGAACAATGGCAGAAAGGCCTCAATGAAAGAGGCAGACAGTGAAATGAAGGAGAAAAGTAAACAACAATGACAGAAAAATAGCGTAGCAGAGAGAAAACAAAAAGATTGGCTATACTGCTGTTTTGCCTTGACTGATTTTATTCAAATCTGGTATGCTTGATTGTATCAAGTCTGAGAGTAGAGGCAACTACTCTGAAGATGGCAAGATTCAATAGGATACCTATTCTGGTTTGATTATTAACTGCCTTTGAAGCCCTATTATGTCTCCAATGTTTGGTTTTTATTAATAGTGCTATGTACTGCTATGTTTAATTATATTATGCCTGACGATATAGACAATTTTATTGAAAATAACAAGAGACTTCATAGTAACTACCATAGATCACCCTAGTATTGTGGTTTTATTTGTCCTTTTTATTCATGTTTTTCTAAGAATTTGTTTTGCTAACTTGTTTTGATTTGTTTTTTCCTCTAATACAGAAAGGCTAGGTATACATGTAGAGACTTATACATGTGTAGAACTCCTAAACAGTTTATAAGAATTGATTATCATTATTGTAAAAAAAAGGGGAAAAGAAAGTACTTTAAAGGATATAACTGTATGTATGTTTAAGTATGTAGGATTGATAATCATATTACTAAGTTTTTGTTGAGTAGATGAACAGAACTGATTGCAGTCTCACTGTTTAAATGTCCACTAGTAATTTCTTACTATTTTTGGAAACTATGTATTATTTGTACCCTCTTTCTGTTCCTTTTTTTTCCTTTAAATAAAAAAAAAGATGCCTGGAATGAAAAAAAAAAAAAGGATGTATGATAAGAAACAGGATCCCACAATATGCTGTATACAAGAAACACATCTGACCCAAAAGGAAACTCAGATTAAAAGTCAAAGGATGGAAAACAGTATTCCATGCAACAGGAACCCAGAAAACAGCAGGGGTAACTGTTCTATTTGCAGACAACATGAACTTCAAACCTAAAATGATTAAAAGAGATCAAGAAGTTCACTACATACTCATTAGTAGAAAAATTCAAGAGGAAGAACTTATAAATATATATGCACCAAATACAGGAGCTCCCAATTATATAAGACAAGTACTAACAGACATGAAAAACCAAATACACAAGAACACAATTATAACAGGGGACCTTAATACCCCATTTTCACAAAGAGATAGATCAACTAGACAAAAAGTCAACAAAGAAATAATAGAACTGAATTATACCTGAGAGTGATTGGACTCAGTAGATGTTTAAGAGTGTTCCACCCAACCACATCAGAATACACATTCTTCTCAGTTGCACATGGGACATTCTCCAAAATAGACCATGTATTATCCCATAAAACATTCTTAAGTAACTGCAGATGTATTGAAATTATTCCATGCATACTATTTGACCATAGCATACTGAAATTGGAAATTAATGGCAAAAAACCTGCAAAACCTGCATAAATACATGGAAATTAAATAACAACCTTTTAAACAACCAGTGGGCTACAGATGAAATTAAAGAAGAAATAAAGCAATACCTACAATTCAATGAAAATGCAAAAACAACATACTGTAACCTGTGGGGTACAACAAAGGCGGTCTTAAGAGGGAAATATATAGCAAAAAATAGTCATGTCAAGAAAACAGAACAAGCATAAATAAGCAACCTAATGCTTCATCTCAAGCTTCTTGAAAAAGAAGAGCAAGTTAAACCCAAAGCTCATAGAAGAGAGGAAATTGTAAAGATTGGAGAAGAAATCAATGCAATTGAAACTAAAAAAAAAAAAACAACAAAGAACTAATGAATCAAAAAGCTGGTTTTTTTGAGTGAATAAACAAACCTCTAGAAACCTCCTAAAGAAAAAGAAAGAAAAAATCCAAATTCACACAATAAGGACTGAACAGGGGGAAATTACTACAGATCCCATGGAAATTCAAAAGATCATGAATACCTACTTTGTAAATCTCTTCTCACATAGAGTGGAAAACACAGAGGAATTGGACAGATTTCTAGAAGCATATGAATTACCAAAGCTCGACCAAGAAGATAAAGCAATTTTGAGTAACCTAATATCACTTATTGAAATTGAAAACATAATTAAAAACACTAACAAAGAAAAGCCGAGGTCCTGATGGACTCACAGCTGATTTCTACAATAAATTTATAGAAGATTTGATGCCAATACTCCTTAAACTCTTCAATGAAATTGAAAAGGAAGCATTCCTGGAGGCAAGTATCACTCTCATACCAAAATCAGAGTAAGACCCAACCAAAAAGGAGAACTATACAGCAATATCACTAATGAACACTGATGCAAAGATTCTCAATAAAATACTGGCAAATAGAATGCAGCAAATCATCAAGAAGATTATACATCATGACCAAGTGGGATTCATTCCAGAAATGCAGGGATGGCTTAACATATGCAAATCAATAAATGTGATACACCACAACAGAGCCAAAAACAGAAACCACACGGTCATGTCAATAGATGCATAAAAAGCTTTTGATAAAGTCCAAAGCATGTTCATGATAAAAACCCTTCAGAAACTTGGAATACACAGTGTCTACCTCAATCTTATAAAGACCATCTATGACAAACCAACAGCCAACATTGTACTAAACAGACAAAAACTGAAACCTTTCACTTTAAAATCAGGAGCAAGACAAGGATGTCCACTGTCACCACTCTTTTTCAATATAGTTCTGGAAACACTAGCCAGGGCAATCAGACAAAAGAGGGAAATAAAAAGAATAAAGATAGGAAAGGAAGAAGTTAAATTATCACTATTTGTAGATGACATAATACTCTATATAGAAGACCCAAAAAACTCCATTAAAAAACTACTAGAAGTAATACACAAATTCAACAGCATAGGTGGATACAAAGACAGTGTTCAAAAATCAATAGCATTCCTGCACACAAACAAAAAACTCACTGAGAGACAAATTATGGAAATATCACCCTTCACAATAGCATTGAAAAAAAATGAAATACTTAGGAATCAACCTAACTAGAATATAAAAGACCTATATGATGAAAATTATACTATGCTAAAAAAAGGAGATTGAAGAGAATATTAGAAAATGGAAGGATATTCCTTGCTCTTGGTTAGGCAGAACCTACATTGTGAAAATGGCCATACTCCCAAAACCGTTATACAGATTTAATGCAATCTCAATCAAAGTACCATTAACATACCTCACAGATCTAGAGAAAACACTCCTAAAATTCATTTGGAAACAGAAGAAACCTAGAATAGCAAGGGCAATTCTGGGCAACAAAGGCAAGACAAGAGTTATCTCAAGTCCTGACTTGAAACTATACTACAAAGCCACAATGATAAAATCAGCCTGGTACTGGCAAAGAAATAGACATGAGGATCAATGGAACAGATTAGAAGATGCAAGCACAACTACAAAGACACTTAGCCACCTAATATTTGACAAAGGGGCTAAACATGTTCACTGGAAGAAGGACAGCCTCTTTAATAAATGGTGTTGGAAAAATTGGCTCTCCACATGACGAAGGCTGAAACTAGACTCATGCCTATCACCATGCACACAACTAAAGTGTAAAAGGATCAAAGATCTAAATATTAAAACAGAAACATTAAAACTACTGGAAGACAAGGTAGGTAGAAATCTTGGAGACATAGGGGTAGGCAGAGAATTCATGAACAAAATCCAAACTGCACGGGAAACATTTTAAAGAATCAACAACTGGGATCTCATATTATTGAAAAGTTTCTGCATTTTAAAAGAAATCATCAAAAGAGTGAAAAAGAAAACCCATAGAATGGGAAAGAATTTTAGCCAACAACCCCTTAAACAAAGGACTTATATCCAGAACACATAAAGAATTGAAAAACATCAAACCCCCCAAATTCAAAGACCCTTTCCAAAAATGGGCATCTGAAATGAACACACAGTTCTCAGAGGAAGATATACAAATGTCAAATAAATACATGAAGCAATGTTCACCATCACTGGTCATTCAAGACGTGCAGATTAAAACAGCATTGGGATTTCATCTCACTCTGGAAAGAATAACTGCCATCAAGAAAACAACTGATAACAAATGTTGGCGAGGCTGAGAGGAAAAAAGAACACTGCTCCACTGTTGGTGGGAGTGTGCAGCCACTATAGAAATCAGTATGGCGATTTCTCAGAAGACTGTGATTGGAAGTTCCATTCAACCCAGCTATTCCCCTCCAGGGTATTTTCCCAGAAAATCTGAAAAGGTCATATCACGGTGATATATGTGCCCACATGTTCGTAGCAGCACAATTTGTAATAGCTAAATCTTGGATACAACCAAAATGCCCATCAACTGCAGAGTGGATGAAAAAGATGTGGTATTTTTATAGAATAGAATATTACTCATCTATTAAAAAGAATGATCTTGAGGTCTTCATATTGAAATGGAGGCAAATTGAGCCTATTCTCATAAGTGAAATAAATAAGAATCATATTTATAAATATCACATTGTGTCTCTAGTGTAAAAAGTAATAAGAAGAGTAGAAGTAATAAAACCCAAAATGTGTAATTGCTATTGTGAAAAACAGAGGAAAAGAAAGTGCTCTAAAGGATATAACTGCATGTATGTTTTAAGTGTGTAGGATTGATAAACATATTACTGAGTTTTTGTTGGATCATTGAATAGAACTGTTTGCAGTCTCACTGTTTGAATGTCCACTTTGTATACTTTAATTTTGTAACTTGAACAACTATTTCTAAGAGGACAATATATAATTTGTCAACTAAACAAAAGTAATAAGAAATGTAGGAGTAATAAAACCCAAAACTTGTAATTTCTATTGTAAAAAACAGAGGAAAAGAAAGTGCTCTAAAGGGTATAACTGTATGTATGTTTAAGTGTGTAGGATTGATAACCATATTACTAAGTTTTTGTTGGGTTGTTGAGCAGAACTCTTTGCAGCCTCATGGTTTGAATGTCCACTTTGTATGCTTTAATTTTGTAATTTGAACAACTATTTCTAAGATGGCAGTATTTAATTTGTCAGCTAGTGATTTCTTAGTGTTTATTTTATTTTATTTCTTTTTTTGGAATTTTTTATTATTGCTTCCCTTTTTTCTGTTTTTTTTTCTTTTTAAGTTAAAGAAAAAGAAGACAAATAGAAAACATATGTGTGTGTGAAAAGATACCCAATATGACTACTCATCAGTGAAATGCAAAGATATTCTGTCATACCTATTAAAATACTTATTATTTTTTAAAAAAGTGTTGATGAGCATGTGGAGAAATCAAGATGCTTGTGCACTGTTGGTACAATTGTTGGTAAGACGCTATGGAAAACAGTATATAGTTTTTTCAAAAAAGTTAAAATGGAGCCTTCATATGATCCAGAAATCTCATTTCTAGGAACATAGCTAAGAGAATTGAAACCAGTATTTCAAGGTGACACCTACATTTCCGAGTTTTTTACAGCATTATTCACAATAGCTAGACATGAAAACAGTCTAATGATCCACACATGAATGAATGGATAAAGAATATATGTTATATACTACAAAATAATATTATCCAACCTTTAATAAATGGAAATTGTGTCATAGGTGATCACATGCATCAACCTGGTAGACATTATGCTAATTGAAATAAGTCTGTCAGAGGACAAATACTACATGATGCATTTATATGAGGCATCTAAAATAGTCAAGCTCATAAAAGTAGAAAGTAGAATAGTAGTTGCCAAGATTTGGGGGAAGTGGGAAATAAAGAACTGACAGTAAGTATAGTGTTTTAGTCCTACAGATTTGTTATACAACAGTGTTCTTTTAATAACGCAGTTAAAATTTTATTGAGAGAGAAGATCTTGCAATAAAACATGATAAAAAGAAAACTAAGTTCAATGTCCCCAATAAACACGTGTAAAAATTCTAAACAAAATTTTAGCACTTCAAATTTAACACCACACAAAATGGATAATAGATCCTGATCAAGTAAGGTTTGTCCAGGAATTCAAGGCTGGTTTAAGATTTGAAAAACCAATCTAAATTTTAAACTCTCTAAATTTTAGCAAAACATCATTTAATGTTGGCAAGTTCCAATGTCCATTTCCTTTTTTTGGGGGGGGTAATGGGAGGGTCTCATTCTGTAGTTCACTAGAATGAACTAGTTGAAATAGAAGCAATCCTTCCCCTCAGGCTCCTAGATAGTGGGTTCATAGGCATTCACTACCATGCCCAGGTAAACATCCATTTCTGATTACTATTCTGTGAAAAGGAAAAGCAGAAAGAGGAGGAGGAAGAGGGAAGAAGAAGAAAGAAAAAGGAAAAGAGGAAGAGGAAAAAATGAAGGATGAGAAGAAGCAGAGGAAGAGGAAAAAGGGCATCCACAACTTGATAAATGATATTTATTTTAAAAAGTCAATAGCCAACACCATACTTGATAGCCAAAACTGTTTTCCTCTAAAATCATGAATGAAATAAAGATGTCTCATTTTACCTTTTCTATTTAATAATGTGTTTAAGACTATAACCAATGTAACAAGACTAGAGAAAGAAATGAAAAGCATTAACATTGAAAATAAACACCCAAAATTGTCTTTCCCTGAAGATATGATTGCCCATGTTCCAAATCTGGTGAAATCTACCCCTATTAAATGAACTAGAATTAATAAATGAACTTAATCACATTGCAAAATAGAAAATAATTTACACAACATTTAGTCACATTTTCATAAGTAAAGAAACAACTGGAAATTTAAATTTAAATAAATTGATGAGTATGAGTAAATTAACAAAAATGTGCAATAGCAGTACACAAAAAACTGAAAATAATTGCTAAGAAAAGTTAAATATACAAGTAAATGGAGAAATACAGCCTGTATATGAGTTAAGGATGTTAATTCACCTAACACTGGCCTATAGATTCAACACAATTACAGCTAAAATCTTAACAGGCTATTTTTAAGAAACTGACAATATATTTCTATAAATTTTCATCAAGTCACTGAGATATTGACCACAAGATAGACAAATACAGTTGATTAAAAGAGTAGAGTTGAGAGTCCACACATAAGCAGACCCATAAGAATAACTCAGTTTCACCAAGGGCAGAATGGCCATTCTGTGGAGAAAGAATAACCTCTTCTGCAAATGATGCTGGAACAAGTGAACATCCATATGCAAAAATTAATTTTGACTCATTCTTTGTAAAGCATATGTAAACCCAAAATAAGTTGTAGACAAATAGAAAATCTAAATCTACAAAGCTTCTAGACAATTTCTGTGACTTTGGATTAGGAAAAAAAGGATTGTTTTATAGATATAATACCAAATGTATGGTACAGATAATTAGACCTCATCAAAATTAAAATTCTCCACTGCTATTTGAAACACACAATTAAGTTAATTAAGTGATCAGCCACAAACTGAGGAAGATATTTCCAGATTATGACTATGATAAAAGACCCATAATTTTAACTGGGTGTGGTGGCACATTCCTGTAATCCCAGCACTTGGGAGGCTGAGGCAGGAGGATCTTTGCAAGTTTCAAACCAGCCTGGGCTACAAAGTGAGCTCACAGCCAGCCTGAACTGCATAGCAAGACCCTGTCTCAAAAAATAAAACAAACCAACCAACAAACAAAAAAGACCCAGAATTTATACTGTACTTTTAAAACTAAAAAATATAAGAAAACAATTTTTAAATGACAGATGCTTGGAACACTTGACACAACCATATAAAAGGATTTCCAACATTAATTAACAAAGAAATGCAAATTAAAGTCATAATATAATACTACTACACAACTAATAGTAATTAGTGAGCTAAAATTAAAAAGATTTTCTATGCTCAGTGTTGTCAAGAATGTGGAAGAATTGGAACTCTCCATATTGTTTATGATAATAGTGCAAATATAACCAGTAGGACAGTTTCTTTAAAAGGTTAAAATATGTGCATAACCATATAAACCACCCATTCCCCTGCTAGGTATTTACCCAAGAGCAATGTTACCATGTGTCCATACTGAGCTTTGTAACTGCTTTCTTCATAATAACCCCGAAATGGAAGCAACACAAATGATCATTAACAAGTGAATGGACTGAATAGACTGATAATATAAAAAGCAACATGTATGATTCATAAAATAATTGTAGAGAAGCTAGATAAAAGCAGAAATACTATACACTGTTGTCCATGTGTATAAAATTACAGAACAATTTATAAGGACGGAAAGTAGACTACTGGTTGCCTGGGGAGGAGGACAGAGATGAGGAATAGTGGAAGGAAAAGAAGAGTGGGAAGAAGGAATAAAAAAGAATAAGAAAACTTTTTAAGGTGATAATATGTGCAGAGAAATATGTCAAGATGCATCAAATTTTACCCTTAAATAGGTATACTTTATTGAATGTCAAACTACCCCAATAAAGGGGCTGGGGATTTAGCTCAGTGGCATAAGCGTCTGCCTTGAAAGCAGGCAGTCGTGAGTTTGATCCCTGGTACCTATAAAAAAAAAATACCCCAATAGAGGTATTTTTTAAGCATAAGAAACGGTTCAATTATCAGCAAATTTTTTTAAAAAATTAGTATTGTGAAGTATTTTGCTTTCTCATTTTTTTATTACAACAATGCAGTGAACTGAATATTATCCTTTTCATATTATTGTTTCCAATATAATAGAAGATGAAACTCAGGCTCATGGATATTCTCTTGCCCAGTATTAGATAACTTTTACCAACAAACCTGATGTGGAATTTTGTAGAGGCAAACAAAATAAAAGATGCACCTGATTCCTCAAATATTTTCATTTCCACTCCTTATCCCCTTCCATGGCCACAGGAAACTTTCTGTAAATTCAAATTCTACATTGCTCCCAACTCCCAGCCTCCCCTGAGATGATAAGTAACTTCTGCACTGCACAGTGCAGTGCTCACCAGCCTTGTGTAGCTCTGAGCACTTGCAAAGAGCTCATCAGGACTGAGAATTAGTGTAAGTGTAAGATACTGCCTCTACTGTGCAGATCTTATTAATGATTTTTATATTGACTCTATGTTGAATGATAATATGTTGCATATGGTGTTAATTAAAACTTCAGATTAATTTTACCTGTTTATGTTTACCTTTCCAATGTCATTCCTAGAAAATTTTACATAATATGCATGTCTTAAATTGTCCCTTTTTTATTGGAAAGCACTGAGAAAGTCTTACTGGGAAAGGCAATGATACACCTTTTGGAATGAAAATTTCAGAAAATAGGGAGCTTGTATTTTAATCATGGTGCTATACAGCTTGGACTTTGTAGGATGGAGGAAGGCTCTTTGTAGGCTACCACTGTGGCTGTCTGGAAGAATGAGGCTGGGCAGAGTAGCAATGTGAGTTCAGAAGAAAAAGGAGTGCATCTGATTATTTCATCATGGTGGGGTGATGGAAATTATTTGATCCTAACTCTGTAAAGTCAGTTTTAATAGACAAAAGAATTCTTTTGCTGAAATGTGCTGGAATATGATACTATGTCTTTGTGGTAGTTATGCAGAAGGAGCAAAACCCAGGGTCTTTTGGGCCTCACAGAGGACTTCTTTGTATAGCTATCTAAGGTAAGATGTGGAGAAGCGACTACAGTTTTGGTCTCTGGATTATCTCAGTCTCCTCCAAGGCTTTCCTTTGTACCAGACTCCTATGCATCATTTCATGGCCTCTACTGATTTTATTTCTCATTCAGCTAGAGCTCTACCACAATGTTTGAAATTTATGTGAATGTCAATGAATCTTGGAAGCTTTGTTGGACTCACTATGCCAACTTCACCATAAGACATGTAGGTGCTGGAGTATCCACTTTATTGGCAGAATTGCTGGTAGACAGTGCTCAGTTCTCATCATTTGTATTAATTTCAGTTCATGCAAAATATTGTTGAAATTGCAAACACAAGTGCCTCTAAAAACAGCCAACTCTTATAGTAATATTATGTTCTCCCAAACTTCTCTCTGCAGTATCACAATCTCCTACATTTAGCACTTTCCCAGGTGTAATCTTTCCATTTTGATGGGTTAGAGTCCTACTGGAGGTTTTTTTGGAGTCAATAGAGAACAACCCTTTTATGAGCCTCTGAATTTGGAATCAATGGAAAAACAGATCCACATATTAGATAGTGCAACAACATGGCTTTAGATTAGATGTCCAGGAAGCTCTCCTATCCTTCACCCAAGAATGAGAGAGACACCACCTCACTATAGAACAAGTGGATGGCCAAGGTCTACTCCATGATGCATGCAGGAATGAGCAAACAAGAGCACCCGCATCCTATCCACCAAAAAAGGAGGAATCCAGGGAGATATTGCGCATGCTTAGTTATATCAACCAAGTTCTAGTTGAAAAAAAAAACAGCAAGAATAAGACATAGGGCAATAGGTACATTACCTTAGCAGAAGTCCTCTGCATTAGGCCTGGAAAACAGACACCTTCTGAGTCCAGATCCTTCATGAGTGAATTTTGGTGTATGTTGTTAAAGATTTGATATGTTTTTCTAAATCTATTTGCCAATGTTTTAGATCATAGACCTGTAGAATGTACTTTCTTGATGCAAGTTCCATTCATTCATTCCAAAAAATATTTGGCCAGCAAGAGAAACTGAGAAAATAAATGAGTAAAATATATGGCAATGCAAATGGTAACAAGTGCTACCATTAAAACAAATAAGAGGTGAGCATAAAAACTAATGTCAGCATGATTAGGGGAGACTCCCTGGAAAGGTAAAGTTAGAAGAAAGGCCTGATGGAGAGGAAAAGGGAACCCTGTCAATATTTGAGAATGTGCTCCAAGTAGAAAAAGCAGTTAAGTGCAAAGATCCTTAGGAAAGCTGTCTAACATGCTGGAAGAAAAGCAAAGAGGCCAGAGGGGCTGAAATAGAATGAGCGAAGCAAGGTCACACATAATCTCTGCCTTTAGGGTTATTGCATTTTCTTGGCCTGTTACACCAACCATTTTTTTGTTTGTTTGTGATCTAAAGTTCAGACTCTCTTAACCATGCTAGCACAGCCTTAGGCTCATAGCTATAACTTTCCTCCCATCCATTCACGAGCTACAAACAAGCCAGTGGTGCACTGAACTTTTGTTTCAGCAGTTCTGAACCTGCCTCACCTTCTCTCGAAGTCTGAAGGTTCCTGGAGGACAGAGCAGATCACTTTATTATCTCTCTCTGAATTCATCAGGTACTCAGCAAATACCAAGCAGAAAGCAACTGCAGAACATGTGTGAGGGTGTGTGTGTGTGTGTGTGCGTGTGTGTGTGTGTGTGTGTGTGTGTGTGGTGAAGGACACTCTCAGCCTACTGCTTCCAGGTCTTTCATGAAAATCCACTCTAGATGTCTCCAGACTTCTTTTCAAGACTGAGTATGCATTTTTCCAGCAAAAGAATCTTCCTTTAGAACACAAGGCTGACAACTGGCACTTCCAGTCTGAACTTAATACAGCACGCTCCCACTCTCTTCATTCAGGCTATTATAACAAATTTCCACAAATTGGGCAGAATAAACAACTCACACCTACTTCTCACAGTTCTAGAAGCTGGCAAGATCTAGTGCAAAGTGCTGCTCCAACCGGTACCCAATGGAGACTCTTCCTGGTTTTGTAGACTCTTCTTGTCTGTTGTTTCTTCACATGGTGTAAAGTGAGCTAGAGGGCTCTTGGGGTACCTTTTATAAGGCCCATTCTTTTGTGTGTGTGTGTGTGTGTGTGTGTGTGTGTGTGCGTGCTAGGGATCAAACTCAGGATCTCACACTTACCAGGCAGATGCTTATGCCACTGAGCTAAATCTTCAGCCCAAGGGATCCATTCTTAAGACCTAGTTATTTCACAAGTCACCACCTCTGGATACATACACTGGAAATTAAGCTTCAACATACAAATACTTGGGAAATGCAAACTTTTAGTCTACAGCACCCACCTTTTTCCAATTTCATTCTCAGCATTTTGAGACATTTATGTTCATACCCGAGTCCACTTTACTGTTTGTTTCACAATTACAAGTATTTCTTTAAAAAGTATTTATGGATGCTCAATGAATCACACTCCTGCTTTTCAGAGTTTATATTCTGGAAGATAATGGCTTCTCTGAAGGTGGGACTCTATTTTAGCCATCATTATTTCCATAGTCTGTACCATAGTGATTTTGTTGCCTAATATACTGTCTAAAAATATACAAATCTTGAAATTCATCACAAAGCAGAATTTTATGGAAACAAAAATAAATGCATTTATCTGTTTTACTGTTAAAATGGCTCAAACAGACTGATCAGAATGGAGATGCTTTATCTCAATGTCTTTCTCTAAAATATAATCAAGGTCTACTTATTTTCAAGGTGACATTGATAACACCCTCACATTGTGAAAACATAACGGCAAGATTTTAGATGAGTCTAATTTTCTCTCTGCATTGTAAATCTTTAAAACTATTAGGCCTAAGAGTTTAAGATGGTTGATGTTTTAACGTGACTGTTTAATAAATTGCATTACTAGTATGCCATAGGCCTTAACCCCTCAAAATATCAGTATATCAAAATCTTCTATAGCATTATCAAGGAGAAAATGGACCTTGACAATTTTCCTAAAGTGTTTGAGTTAATATTATCTTTTTCTGTGGCCTAAGAAATTCTACTCAGAGCCCTGCTGATTTTCCATTAAGGATACAGTGAGACAGAACTTGGGGCCCATGGCTTTCATTCATAGATTAACAGCAAAGGAGACAGCTTTGTAGTTTTTATCAGCCTTTGCAGGGCTAAGCACATTTGTTCACAGGTGTTAGGAGTCATCACTTGAATGAAAAGCTAAGCAGGGAAATGGTATTAGTCTAGTGCAAATGTAACTGAAGTGTATATACAACCTACACCTTTGAATGTGATTATACACTTTGTGCTTCTGTTAACACACTTTGAAGAAAAATTTCAGCATTTTCATTCCTTGGATTCATTACTAAGTTGAATTAGCAAATTCAAAAGCCTTTTGATTATAATTATTAATAGAATGATAGCATTTAGTGTGAATAACCACCTTTTTGATATTAATTGGGGCCAGGGTTGTAAGATGATGAGGCTGTTCCAAGTTAGAGCTGGAACTAGTGAAGAGTGGCATAGAAACCTCTTTGATAGGCCTACAAGCAGGACTCAAAGAGTATAATTCCACAATCTGTGCTTAGTCCCTTAAGAAATAGAGCCTCCTGAAGTTTGTCCTATTGATTGTTGGCAAGTCTCTTAGGTGACTAAGGCTGCTAAAGAAAGGTCAGGTTAGCAGCAGAAACAGTTGCTTTTCCACTGACTTTAGAACATGGGAGAAATTTTACACACATTACTAAATCTTACACACAATATAATGTGTTGAAATTTTATTATAAAATTCTGCATCAAATCAACTACTGACTTGCAAGGACCTTCAAGAAAAATATTTTTATCAGATGTTTTTTCAGGCACTGTGAGACAGTAAAAAATGTTTCTGTTCCTTCAGAGGTTGCCTAGAAAGAAAAGCATAAATTCTGATGTCCCCACAGACTTTTTTTCGTAGAAAGGCACATGAGAAAATACAATTCTTAGAAGACAACTACAATGTGAATTTAAAATGTGACTTATTCCCCAACAATGAAGAGATTTGGCATAAGCAGATTCACCTCTGTCCATCGTGCTTCTGAGCTGCAGGTATTACTGAACATATGGCACATTATGTCACCCACTACTTGTGGTCCCCCTCCCTCTGAGATATACGGACCAGACCCCATCAGCATTTCCAGGGAGGATAATATGATTATATCAAATTACTGGATTTTAATGTGTGAAAATGAATTAGGTAGTACTTTCCTAGCAAGGAATATAGGTAAATAGTGTTACTGAAGGAACATTATGAATTAATTTAACATAATTGTTACAGTAGATAAATATTCTCTAGGATTTCAATTGTCATCCATCTACCAGAGGAAGCATGAATATGATTCTAATCAAGATCAAATCTTATTATTGGTTTATTGTTAGTCTATATATTTTGGCCTTGAAAAATTTACTCTGCTTGTTATAGATATAACCTGTTATATGGAATGAAAATTTTAACTTTATTCCCCAGACTTTAGGTGAACAAAATAAATTCTACAGAAGAAGACAATGTTAAATTGTAGAATCATATTGTCACTTTCACAAAAATCAACTTGACGTCTTAATCACATTTCTCATTCTTGAGAAACAATACCCAACATCTACAGTTTAAAAGAGGAGAGTTTATTTTGGCTCATGGTTTCAGAAATTTTACTCCATAATGAGCAAGTTTCAGAGCAGAAATGCATGGTGTAAAGGCAAGGTGGAGGAAAACTGCTCACATCATGGTGGTCAGGAAGAAGAGGGAAAAAACAGGAGATGTGGAGAAAGTTACTTTCTCCCAGGTCACACCTCCAGTGAACCATGTTTTCTGACCAGTCCCCACCTCCTAATAGCACATTGGCTATGATGAGTATAGCACCCCAATGATTCAATCATGTTCCAAACACATGAGGCTTTGGGGAGCACCACAAGTCTAAACCATAACACTTATGTTCAGAATAAAATGAAAATGACTCATTGAAAGAAAATAGCTTCAAATTATGTCTTTGAGTCATGCTCCTGGGCTGTGAACTAGACAGAGTAAAGAAACATTTTCTACCCACATTCCCTCAGAGGGAGAGCTGACTGGGGGGAAAGAGCAATCATACTATTTCTCACCATCTCAAAGAGAACAGAATACGAGTGGTCCCAAACAACTTTAAATCAAACATAAAGGCAAAGTAGAATGTCTGTGCTATCTTATTCTTATCTCCCATCATCTTATGTGTTGCTAAAGCATTTACTCACCTGGGAGGAGGGGAATTGTGGTGAATGAGTCTCAGACTGTATTAGCAGTTGCAATAAGATATCTCTAACTGCCCAAGTATAATCTCATTCCCTAGAACTATGATTCTCAAACTTGAGTATGCATCTGAATCACTAGAGGGACTCTTGAAACACATCACACAGGGGACACAGCTCAGCAGCACAGCATTTGTATAGCAAGCATGATGTCCTGAGTTCAATTCCTGGTACCAAAACCAAACCAAAACAAAACAACATGTCATGACTTCATCCCCACAGGTGCTCATCAGGAGGTACAAGTAGAGCCCAAGGACTTGCATTTCTAGCAATGATGGTCTGGGAATTACTTTTGGAGAACCACTGCCCTCAAAGGCCACACAGGAAAGGGTTGGGAATCATTTGTGCTTATGAGCGCAAAGTCTTACCTCTAAGCATTGCTCCCCTACTTCTAAACTTGGTGACTTTCATAAGTGTTGTGTGTTTATATTTCTTTATGTACAAAATAATATCCACTTCATCAGGTTTTGCTGTGTGTGAGAGAGACTATGTGTTTGTGTGTGACTATCTGTAAATATATGAGAGCTGCACGTGCTACTGGTAAGGTTTGTTTTTACCGACTTGGATTACAGTGTAGGCCCATCTCTTACGTTACCAATGAGTCATTCATACCTCTATGTGTCCAAATAGATGTCCAGCATCTTCCTTTTGAGACATTCTTCTTCCCCCAAATTAATTAAATATTATATATATATATATATATATATATATATATATAATGATACCTAATAAGCCAGGCTACAATCAACTCTACAGGGAAGAACTACAGAGTTGAATCAGTACAAGGGCCTTTATTTCTTGCTTGCCACATAATGTCACCACAGAATACTCAACTTATAGTATCAGATGGAATTTTTCATTTGTGTAATGTCCTTGGAGGACCAAGTTTCTTTACAGGCCAGTGTGATACCTCAATCTTTGGCTCCAAAAATGGCAACTCATCCAGTTTACACTCACAGACACAATCCTTCCCCAAAATGTGCCACTGTGCAGGGCAACTTAATAGGATAATCTAAACCACATGCAATGCTAATACAAGCACACACAGCCATGTTGATCAGCTTTTAGCCTGTTAGCACAGGCTATAGTACAAGTCTTGTATCTTCAAAATCAGTACATCACTGGGATTCAGGGTGCCTGCTCCTGAAATTCCACAGGCCCTCATAGGGATCATTCTTGTGCTTCTAACTTCTCCTGACCTCAAAATGGAAAGCTACTGGAATCTCAGTTGTTTTCTTCCAACATGGGTCCTTATGGCCACTAACCTACCTCCATGACTTACCATTAGTAATCTAGCCAGTTTCTGCTTATTTCAATCCCCCTAGATTCTACTGGAGGAACCCTAGCAAATAGCAAGCTGTGCCTAGTTGGTAGCCATTATAATGACCACTGATCCTCTTAGAACACCCCTTTCCATGGTGACAAAATGAGGTTCCCTAAAATGAGATGACCACTGGTCCTGTTTAGAATTTTTTCTCTTATTCCCTTCCCTGGTAAGATTATGTCCTGCCATACCCTCCGCCATTATGTCCAGTTTCCTGAATCCTTGCTTTCATCTATCCTGCTGCAACTAGTTGGGCAAAGCATATAAACATGAACCTGAACCAATCCCAAGCAGGTCTCCAGCACTCTCTAGGCCTTTCTTACCTATTCATTTCCTTCCCAACAGAGCAAGACCCATGTTATACCACACAAAGAACAGAGCAAGAGGAGGAAAGACAATAAATTTGCCCCCTCCCTCACCAAAAGCTTCCCAGTGTATGACCTTGACATGTATCAAAACTACTTCTCAGGCACCCTGTGTACTTGAGCCTGGCATTGCTCTGGGACACAGGTGATGGCGATCAATCTCCAGCTTCAACCACTCCCCACAGAGTATCATTGTACAGGGTCAGTTTTCACTTATGTTACTCAGAATACAAGACATCTTTATTGATTCAACCAGGAGTGCCAGGTCTGCAGAAAGGGGAGCCAGGCCTGCTGGTGCCGCAAGGTGAATTGCAGCTCTTGGCGCAGGCCTCGGAAAAGTTTGGGACCATCAATCCCAGTGGCTGGATGCCTGCCCAGCCCACTAGCACACTGGACTAGGCTCCAGAGGTTTCACAGGTTTGAGTAGACTGCACCCAGTGACCTTCATTCAACCAAGGGAACCAGGCCCACCGCGCAAGGGGAGCCAAAGCCACGTGAGTCCCAGTAGCAGAGGGTGCAGGAGGTGATTTCCAACACATCCAGGGAAAGTTTTGGAACATCGCTGGACACATGGAAATATAGGAAAATGACAAAACAAAAGACCAAAATGCAATTTCAAACCTCCAGCCCATCCCAAGAAAGCCTAGGAGCCATGTACATAGAAGAAAATACTAGTCATACACCTGAAATGCCTGAAATGATATCAACTGAAATAAAACAGCAACTCTGGGAAGCTATGAAGGAACTCAAATCAGAAATAATCTTCCAGGTAAAAGAAGAAATGATAAAAGTAGTGAAAGAAATACTGAACACATCTGATGAAGACACAGCTAAAAAATTAGAGGAACAAAGCAAAATGATAGAATCCCTGAATGAACAGTTTAAGAAACAAACAGAATACATGAAGCAGATTCAAAGAGATATACAGGAAATCAAAAATTCTATTGAAAGTTGCAAAAACCACCTCAACGAAAGTGAAGAATCTCAGACTGCAAAGATAGGATTGCAGCTAGTGAATAGGAAAGGAAAGATCTTCTAAAAATAACAAGAAATCAGGAAATAACAATTCAACAGCTGTAAAATGATGCAAAGAAAAACAACATAAGATTAATAGGGATAAATGAAAAAGAAGGGGACAACACAAATGATATCAACAGGCTTTTTACAGAAGTAATAGCTGAAAACTTCCCAAACATGAATAAGTATGGAAACTGAAATGCAGATTAGTGAAGCATATAGAACTCCAAATAGCCATAACCAAAATAAAAATACACCCAGACATATATTAATCACCATCCCAGAAATCCAACATAAGAACAGAATATTAAAAGCTGTTAGAGAGAAAAGACAGATCACCTATAAAGGAAAACCTATCAGAATCACAGCAGACTTCTCAACACAAACAATGAAGTCAAGAAGAGCATGGAGTGAAGTGTTTCAGATACTAAAGGAAAATGACTTCCAACCCAGACTGCTGTACCCTGCAAAACTGTCCTTCAAAATGAATGGAGAAATAAGATACTTCCATGACAAATGAGAGCTAAAGAACTTCATGATCGCCAAACCCACCCTGCAAAGAATACTGAAAGACATTCTAGATACACATAGGAAAAAACCACTAAGCAAGACAGACAATTAAACAGAATGGAAAGTTAAGATACAACAGCAGAAAGATAACATGTCAACAATAAACCAATATATAACAATTATAACCATTAATGTAAATGGCCTCAATTCACCAATTAAAAGAAACAGACTAGCAGAATGGATCAAGAAACAATGTCCAACCATATGCTGTCTACAAGAAACCCATCTAACCCAAAAGGAAACTCATAGACTGAAAGTCAAAGGATGGAAAACAATACTCCATGCAACAGGAACTCAAAAAGAGGTGAGGGTAGCTATTCTGTTTGCAGACCATGTGACCCTCAAACCAAGAATGGTCCAAAGAGATAAAGAAGTTCACTATATACTAGTTAGGGGAAAACTATAAGATGAAGAGATAACAATCTTAAATATATATGCACCAAATTCCGGAGCACCCAGCTACACAAAGCAAGTATTAACAGAAATGAAAAATCAAATAGGCAATAACACAATTAAAACAGGAGGCCATAACATGCGATAGACACAAAGAGACAGATCAACTAGACAGAAAATCAGCAAAGAAGTAACAGAACTGACTCACACCTGTGAACAAATAGATTTGATAGATGTATATGGAGTGTTCCATCCAACAATATCAGAATATACATTCTTCTCAGCAGTACATGGGACATTCTCTGAAATAGACCATATACTAACCCACAGAACATATTTAAGTAAATGAAAAAGAATTGAAATCATCCCATGAATGTTATCAGATCATAATGCCATGAAACTAGAAATTAATGATAAAAGAAACTGCAAAAGCCACACAAACACATGGAAATTGAATAATACACTCTTGAGCAATCAGTGGGTCACAGAGGAAATTAAAGAAGAAATTAAACGCTATCTACAAGCAAACAAAAATACAAATACAACTTACCAGAACCTGTGGGATACAATGAAAGTGGTCCTCAGAGGAAAATTTATTGCACTGAGTTCTCACATGAGGAAAACAGAACGAACACAAACAAGCAACCTGATATTACACCTGAAACATCTAGAAAAAGAAGAACAAGCCAAGCCCAAAGCCAAAAGAAGGGAGGAAATTATAAAGATCAGAGCAGAAATTAATGCAATAGAGACTAAGAAAACAATACAAAGAATCAATGAATCAAAGGGTTGGTTCTTTGAAAGAATAAATAAAATTGATAAGCCCCTACCCAACCTAATTTAAAAAAGGAAAGAAAAGACTCAAATTCATGCAGTAAAGAATGAAAAAGGTTAAATCACTACTGACCCTGTGAAAATACAGAAGATCAACAACTATTTTGAAAACCTCGACTCTCATAGGTTCCATAACACAGAAGAAATGGACAGACTCCTAGAAACATACGAACCATCAAAGCTGGATCAAGAAGATGTAAAACTGCTGAATAACCCAATCCCTATTAAAGAAATTGAAAATGTCATCAATTCCCTACCAACAAAGAAGAACCCAGGCCCAGACAGATTCACTGTGGAATTCTACAAGAAATACAAAGAAGACTTAATGCTGACACTCCTCAAACTCTTCAATGAAATTGAAAGGGAAGCAATTCTCCCTAAGTCATTCCTCGAAGCAAATATCACTCTAGTACCAAAACCTGAGAAAGACCCAACTAAAAAAGAGAACTACAGGCCAATCTCCCTAATGAACATAGATGCAAAAATTCTCAATAAAATATTGGCAAAGAGGATGCAGCAAGTCATCAAGAAGATTATACATCATGACCAAGTGGGATTCATCCCAGGTATGCAGGGTTGGTTAAACATACGTAAATCAATAAATGTAATCCACCATATCAATAGAGCCAAAAGTAAGAATCAATTGATCATTTCTATAGATGCAGAAAAAGCTTTTGATAAGATCCAACACCCATTCATGATAAGAACCTTATAGAGAATTGGAATAGATGGTCTTTACCTCAATATGATAAAGGCCATCTACGACAAATCAACAGCCAGCATCATATTAAATGGCCAAAAACTGAAAGCCTTTACCTTGAAATCAGGCATAAGACAAGGATGTCCATTATCACCGCTCCAATTCAACATAGTACTGGAAATACTAGCCAGAGCAATTAGACAAGAGAGAGAAATAAAAGGAGTAAAGATAGGAAAAGAGGAAGTTAAATTATCATTATTTGCTGAGGACATGATACTCTACATAGAAGACCCCCAAACCTCCATAGAAAGACTCCTAGATATAATAAATAAATTGAGCAATGTAGCTGGATACAAAGTCAATACTCAAAAATCAATAGCATTCCTATACACTAACAACAAAATCATGGGGCGAGAAATAAGAGAAGCCACACCCTTCATACTAGCATCCAAAAACATGAAATACTTAAGAATTAATCTAACGAAAGATGTAAAAGAGTTGTACAGGGAAAAATTATAATACCCTGAAAAAAGAAATCAAAGAGGATCTCAGTAAATGAAAAGACATCCCTTGTTCATAGATAGGAAGAATAAATATTGTGAAAATGGCCATTCTCCCAAAATGGGTATACAGATTTCATGCAATCCCAATGAAAATACCACTAACATACCTCATAGATCTAGAGAAATCACTCCTAAAATTCATCTGGAACCAGAAGAGACCTAGAACAGCAAAGGCGATTCTAAGCAGCAAAGCCAAGGCAGGAGGCATCACAATGCCTGACTTGAAGTTATACTACAAAGCTACCATAATAAAATCAACATGGTATTGGAATAAAAACAGACCTGAAGATCAATGGAATAGACTAGAAGATACAACTATGAACACACTCAACCACCTTATCTTTGATAAAGGGGCCAACCATGTTCACTGGAAGAACAATAGTCTCTTTAATAAATGGTGTTAGAAAAACTGGCTAACCATATGCCAAAAACTAAAATTAGACCCATGCCTATCACCATGTACTAAACTAAAATCTAAATGGATCAATAATCTAAATATTAAAACAGAAACACTAAATCTGTTGGAAGACAAAGTAGGTAAAAATCTTGAAGACATATAGGTTGGTAGAGAATTCATGAGCAAGAACCAAACTGCACGGGAAATACATCCCAGAATCAATAACTGGGATCATATCTTATTAAAGACTTCCTGTGTGTCCAAAGAAATCTCCAGCATAGTGAAAAGAAAACCCACAAACTGGGAAAAAAATCTTAGTGAACTGTCCCTCAGACAAAGGACTTCTGTCTAGAATTTACAAAGAGTTTTAAAAAATCAGACTCCTGAAATTCAAAGACCCAATCCCAAAATGGGCATCCGAGATGAACACACAGTTCTCAGATGAAGAAATATGAATGACAAATAAATACATGAAAAAATGTTCATCACCATTGGTCATTAGAGAAATGCAAATTAAAACCACACTGAGATTCCATCTCACTCCAGAAAGAATGGCCAGGATCAACAAAACTACCAAGGGCAAGCGCTGGAGAGGCTGTGAGGAAAAAGGAACTCTTCTGCACTGTTGGTGGGAGTGTAGACTGGTGCAACCACTGTGGAGGTCAATCTGGAGATTCCTCAAAAAGCTGGGGTTGGAGGTCCCATTTGACCCAGCTATTCCACTCTTAGGCATATTCCCAGAAGAACTGGAAGCATCATACCACAGTGATATATGTGCACCCATGTTTATAGCAGCACAATTTGTAATAGCCAGATCTTCGAAACAACCTAAGTGCCCATCAACTGAGGAATGGATAAAAAAAATTGTGGTATTTTTATACAATGGAGTACTACTCAGCTATAAAGAATGATCACATTGAGATATTTATAAATAAATGGATGCAACTTGAATCCATACTCATAAGTGAAATAAATCAAACTTACATGCATAAATACTGTATAGTCTCCCTAGTGTAAGAAATTGTAAGAGTACAGAAGATTTTATGGTAATCATGGTTCACTATTATATCACTTTGAAGTCTTATGTTTTCATTCATTGGTTGGAATGGTTTTATTCTGTTTTGTTTGATCTTAATATATGTGATGGTATGAATAGTTACTTTGAAAAAAAGACAATATGGCAGCCGTTGTTGATTTAATATCATCTTGCTCTGAAGTCCTACCATGCTTTTGTTTTTCTATTACCATTGGTTCTATCATGTTGTGTCTTATTGGATTTTACTATGTATGATAATATAAACAAATTTTTTATGGAAAATGAGATAATATAGTAGCCATTGTTCATCTTCGGTTATTTGGTTCAGAATGCCTTGTAATACTTTCATTCTTGAGTGGTTTTGTTCTATTTTGTTATGTTTGACATTATTGTGTGTAAAGCTAAGCTCAACTATTTCAAAGAAAGAGACATTATGATAGCTACTCTTAATATCCAATTGTCTTGTGAAGTGCTGTGTTGCTTACTTTGCTCTGTTCTGATCTGCTTAGATCTGTCCTCTTTTGTTTTATTCTCTTTAAAAAAAAAAAAAAACTAAAAAAACTACTTCTCCCAAAATGCTGGGCTGAGGGTGAGAACATGGCAGAAAAGAAAAGGCTCTACTTGTAACAAGTTGGTGAAATGGTGGATTTCAAACCTTCCCTTGTTATTGTATGCACAATCTTTATACCTAATGTTCTTTTGAAAGTTATTAACAAGTAGCAAAATAATTATTCAGTCAGTAAAAGTGTGTTCAGTGAAAAGATGGTCCTGTAAACTCCTGATAGTTGAAGGGAGAGTTGCACCTCAACTGCCCTCAAGAAGCTGTGAACCTAGCAGAGGGCTCTGATGACATAGTGTCAATGGCAGGAGCATTGGTCTTGACAGTTGGAGGTTCTGAGTGATGGGCTTATTAGAAGTCTGCACAGCTGTGCAACTCAGGAGTCAGGAGCAATTACACCCTAACCTGTGCTTTGCAAATGGAAACAGCCTCCTGGATTTTCACCATTAGAGTGTGTTCTTTGTGATGTTTTTTTCTGATCGCAAGGATGGTTTCTATTCTATATACTCTGGGTACCTGATACCTTTTGGGAATCAGCTCTTTGATAAAATGGGTTAAATAGTGCCAGGGATGTAGCCTAACTTAATGAAATGGAACAATGTTAAGTAGTACTTTATTGCCAACAGTAAATGGGGAATGTCTGTTCGTTTCATCTGTTATAACTATATTAAACTCACTATTAGAAATATGCACAGAATATATTCATTTTTAGAATTTTTTAAAGATATTTTCCCATTTTTAGAATAGAAGATATGGCCTAAATAACAATAATAATAATAACAATAATATCTCACTTCATGCTTAAATATAATGTGTCATTTACAAAGTTGGTGTGAATACATTATTATTTTTATAACAACTTTATAAAGTAAATTAACTGATCCTTATTTTTTATAAAAAGACTACAGCTCTAAGAAGTTCAGGGGTGTGATTCTCAATCAAGATGACTTTTTCTATGGTGGATCATTTGGTAATATAAGAGACATTTTTGATTGTCACAGATTGGAGGGTTGGAGATATTACTAGCATTTGGTGCATGGACACCAGGGATGTAACTAAATATTCCACAACTCTCCTAACTTTTAACATCAAAGATGGCAAGATAATACATGCCTGTAATCCCAGGTACTTAGGAAGCTGAGACTGGAGAACAGTAAGTTTAAGGTCAACCCAATCTATTTAGCAAGACTCTAGCTCAAAACAAAAATTAAATAGGGCTGGGGATGTAGGTCAGTGCAGGACCCTGGATTCAGTTCCCATTACTACAGTAAATAGGAGTCAATTGAGTTCATTAGTGAAAGAGAGCCAGAAAGGGAGGGAGGGAGAGAGGGAGAGAGAGAGAGAAAGACAGAGACAGAGAGAGAGACTGACAGAGACAGAGAGACAGGGACAGAGAGAGACAGAGACAGAGAGAAAGAAAGAGAGACAGAGACAGAGAGAGAATCATCTAGCCCCTCCTAATGTCAATAATTTCAATGTTATGAAAACCTGGACTAAGACCTCAGTGTTGGTAAGATTTGAACTAAGAGCTGTCACTCAAAATGCTGTATTTTTCTATTATTCTCCAAATGGAAAACTTTCATCACAAACTAGATAGGTAAGTATAGTATATTACACTTTATATTATGTTCATTTTTCTCTTCATTTGCCTGAACTCCAGGGAAGAGGTAGAAAATTCGCCTTTAGTAGACTACGAAATGTTGCTACAGTAGAATATTATTGCAAAACTCTGGAAAACCTTTCAGCATAATTCTCCCTTCTTTTCAACTTCATCCAGTTCTATTCTTTCTGCAATAATAATTTCCTGGACCATGATGGGTGATAAAATCATATTGTGTTTCCTAATTTTGAGACAAATATCTAGAACAGTACAAAGGAGACGGGAGGCAGGAATAAATGATTGATTAACACGTGTGTGCACTCTCAATTATCGATGGTAATGGCCCGTGGATGTAATGTGGATTTGCCAAAGCTGCTGATAATCCAAAAGCGATTTTTATTGAGATTTGGAATACAAAACATTTTTTAAAAAGGAAAGTCATTGATCTAATAATTACCTTAATTTTGAGGTAAGCTAGTATAGCAGTTTTTTAATTCCCTAAATACACATCACGATGAGGCAGGAGAGGCGTCCAAGAATGTACTAGTCAGTAGGGGAATGCAAATAAAGATGAAAAATTGGAACATGATTAGTAAAGGAATGGCTAAAAAAGCTGTGTTACAGGCATAGCAGAGCCCAGAGCAGGGGAGTTAAGAGCAGGCAGCCCGAGTTTTAATCTTGACTCAGGGGACTTAGTAAAATTTTGATCTTGAGCAAGTGACTTAATTTCTCTCTACTTTAGTCTCCTCAAACTAAAAATTGGGATATTTACAGTAACCACCCTCTAGAGTGGTCCTGAGAATTAAATGCACTTAAAAATGTTCCTGGCAAGTAAGAAGAGTGATAGTGTTATATATTCTCCTTTTTATTTATTTATTTTTTTTACAGGCATTAACACAATTGTAGAAAACCTACATATCACGATGTGGAAATATGGCATGGCATCTCATTAAATGAAAAAAAGGAAAAGAAGAGGAAGTCACAGAGCAGCAATTATCACACCAGCACATTTATATTTTAAAAATCTCTAATGAATAGATACAAGAGCTAAAGGTTGTATGGAGGGGAAGAATTTAAAAATTTTTTTTTCTAAATGAGGGAAATTTATAATCACTTCCTTATGTGGGAATAGGTGAACACAGAAAGTCACTTTCTAGAAGATTTGCTCTACTTTTCTCAGTAGTGGAATGCAAGATTAGGAGACAAGTTTCGCCCTAGGGGAAGGGTGTAGAAGGACCTTTAAAGTTCAGTGCATGAAGACCTCTTCCAAGAACCTGTAACATGCAGAAGCAGTGATTTGAGAAGCACTGCTGGGCTAGGATAATTATTATCTGCGATCTTTCAGCAAGAATATATCCCAATGGCCCTCAAAAAGAATGATCTCACAAGAATGAAAAGCCTGAAGAGGAGTAGGAGGTGTGAAGCTGGGCAGCCTGGCCCGGAGCACATGCGGGTGGCAAGGACAGCTGCGGTGGGAAGCCTGTTCCCACCTGCTTGCCTGACCCACAGGTCATACCCTCAGAGTGGATGATATTGCGGTCCATTTGTGGGCAGGGATGTTCTACCTGCAAGAATTTTGTTATGTATTGAACAAAGGAGGAGAACAGAATGTAACTGAATAGTGTGAATGAGATTGAGAGAAATGAAGAATTGATGAAAGTGAAGTGTTTTTTTAATAATAATAACCATTACAGGATGAGTTTTTTATTTGATGCATATTAGCAATACAGTACAATGAAGCTGATTTTGGTATATTGGTACATGCATATGGCTTGATTATCTTCATCTCTATTATACCCCTCTTTCTTCATAAAATGAGTTTTAAAAGCTTTTTATATATTGCTTTACGTTTTGGGAAAAATAATACTGCTAAAATTCAGCAAAGAAAAAGTTTAAGTCAATGAATTAGTAAAGAGCAAAGAGTGATAAAGGAAGGTCAAGGAGTCCAAGCCGACCACAGTGGGGAGATAACAATCTAGCTGAATGAGATGGAATGGGAGAAAGTGTCAAAGGGAACTGAGAGGAGAGATTGGATCAAGAGGAAGAAAAGAAAACAAATAGTTTGTTCCATGATACAGATACCCAGAAAGTTTGGCAAACTTTGTGTTTATCTCTTCAACGTTCATCTTCCTTCCCCAAGCCTTAGGGCTTGGGTAGGGTTGGTTATACCATAGCATTAAGCTTAAGCCTTATCAGAATAATTACTTATGATGAGCACAAACCAGTCATTACAGGGTTTGACTCAAAGGTAATTGTATTACTAAAATGGCCCAGCGAGAGCTCCAGTAGGGACTTGGTGTCACTGGTTCAGGGATAACCAATCACTATGTTTCCCTAGAGGCAAACAATAGTGTTTATCACCTCTGTTTTTGCTGGTAGACATCTTGGAATCATGAAGGAGTTATCTGGACATATATAAGTAAGACTGAGCTGGGGAGAAAAATGGAAAAAATAAAACTGGAGCCCTAATTAATAACTATTGTAAACTTTTTAGGTTTTCAAATCCATTATTGTTTGAGCCAATTTGAGGGATTTTTAAACATTGCTTTCTAACCCAAATAACTTTTTCACTAATCTATATATATTATTTCTTGAATGAGTCTTTTGGTTTTTATAATCATGCCCATAGTTCTACTTGAGAATCTCATAATCATTTGTTAAGAAAATCAAAACAGATGTCTACTTAGTCTCTGTGTTTGCTCTTCTACCTTAATCCTCCGTATTGTTTCTGACTGTTCTCAGGTATATCTGATCACTGCTGCTATGTGCATGAACTTGATGACTCCATGCATCATGAACAAAGCCAGTGGGTTCAAATTTGTTTATGCAGTGTAAATACATCAATTTTTCCATCTGCTTATGAATCTGGCAAGATCCTTACTCTCTAGCCTTCCCACCTTCCACTCAGGACATTCTTATCTCTCTAGCTGCTTTTAGAAAGGACTATTTTTCTTTCCAGATCCAACCCACAACCATGTCATCCAAGAAGTTTACTTACATGTCTCCAGTTGATGGCAATTACTGATCGTGTTATGGTCTGGAGCCATACTTTCAAGTCCTGGTAGCTCTTGGGTCAGTTTGTTAAGAATCCTGTCCTACACAACTAGAGTGTGAATGCAAGGTGAAGGGCCCTATCTCTTCAATTCCTTACTACCCCTTGCATAGTTTCTCTCATACAACAACTTATCAGTGTCATATGTCCTAGGATTGGCTAAGAAGATATTAGACTCCCTTTTAGGGAAGGAGATGGGGGTAAAGTTTGAGAGTTTAGGTGAGGATGTGCACTTAGATTTTACAAGCCAAGTGTGATGGACTGACAGCTGGTAGGCAACTTGTAACAACCAGCTGAACTGAATCAGCATGGTACAGATGGTCCACCTGATAATTGTTGCCAACATAAAAAGCAGAACTGGAGAGCAAGAAGTAGTGTAGCTGGTTCTCCCGGAAGCTTACCAATCTTCTTTTCTGATATGAACTTGACCTTTCTCATTATCAGAGGAGCTCGAGACCTGGTTGTCTCTGAGAATGGCTGTGGTTCACTTTGGGGGAATGTTGGTCTTTACCACTTGTTGGCTCTGGGGGAGAAGATGGTGTGCTGTTCAAGCTCCAGGAGAAGCTTGTCATGCTGGCTTCCTGATACGAACTCGGCTGTTCTCATTATTAGTGGAGCTCAGCATCTTGTGGTCACTAAGGATGGCTGTGGTACTTTTTGGGGGAGCCATGGTCCTTACCTTGAGTGTTGCCTCCTGGCTCCATTGTAAAACCCTCAACCTACTGGCACAAATCCCTCATCCTTCTAGCATAGACTTTCTGGCTTCCACTGCTGACCTTGGGGCCTTCCCAGTGCAGATCCAGGAAACATATTTGCATGAGACATTGTCATGGGCTCTAGGTCTTCAGCTGGACTCATGCAAGACTTTGGGATCTGGGCCCTCAGATGGATTTTTTGAGGTCTTTAGTGTGTGGACAGATTTCCTGCACTTTTCATGTTTGACTCTTTGGGTGACTATTATAAAATAATTCTGTAAATTATGTGTTCTGTATGTAATTATTTCTCTTGCAAACCCTACCACACCAAATTAAATGTATTAAACTCAATTATTTTAGTGCACTTTGGAAAAGGTAGAAGGTTTATCAAAAATCTTTTTATTTTATATTGTTATTCTTTTTAAAACTTTCACCTTCTTAACCCTATGTTTTTCTTTGAGAGGTAGCTATTGTGTTTGAAGTATCATGCAGTTTGAGAAGAAATAGAATGTGAACATGATTAGCTCTTTTTTTCTCTTCTTCATTATGATTCCAGAATTTGTCTTATGAATATTCTTGCTAGCAAAGTGATGTGGCCTATCTGCTGCAGCATTAGTTTAAAATATTTTTGATGATAACCTAGTATGTACGTACGACATTGCGCATACCACAACTGAAACAAAACTAGTATAAAGTAACACCATCTTAATTTATGCATTACATATTTCTATTTTCTATTTTATTCCATTTCACTTCAAACAAACAAAAAGTTGATCTAAATAAGTTTCATGACTTTAATTTGAAAAATTAAATGACATGCAATTTGAAAAATGTGACCCTAACACACATATATCATCTCATTGTTAGTTTATAATGATTAGATAAACCTTGCACTGTGTGCTTTTGTGTTATGATTACATTTAATCTTACATAACAATTCTGTGACAGATCATTGTACCCATTTTGTGGATGAGTAAACCAGAAAATTGCTCAGGATCACACAGCTACTACATAGCAAGCTACATCCTAAGCACAGGTAAACTATGTTTCTTTTTATAGCTCAGTGATACACATATGGCTTTAGGTCACAGCCACCTGCAGGAAAGATCTGCATGTATTGAACTTTATATTTAGAGCACATGTAAAGGAGGACAAGACCACAGACAAAATGCTTTCCATGTGACAGCTTTATTTCTTTTTTGGAACTCCATTTTTGCAACAGTCTTTCACCTGACAAGTCTTTCAAATACTGACACAACTCTTAGACAGAATGCTCCAAATGTTATAAAGAAAAGTTTTATGATCAGGTAATAATACCTTCTCAAAGGGTGGCACTAAATCTTTTTTCAGTCTTCCTTAGATTTCAAAAAACTCCAAGGACACTAAATATGAATGACCATCAAAGTATTATTTTTCTCTCTATCCTTTTCTCAAACTTCAGAAACACGTAAAGTTGGAAAAATCTAAACTCTGCTGTCTGTGCTTCATTCTAACAACATCAATCTGTTGCATCCAAGTTGATTTCATATTTTGGTAGGTTTCTCTGAAAGGAACACATCATTTCCATAAACAATGATTTACATATCAGGAAGTGTGCTAGCTCTTTAGGGTAGAAAAATTTTGCTTCACATCTTTATAAAGGAACATTGACTGGAAACAACATGATAAACCAGTACCTTCACACAGTGCCATCTATGCTACAAAGTGCCGAAGAAAATGGAATGAATCACAATTGTGACAGAGAAGAATTTTGAATCCCCCCCATTTTTAAATGTTTTGAGGGTTTGTGAAAAGGAAAACACAAAAATAAACCTTTGACAATTTTCATTTTTAGTGTTCATGAAGTTACATTAATCTAAACAAAACTCAAAAGATTTAGTGCCAACCTCCTAGAAAGGTCCTTCTAATCATAAAACTGTTCTCTTTGTTACAGTTTGAGTGTTCTATTTTAAGTGTTGTGTCAGTATTTGAAGGACTCGCCAAGTAGGAGAGTGGTGCAGAGGTGGTTTCAAAGAGGAATAAAGTTATCAATAGGGAGCATTTTGTCTGTACTGGCGTGGTTCTGTCCTCCCTTGTATGTGCTGAAAGTTTAAAGCTTAACACATGTGAATCTTCCCTGCAGCTGGCCATGACCTAAAGCCATGGCTCATGTCACTGAACTGTAAGTAGAGCATAATTTACCTGTGTTTAAATCTCAGCTCTGCCATTTGTAGTCATGTGGCCTTTGCCAATTCACTGTACCTCTGGGTCTCTATCTCCTCCTCCACAAAATGTTAAAATAGTGAAGTAACACAGTGACAACATCTTGTATTACACTCATAATAAGGAAGAGCTTGTTCCCCATGGGTTTAACAAACTAGAACAATTATTTTGGTTTAACTTTAGGGTCTAAGATTCAAGTGATATCCTTGCTAGTGGCCTGTTGCAAATTAAACTGAACATTCACCAGCAACATTTTCAACAAATGAGTCAAAGAATCCCTTAGGAGAAATGATTTGAAGAGGTATAAACATTGGTCTTAGTGTATAGTGTGCATCTTGATGATAAAGATGGGATCTTCATTCACTTATGCAAAAATAGTTTTCGAATACTTAATATGTGCCAGGCCCTGCAATAGATATAGAAACATAAGGGTGAATAACATTTATGCAGTCCCTGTAGCACGAAGTCTACCAATCTGAATGTAGAGGTAGCCAATATAAAAGGAAATATATTAGAAAAATACTTCCAGCTGGGTAAGCTACCACCAAGCACATAAAGCTGATATTGTGGCAGAAAATAATAAGATAGGGTGCACTTTAGGAAGGATGGTTAGCAAGGTCTCCAGAAGGAGGAGGTGATATGAAATCTGAGATCCAAAGGATGACAGAGAGCCAGACATTTGACCAGCCAGGGAAAGAATCAGCAGCTAGTAAATGCAGAAGCCTTGAGGGTGCTTAGGACCAATTGTGTATCATAAAGTTCTGGACTTCTTTCACACAAACTGGCTGGAGCTCACCCTTTCTAGTTTGGCAACTGTCCTGACCCATCTTTCATTATGGTAAGGGTTCTAGGTTGGGGTCCTAGATTTGTCAATTAGATCTATCAACTGAAAATATACTGGGGGAGCTTTCTATTTTGCACACATCTGCTATAGGCTGTATCTTGAGCACTGTGATTTAGCCATTCAATCAGCACTGCCCTTGACATTTATATCATTGTGACTTCTTTGTGTACATTTTTACCTCAGGTAACTGCTGATGCAAGATAGATATTCAACGATTATTTGCTAAATTTTTTAATGAATTTCATGAGAGCTTCAGAGAGTAAGTTTCTTTGGTTTGTTGTTTGTGGCTTTATTTGCTTATTTTAATATATGTAAGGGAAAAAAAACCTGGATGGCATTTAAAGGAAAATGCTATAGTATCCTGTGCATGAAATTCAGCTACTGTGGACTACTTTTGGCTCAAAGTGAACTTCGACAAGCATCCTATTTGGGCCCAACATCCTTAACCACAAATACAGATTTAAGTGTTCTTCAATGTCTGTTCTTGGCCATGAGTCCATGAAGTATCAATATTTACCACTCCTTCCAAACTGCTATGAAAGACATGTTGTCATCAGGCATTAATTTCATGCAATAATGATGATTCATATTTAATAGGACTTTGCCATTTCCAAAGTACATTCATTTTCACTATCTCATGCCATTTTCATGATCATATAAAGTTTTTAAAACAGATATAATTTTAAAAGTTTGAGAAGACATGAAACTTGGGCCAAGTCACAAAATAATGGAAAAGGGAATGATACTTGTATGTTCCCTACTTTAAAAAAAATGGTTTTGGCAACACTGATATTTGTTTCTTTATTTATTTTAGACAGGGTCTCACTATGTAGTGCAGATTGCCCTCGAACTCGCTTATGTAGCTCAGGCTGGTTTCAAACTCACGGTGATTCTCCTGCCTCATCCTCCCAAATGCTGGGATTACAAACTTGCACCAATACACATGGCTACAGTGCTGACAAAGTACTTTTGTTGTTGTTGTTAAACTCTTTGGTTGTAAGGACTGGGAATGTATTTAGTTTACCTCAATGAATGGAGAGGAACATTGCAAGAATTAGCTATCATATGGACAAGCCAGGAAATGCAGTCTTTATAGTAACTGGGAAAATATCTCTAGGCATTTTTTTCCCTAGGATTTTATTGTTTGTAGACTTTTCTTTCAGAACTTCCAAGTCTTTTTCTCTCACCTAAAGAGCAGTTTCCTCTGCTTACTCATCCGTTTCACTTCCCTATAACCATTGCTCTCACATGACTTGATCTCCTGGCACCAGCTCTGGCCAGCCAACTCATAAACTATGTCCACTCCATCACTCATCAGAGTATTATTGTCTGTCTCTTCCTCTTTTCATTCCCGTGGTCCAATCTGTTTGGGCTGAGGCAAGGAGGCATGTAGTACCCATATCAAGTTCTATAACACTGCCCCCAACCAAATGCCTGTGTTGATTCCCTAATCCCCAAAGTGGTGGTATTAGGAGATGAAATTTTTGGGAGAAAACTCGGTTTTAACAAACCAATGAGGATGAAGCCCCAATCCTAGGATTTATATATTTATAACAGTAAGAGAGACCAGTGTTATTAGTCATATGAAGTACTGTGAGAGGGTAGCCATCCACAATCCAAGAAGAGAACCCTAACAAGAACCTGACCATACCAGCACCCTGACACTGGACTTTGCAGATTCCAGAATGTGAAAAATAAGTGCCTGTTGTTTAAGTCACTTAGTATATATTTTATTACAGCAGTTCACACTAAGGCAGACTTCTGTGTCAGGATTTACAGACAGGTTCTTAAGAAAGGAGATATGTAGTTAGAGCAAACACCTCCAAACAAACCTACTAAACACTTTTTTTTTAAATCTCTAAGTTTTACAGAATTCTCTTGACTCCCTTTCTAAGGTATCTCCAGTCTTCAAAAGTATAATTAGAAATATCTTATCATCTGACAGTTCAGGATAAAACAAAAAAGAAAACATCACTTTTGTTCCTTAATTTAAAACAGGTAGGGGAGTTGCATGGTGTTCTGATTGTAAGGTTAAAAAAAAAAATACAAGACTACTAAAAGAATCATAAAAACCTAAAAGCTAAAAAGGATTTTATCAGAATTACTAATCTCACCTCTGCATTTTATAGGAATATCCATTGATGGTGAGCCTTAGGTCACAAAGATGATTAGAGGCAGAGTCCATGGATTATTCCTCTGAAGTCAAAGTTTGCATTATTTTTATTACAACATTTTAGTAGAGCCATTGAAAGACTTAATCTGAGAACTAGATGCTTGGGGCATGCATCATAAAGTAGGGTCTAAATGTAAAGTAAGGACATGGAATGCAGATAAATGACAAAAATCTTTCCAATGCATACTCGGATAAAGAACGCACAAACACTAATTCCTGTTCCTGAAAAACTTACATATAAACAGGTATTTAAAAAAACTGATCTGAACTTTCTTAATGCTACAAATAGAGATAATAGAGAAAACAGAGATTAGGGTGTTCCCACTGACAGATGTCAGAAAATAGAGATTAGGTTGTTCCCACTGACAGATGTCATAGGAATTTAGTTGAATGCAGAGTTTAATCACAGATTGCCTTTCAAAGGTGAACTCCATAGTTGTGTGATTTAGGCAAGTTTTTATCACTTAATAAACTTCTACCCTTGGTCAAGTCATGTGTCTTTACCAGCTTCTCTTTCCCTCTAAAGTCAGCTATTAACAAATACCACATAGGATTGAAAGTCATTGTGAAACTCTTACAACATGATGTGTAGCACATAGAAATTACTGTAGGTACAACCTACCATTATTATTAATGGCTTTTTTCTTTTGGGAGGACTAAAAGCTATTGTTTAAAGATAGGGAAATCTCTACTTACAATCCCACTGGAAAGGCTAGAGGTATCAGCTTTTACTGAAGAATTAGGGGTGAAAAGAGAATATTTCTTTAGTAATGGCTTCTCCTTTACCCATAACCGCTATAAAACTTTGAAAGTGTGCATTGCTATTTGCACTCCACAGACCAGAAAATAGGCAGTAGATGACAACTGCTTGTCCAGCACTGGAATTTGAGTCAATCATGGCTTATGGTACAAACTTCATTTGAGTCCATATCGCACTACGTTAAGGTCTTCTTCAGGGGAAGACTTCCTGGACTGATAAAGTTCTCACACTTACAGGGTCCGCGAAAAGACCCGGTAGGAGTAGCAGAAAAAGGAGCAGGACCCACATCCCTCTTCTAGCCCAGGAGCCACAAGTTGTCTGATTGGCCTTTTCCATGCCAGCCCAAGCTTCGCTGAAAACACAGGACCCACACTGCGGGAAACTTGGCTTAGGTTTGCTCTGGCAAGGCCTGCATGGCCTCTTCGGAGCCTCCCTGCGGGTGATCCGGGAGTGGGGGTGGCAGCTGACTCCCCTGCGGAAATCTGTTAAGAGTTGAATTCGTGAATTTATTCACGAAATTATACTTTTGCGCCAAAGATCAGGGGCACCCAAGGAACGCGAACAAGTGGGAGCACGCAAGAAGACACGGCCTTCGGTCAACCTTAGCCTCACGTCCCCTTTCAGGACAGCCCAACGCGCCTCGGCAACCTCAGCCACAGCCCCCGCCTCCGTTCCTGGAGGAGGCGTGACCGACGCGTGCCGCCATCTTGTTCGTCTCTCTAGGCGCTCTGTTTACTACTCTATGGTCGCCCGCTCCCGCCCCTCCCCTCCCCAGTCATTGTCTGGAGGAGCAGCCGCGGCCGCAGGTCCTTCTCTTTATAAACCCGCAGTGCCCGGATGTGAATGGATTACAATGTATCTTTCAGGGAAACCTATTATTATCAATGTGACTCCACGGGGGAGTCAATGGTGATGATGATGAGGAGGAGGAGGATGATGATGAGACACCTCTAAACTTGGAATAAGTTTAAGACTTTATAAGAGGAGAAGAAAAAAACCCCAACCAACAAGATTTGTTTGAGGAACAATTATAACTATCCTGTGTTGATATTTTTTATAAACAATAAGAAAAAGTTGTTGGATTTTTTTAAATGATTTCTTTTTTGGGGGAGGGAATTTTGTTGCAGTTTTATGGTGGAAAATGCAAAAACCAGACCCAGGTGCATAATCTTGTAATCTCTGGATCTCCCTGGCGCAGAACTGAGTACCACTTTAAATACTTTTTTGGGGGATACATATTGTGAGATACTAAGTACTTGCAGAAGATTTTTTGTCTCTTTTTAAAGTCTCTTTCCTTGGAATATTGTGAGAATATTTGTGGCCATTTAAGGTAACGTTATAATTTGCTGTAAGAGTAAACTGTTTGTAATTGAATTTATTTTATTTTTTTAAAAAATGTCTATCCCGATGTTTTATTAAAACAAAAGGAACAGCCTATTAAATAATTGCCACTGGGTAAAAGTGTGTGCATGCATTTTGTGTATGTACTCGCACATCCAGCAGTACTGTACTTGGGTTGCAGAATGTGTTTAACACACGTTGAAATAGCGTATGTTGCATATATTGGGTAAAGCACGCTTGTTATTACGAAAAAATAGAATTACGAAGCTTAATTTTTATCCTAAAAAATGTGAATAAGTATGTTTTAAGAACATACAGGGCCTACAATAGTAAATGCTGAATAAAAAACTTAAAAGAGTACTGGCGAACGCGGTTAGCGTGCATGGGAGCTGAAGTGTAAAAACAAAACATTCACCCCCCAAAATTGCCTTTTTTTTTTTTTTTCTAAAGCGAAGTTTGGAGCTATACTCTTCTTTGACTTAAAAGGAGGGGGAAGAAAGTATGCAATTCGGATTTCGTCCTTCACGCAAAACTACGCAAAACGAAAATTTCCCCAGCAAAATGTAGCTTAGTTTATGTATGGAAAAGAAAAACATTATTCCTCTTGGCAAAGTCTTTTTGCATCACGTGTATTTGCAGCCTAGTATAAACTTGCTTTGCCGTGTGTGGATGTGTGAGAGGAACGCGAGTAAGAAAGAAAGAAGTGAGAGGGGTTGTAAACTCGAATCAATTTCAAAGTGCCTCGGATGGATGAAACGCAAAAAAACTGAACTGTTCAGGCTTCAGATTGTAACTGAGGATCTGAGTGGGGGAAAATGAGGTGCTCGATGAATTTTCGTTCGCATTATACTAATAATTATATATATATATTTATACTTGCAAGGCGGGGGGGCAGTGAGGTTTTCCTTCTCCTGGGGGGCGGTGGGGGCAGGATGCATCGCAGCAGCCCGACCCGGAGGGAGCCTGGTCTGCCCGTCGGAGCCCCCCCACCCATTTCTTTGCTGAACTTGCAATTCCGTGCGCCTCGGCGAGTTCCCCCTCCCCCCTTCCCTCGTCCCCTCCCCTCCCTGGAGAAGAGAGTTGGTGTTAAGAGTCAGGGATCTTGGCTGTGTGTCTGCGGAGCTGGAGTGACGGCGGCGGCGGCCGGGAAGCAGCGGGCGCGGGCGCCGGAGGAGGAGGAGGAGGAGGAGGAGGAGGAGGAGGAGGAGGAGGAGGAGGAGGAGG